>JAVIWC010004974.1:0-600000 GCA_031894815.1 Creontiades dilutus
ACGACAAGTCGATGGGGAAATGTTCCAGATCCGTAGACATTCGTCCCTAGCAAATAATCCCAAGTTCTGAACCTAAAAGTGATTCCGCAGACCTCAAAATGACTTGAGCAATCATGCATTATTCAAAAAATAATAACCCACTTTTTTAATAGGGAGCGTTTAAAAGAAGGTACTGCACAACTCCGTCTACGTTACTGTGCCTTCCGAGTTTGATCCAATTCGAACTGATAGATCATATCAAATCGATATCAAATCGTGACACGTTGCCATTGATCCGATGGCAATGAAGTATAAAATATCATTTATGAGTAAATTCGCACACTCCCTGAAAATTTCATTTAAACCGGGCTAGAATTCAGTATAGTTTTGAACTGACAACGAATTGCCATAAATACACGGACAAGCTGACGTTAGATTGGCGCTGACCAGAAATTGAACAGCATGCTCTGACACGGAAATTTTGATTCCTGAGGACTACTTTTTGAGTTGTTGATTGATAAATTTAAATCTTCCCTACCGTCCGTATGCAGTGAGGAAGCAAATCTCAAAAGTGTATCTAATACCAGGGGAAAGTAATGCATAATTAACAAGAAGAACACTTTGTGGAAAATCTCCAGAAATCATTACGTTCTATCAAGGGTTAAACAAGAAAATATAGTCTCGACTGATAATTCAGCACAAAAGTCACTAGTGGAATAAGAGAAATGGGTGCCAGAATTGCACAAGACTAAGAGAGAAAGACCAAAACTTCTGCTTCAACGCCTCCCACAACAAAGTGCTACAAAAATCCTCAGTCATTTTAGGAGAGGCGCTTACTACACAATTAGGCGACTGGAATAGCAGGAAAAATATCTGTACTTAATCACCACTGCCATGCAATATCAACCGCGGATGCTGCCTGGTCTTTTCTCCAACGAAAAGATGCACCTCCAGGACACGGTTAATTGAGAGAGAAAAAACATTTATTGATCATTATATGGGGTGGAATGTTGGAATAGTTGGGGTTGTGAAAAGTATAAATTGATATGCCAAAAGCTCGAATTGGTATGCCGAAAGTTGAAATTGAGGATTTCGACCACTTGTTGGAGAGGCGTAAGGAAACGTTTTTGAGAAAGGCTTCATACTCTTTATGTAATGCGCCATCGCATGAAATGACGAGTGGCGTGAAAGACCCTCTCAGGTCTTCAGCGACTCTGTCGTATTTTGCGTGTTTGGCTTGGGCAGCATGCCGGGAGATGGTAGGCCAGTCCATGGAGGAGTAAGAGACTGCGTCAGCGTTTATAACGCGGGTACCTGCCGTGATATGGGAAGAAGTTCAATAATCATATGCAGTTAGCAGGAATTCTTCACGGTCAATATTGATCGAAATAAGGGAATGCGGGTAGTTTTCAATGTCCTCTTTCACAATAGTGCTGTGGAGAATCACGGATGAATTAAAAACTATCCGATAGTTAGTTACGAAAAGGTAACACTCACTACCAAATTTCTTTAAACATTTCTAATTGAATGATAGTTTCAAAAAAATGTATTAAAACGAGTACCTATCGTACAACACAAAAAGAGGGGGAAAGAACGATTTAAAATCTGTTTCCTCGTCTGCCCCTTCTCCTGGTAAGAGAAGGGAGGAAAGTGCCTTTTACCGCGATTTCACGCGTAATCATTTTCTTATCTTCTATTGAGAAATGCGCCAGCATTTTTAGCAGAGTACTAAGACAGAATTCTTCGTCATCGATAGAAAACTCCAATCTACTGGAAGACCTAATCATATTGATCTTGAACTGACAATTTAGAAAAGCTTAGACTACACAAACAGAAATAGTTAGTTTCCACCTAAACAGCTCGAAACTTCTACTTATTGTTACTGTCCCGACAACCATGTTAATACAAATAAGTTCTACTATTTCTTCATTCAAGTTATCAGTATCAAAAATGGAGTATAGCTTCTTGAATGATGGTTGTTGATTGTCGGACAATACGTTTACGGAAGTATTTGGACAAGCTTCTTTTGTATTGAGAAGGATTTTATAACTTATCTGTCACCCTTCGGGTTGTCAGGAAAGAAATATTAAACCGTGAGTGTGGGCTTTGTCTTTTTTTTTCAAGTGGTAGAAGCGTAACGTTAAAGGCCCATTCATGGAAAACCGTGAGTGAGTGAGGTAGTACGGGAGTGAGGATTACCAGAGTTCAACAACTGTATAAAACAAGGTTAAGCGATGAGTAAAACATCGGAATGTTTCACGGAAGAAAGCCGGTTAAGTTGAGGCGGAGTGGAGCAGGGATGAGGCCAAATCCGAGGTGGATTAATGGCGTGAGCATTGCGGCGAAGCCTGCCAGAATCCTTTGATCGCAGTTGATCCGTCCAGATTATAATTCTGTCGTCAGGTCTGATAATTATGATTTAGACGCTGCCTTACCGTCAAAACAGTCGAAAAGCTTTTCTCTGTTTCGTTTAGATCGTTTGATTTGATCGGCTTTTTCCGCGATGGCAGAATTGATTTGGACCCTGATTGATGGATAATTATTGGTAATCCACTTTCTAGTGGCGAGAGGTATGGAGTGTACAATTCAGATACTAAACTCTGTTTTTCCATTCTCTCTAGAAACAATAAAATCCCGATTCAACTAATATAAATACCCGATTTTGGCAGCCCTTCTGATGATCGGAGGTGAGGTGCAAGACGTGGATGGAGCTCCACAACATTTCGCGTCACTTTTTACGAAACTATGATGAAATCGCGGAAACCAAAGTTTTTATTGATGTGGTGAGTGATTGGAGCCAGATTCTCTGTATAGTGATGGATAGAAAAATTTGCATTGGAATGAATCAATCACCGCAATGAATCCAGTGGTTTTAGAGAAACCCTCTTCAAGACGAGCTTCGGGGAGCGAGGCACTTGAACGCACCGCGTGCCAACACTCGAGTACATGAAGGATTGAATGTAGACAAGAAGAACCACGAAAAACAAGGAACGTCCGCTGCGGTTTAAACCGTTTCCATCGAACCCCTAAACCAACAAAGCGGAGCGGACGGATTCTAACAAAGTCGGTGTTATGGGCTCGTCTTTCCGGAACCACTCGAGCCGTCCCGGCGGCTCAGCGTCAAAAAACGAAGAGACAAGGCATAAGGCCGAATGAGAAAAAAGTTATAATAACAAATCAAAATTAAAATAGAGGCGTATCGGCCCACCGTGGGGTGCGATGGGTGGTCCAGTGGACCGATCCATTGACCACATCAACGGTTCACAAGTTGGATCGGTGTTGCGATTCCCCAAAATCCCAAATACTTCACTATTGGTTCAATATTGGCATCTTCACACAATATATTTACAATTAGTTGTACACTCCCTGTTTCGCCTACTAGTCGTAGGCATCATCAGAATGACTTAGATTTAACATTGAAAACCCAAGAAAAATTCCTTTAAACTATAACGAAAACTGACATTATGACCCTATTCACGCTTCACTCTCAAGTCATCCCTGATGATGCCTACCACTGTGAGGCGAAACCGGTCGAATAAAGTCACTAGTACATGTATTGTGTAGAGAAGCCAATAATATCGCAGCCATCGTGGAATAGGCAACAACTCAAAAACTTCATTTTTGAATTACTTAGCACCGGTAGTGGATAGCTGGAAAGGTCCATGTTGAAAGGTGAAAACGAGGCTAACTGTACATTGCTTAGAATCGTACTTTTCCGTCTGGCATTTCATTTCCGTAAATGTCCTACTTTGAAGTGTTCACTCTGGGCCAGTGAGTACCAAAGTGGTACTTGGGGGTTTTGGGTCCGTGAGACCATGATTACGTCAAAAAGGTCGCCCGGCCCATCAAAATATCATTTTTCAGAGGTTTTTCTTCAAGAATTCGTAAGAAAATTTTTTGGCCTGAACGCAACCTTCGTCCAACGTAGCCATGGCAGTCAACGTGTTGATGAAACTTGTATTCAAAAACAACGACTCATGGACCAACGGTTATCATCCCTGGCTAATGGTAATTTAAATGGTAATTTAAGAATTGAAATTTAATGAATCCAAATGTCAAAACTTTTGATGTATGACGGTAGTTTTCTTTTGGTTTATTATTCAATAATAAACCATTGTAATTGCTCTGGAAAAAAAAATTCTAACCCCCCCTGAAAATTTCATGGTTTACGTTTCAAAGGGTGTAGAATCCTAATCTGCAATAAAAAATTTTCCGTCCGTCCGCCGTATGCCGTACGCCGTACGCACGATTTCTCCCAAACGGCTGGAGCAAAAAATCTGAAATTTTCAGGAAAAATCCATCTTGGTCCGACGACGCCCCAATTCTTGAGCCAGCTCCCTCACTCAATTTAAAGTGCCCTTTAAGGGCTGTAAAAGTTTTGTAAAATCCCTGAAAACCTCAAAACTAGTCGAATCGGCCTAAATATTTTCCTATTTGAAGAACATACCATTAGGAATCGAATGAGCCCTTCCCCACGTCCGTAGGTCAAACCATTCCCGATGTATGGCCCGATTTATGGTGCCAACATTTGCGTTTTTTCGTTTATTATTGTTTGTTTGTAACCTAGTGATGTCCGGCCGATAGCGTCGAGTTGTAGTGAATGTGGATACTGGAGTGATAGCCGATGTGAATACTTGTAGTGTAGTTAGTAGCCGATACACGGGTTGAAGCATTCTGATAATATATAGTTAAATATTATTCAATATTATTACTGGGGTTTATTATTCAATATTATTACTGGGGTAAATAAGTATTCTTTCACTGGGGTTTATTATTCAATTGGCTTGCGTTCATGATTTGAATCTTACTAAGCTTCGGAGTGTGCGTGTTTTACAGGTGATAGAGCGATTATTGAATTTCAGGAGATATGCATAGACGACGTAAATCGGTTCTCATCCAAAACACCTATTTGGATTGATCAGTTGATGATATTTGTGTGCCCCCTCTACATCTGTCTACCTTTGGCTACATCGTTTAAATTTGGATTCGGGGAAGTTTTAACGCAATATGAGTGCCAAAGGACTTGATAAATTATAGATGTTTTTATTGTGGGGGGTATTGAGGTTCAATAAAAAAACGCTGCAAATTCTTTCACTGGGGTTTATTATTCAATCGGCTTGCGTTCATGATTTGAATTTCTACTAAGCTTTGGAGTGTGCGTGTTTCACAGGATAGGGCGATTATTGAATTTCAGGAGGCACACAAATATGATCGACTGATCAATCCAAATAGGTATTTTGGTCGAGAACAGATTCACGTGCTCCATGTATATCTCCTGAAATTCAATAATCGCCCTATCCTGTGAAACACGCACACTCCAAAGCTTAGTAGAAATTCAAATCATGAACGCAAGCCGATTGAATAATAAACCCCAGTGAAAGAATTTGCAGCGTTTTAACCTAAGTATAGGTAGACTCGGGAGCAATATTTTGGCGGCATTGAACCTTTGTTTTTGAGAAAACAAAATATCTGTTGTGTGGATTTTTCACAACAGCTTCCTCTTAATTTTACCGAATCGTATATTGATCAGCGGGCTGAGTAGATAACAATGTAGGAACATCGGTGGCATAAAATACGCTCAACTAATCCAAGATTAGTTCTTCATCGCCCTAGCGTTATCTCGTTTAACACAACAACTCCATCATATCCTATCAATATCAATTCACCTCTTATATGGCATCGAGGTTTTAAGGCAAAAATATTAGGGCAGGTAGAAATTTAATAAACTTTCTCACTTGCTGACGAAACCCGAATTTTGGAGCCAGAGGTTTGAGAGGAGGAGAGGAAGCGAGATTCCTTCAAAGTGACTTTTTGAGCCAAGGCTACTATTTTTACAATAGCGTTGGCTCCAAAACGTTGAAAAATTTGAATTCCTACAATTTTTATAGAACAAGTCAGTTTTGGAATATCTGAATCGATTCCTGGATTTAGAGAGGGGCAATAACTCATTGCTGAATTGCGGTAGAAAATCTGTTGAGAAAAATCAAATTTTACAAAACGAAGGGTGTGTTTAGAGGGCAACAGTAATTAATATGCTTTCATCTGCACAGGAAGGGCTAATTTATAGAGAAATAATAAATTTAGAGGTTTTTAAACGAATCTGATTGGGTTGAGTAATAACAAGCGATAGGACTTTAAGAAACCATAGTGAAAAACTCAAAGCGGCGTTCAACTTTGCATGCTGACAGTGTCTCTCCGTACAACGACAGGACTCAATGTCGTCGGCAGTGAACAATGGGAGACGAAATCCCCTAAAAACATATACAGGCAAAAATAACAGCTATTCCGGGACGGTAACTGCTGGAACATTGTGGAAAGGAGTGATGGAATTGTGATGGGCCCAGTTAGGATAGCGAGTGCGGAGGGCTGCAATTTGAAAGAGTGAGACCGGAAATACAGAGATAGAAAGATAGAGAGAGACAGACTGAGGGGTGATGGAGGGGTAGCGTAGGGGTGGTTTGGTTTGGCGTATTAATCACTCAGAAGGGTGACAGGAAGGCCTGGATGAAAAACAAATTGGACCCTCCCGTTTTCCCCGTTTTCCGGCTCTGATTACGAACCGTTCGGGAGGTCCGTTGCGAAAAGAGATGTCCGCCCTGGAGTAGCGGACACGGGGATTAGAGGAAATTTGTGTTCGCACAAATAAACCGAGAACAGCTCCGATATCCCCGGGTGAAGTGCCTTTTTTTCATGCGGACGATTCCCATACAGAAACGGATCTGTTTTGACGTAGGGGAAGACCCAGCGTGCACTGATACACGTAATTTTTTCTCAAATGGGGGAGAGTATAGTGCAACATTTATCTGCAGCATTTCCAAGTCAAATTCAAGATTTTCCAAACCGAATTTTGGATTTTCTAAAATAAATTACACATTTGTAGAGAGTTAACAAACAGGGTTGGGTTGTTGAGACCTAACAGCATTTGTTCCTTATCTACCAGGGAAAGCATCTCAGCGATATACAAAGTGGTCCTTAATGAACGTACCACCCTTTCAATTTCTTTGGTTGTGGATAAATCAAAAAACTTGTCGAAGTAACCTCCCCTTATTTTATTACAAAAAATTCAAATATTGCAGTTTGAAGCGTCCCGCATGCGCGCAAATGCCCGAAACGCGCACTATTATGCAATCATTCAATGCAATCATTCAACTATATGTTGGATGATAGTAGGTATTCCGTTTTATCCTATTTTGGCGGACGGTAGTACATACACTCGAATTACGGTACAAATATGAGAATTATCGTACGCTAGGCAACTCTGAACTCTTGTAAACACGGAATCACTAGGACTTACCTCGCTTGAGCTTCTCGAGCGGCTCGGAGTGGTGGAGCGCGGAAGGAGGAGGTGGGAGTCCGTCGTGGTGATGGTGGTGGTGGTGATGAAGGAGGAGGGGCTGCTGGTCCAGAGACCCGTTGCCGCCTTCGCTACCGCCCCCGCCGTTGCTTCCGCCGCCGCCCCCAGTGCTGCTTACTAAATCCTGCAGGCACAGGCTCGAGTCTGAGAGAGGCTCCATTCACCTTCTCCGCATTACCATAGGACAATGTTTTATACCTGTGAACATCGAAACCCTCCATAAACATTTGTTTCTCCTGATATACCCAACAAATAGCTTAACAAATAACCTCCGTTTGCTAATCATTGGACTCGATTATCAATCACAATAATTGCCTTTAATCCTCACCAAGTCGAACGTATCATTATAACTCCCAAAGACCTGTTCATTAATCTTGTTTAACCTTTAATTTCGACTCTCCAGTGTTTTTTTTTTTTTTTTTGCAATCATGTACAACACACATTTGACAAGGTTTGGCATGAGGGACTCAATTACAAGTTACTCAAAACCTGCCAATGAAGTATGCTGAACTGCTCCAATCTTACCTCACCAATCGTTACTTCAGAATAAAGCAAGAAGATGCCTACTCAGAGCCACAGCTGATCGCTGCAGGGGTCCCACAAGGGAGTGTTCTTGGGCCACTCCTGTATGTCCTTTACACCAGTGATCTCCCAGAAATTGAAATGAACACTACAGCTACTTTTGCGGACGATACGGCGGTTCTGGCAGTTGGAGAAGATAATATTGAGTCCATCACAAAGTTAAAAAGGTCCTTATCCTGCATAAAACAGTGGACAGCGAAATGGAGAATCAGAATTAATGAAAATAAATTGGTACACGTCGACTTCACTAACAAAAAAGCTGACTAAAGGGCAAGGCTATTCCGTATGCTAACGAAGCTAAATACCTCGGTATGACGCTCGACGCCACGCTCAGGTGCAGAGCCCATGTTAAGAAAAACAAGGGAGAACTCCTACTCAAATTCAGGAAAATTTACTGGCTAATGGGGAGACTGTCGAAGCTGTCGATCCAGAACAAGCTAACCCTGTCCAACCAGATCCTGAAACCTGTTTGGACCTATGGAGCCCAGCTGTGGGGCTGTACAGCTCAATCAAACCGAGATATCGTCCAACGATTCCAAAATAATGTGCTACGAACTGTTGTGAATGCACCATGGTACTTTCGAAATGATCGTCTCCATCATGAACTTCAGGTCGAAACAGTTAGCGAGGCTATAAAGCGACAAGCTGTGTCATCTCCTTACTCATTAACAATCTAATCTGACCTAAATTCTCTACATAATTATTGGGACTCAAGATCAATTACTCCATCCACGTCCTTCTGAGGTTCGGCAAATTCACTTCGTACACAAGTTTATGTGGTTTCGTGCGCTTAAGGCGCCTAGTTAGGTCTTGCACATCAAGTAGCCTCACGGCTTCTTCATTGACATGACCTCGTAGTCTGGCTAGATGAGCGGTAGCCCTCTGTTTGATTGTTTCGTCCATGCTGTCCAGTTCCAGTTCGCGGTGAAAAGCATCGTTTCGAAAGTAGCACGCGTGATGCGCCGCAGTACGGTATTACTGAAAACGCTGGATAATCAGTCTATTGGTTGGAGCTGTACAGCCCCACAACTGTGCTCCTCACGTCCAAACTGGCTCAAGCACTTGATTATACAGGATCAGCTTGTTACCATTGGTCATCGCATGGGAATCGCCTGCCAATAAGCCAGTACATTTTTCTTTTTTAGTTTTATCACCAGCTCGGCCATCTTCTTCTCCACATGTTTTTTCCACCTGAACTTGGCGTCAAGCGTCATGCCCAGTTATTTGGCTTCATTCGCGAAAGGGAATCGCCACGTTGTTGAGGTATAGTGGAATGTAATTGGTTTTCTGGTTGGTGAAATCAACATGCACCGACTTTGCCTCATTTAACCTTATCCTCCATTTGGACGCCCAATGACTGATTTTGGAGATAGATCTGTTGAGTTTGCTGATTGATTCGTCATCGCTGTCTCCAACTGCCAGGATTGCAGTGTCGTCAGCGAACATTGCTGTAATTGTCACTGGGAACTCTGGTAAATCGCATGTGTACAGGAGGTATAGGAGTGGGCCTGATACACTTCCTCTTTGTTGTGAATGACACCCCCAAAATTTGTTGGTTTCCGTTTTAAGATGCTTAGACCGAAAAAGAAAGCCGCCCACAGCTTTCCTCCAAAACTAATGAACCAAAATTTATGATACTTGGTGGGAAATCACATGTTTATTTATTTATATACGGGCAAGCCCAATTTACAATCAACAATACATTCATACGAGCGGAAAATTACAGAAATTAAGAAAATAGTATATAGTGGGGGAGGGTTATAAAAACATGCAGCGAGGGGGGGATTTAAACTGGAAAAAATATTTCATTTGTTAGAATTGATTTTCTCAAAAGGTGCCTGTTTCTATCCAGTGATTTTCGTAGATCATCTAAGCGTCCATGAACCAAACTTCAAAGTTATGTAACGTGCTGTATCCTATTAACAGTACTTGGTAACAACTGCTTTTTATTGGTTCAAGAGAGGGCTCGCGTGAAGCTCCATTTCGTGATGAATTTCAAGTTTAAGACAAACACCATACAAACGATGAGCGGGCGATGATATTTGGGACTAGCAAGGACATTGTCAAAACTTCTTATTTTATCGAAAGCTTACAAGTTGGCAATTTGCCTCTCTCTCAATTCGTATTGGCGAATAAACAGCTTGAACGCCACGACCATGAACTCGCTCTCGCCAGTACATATGCACTGCATACGAAGGAGACCATACCGCGCATGCATAATCTAGAATAGGGATTACTGGGGCTTTGTATAGCAACTCGATAGCTGTGAGATTCGTAAAATTTCTTGTATTTCTCTTCAAAGATCTGAGAAACCGTGTACATCTACTCGTTAGCCCCAATATGAAGTTAAGCTGTACATCTGCCGCGGGCGATACCGTTACCATATGCACCGACTCACTAAGCATTGTAACAATGCTGGAAAACCCGGTGCCGTCCAAGGCAAACAAGGTCTTCGTAGCAGAAATGATCCAAATGTTGTACGGATGCAAGACCCTAGACATTAGAGTTGTGCTGGTATGGGTAAAGGGACACCATGGAATAGATGGCAATGAGAAAGCAGACGATCTTGCGAAACGGGGGGCATTGCTAGGCCCTTATACACGCATTGTCCTTCCAAAAGAAGACGTTTACGCAAGATATGGCGTATATATACCAAGACATGGCGCCAGGAGTACGTGGAAGACAATTCTATTCCATGGTACAAATCCCACCAGCAAACGCTGCATACTCAACTATGGATTTCGCAAGCTACCGGAAACAGGAAACTATGCAGAGTCATCACACGTATGAGAACAGGAGTAGGTAGCGGTATGCCCAGCGTACTTATACAAGATCAACGTCCGTACATCCCCGGAGTGTTCGTTCTGCGATCATCAAGAATCCGATGTAGAACATTTAGTAATGGAATGTACATATTTTTGCCTACAGAGACAATTATTTTTCGATTATCTAACGCAAGTAATTCCAACGCCATTCAATTATGTATTTATTTTACAAAATAATTTAATTTATGAAGAGTTATTTAATTTAATAAATAGTTGTGGTTTTAAGTTTTAAATTTTATACTGTTATTATTAAAATATGGCTGTATTTTAAATAAAATGCCAATTAATAAATAAAATAATAATAAGCTGTACATCACACAGCGCTCCCAAATCATTCATCTCCTTTGACATTAGTAAGGACGCGTCCAAGAAAATATGTAAATAGAAATGGGTGGATCTTGTCTTGTTTTAGTGAACTTTCGTAGACAATTAAGCTATGGGAATGGCTCAACATTTTAAAATGTACATTCCTCGTGAATCCCTGATCGTGAGTCCTTCCTGATGATCCTTTACGCAGGAAGGATACTATGAACACGGACAGTTCTCTCTTCCCGTTTCTTGAAACTGCTAAGCCTGAGCATAAACCAAAGCTTCTAGGTATGGGGATAACCTCTGGGTGTAACAGACTTATCGCCGAAGCGACAACATGTCCTTTCAATCATCCTCCTTGTTATGAGGAGCCAGTCGTAAAAACCCACCTTCATTCTGTACCACCCAGAGTTGAGATGTAATCATTACTTTGAGTAATGAATCATTTTCCGATTCACACACACACACACACACACAATGACACACATTTGGCTAGTAACAATTTCATATATAAAAAAAATTGATTCTTTCCTTTTTGAAGTTTAGGGCATACTATCAAATTGAAATTTTCCAAATTTTTGGCAATTCGCGATTACCATTCCTAATTACTGTCGATGGCAATCGTTAAAACCCAACTACTTTTTCCTACTACAAGTAATGGTAATCGAAATTCCGATTACTTTTTCCGATTACAAATAATGGTAATCGAAAAACCGATAACGATTACTTGTAATCGAAAAAACGATTACGATTACTTGTAATCGAAAAACCAATTACGATTACTAATCGAAAAACGATTACGATTACTTGTAATCGAAAAAAGTAATCGTCATTCCGATTACTTTTAATTAATTCCGAGTTTTATTAATTCCTTACAAAAAAACCAGTCGATTTAGAAGGGAAAACACTTTTTAAAGAAAATAACGAAAAATAAAAATTTTGCAGGAGAATTTACCAGCATATGTCATAACCCTATTTTAAGAAAAATTTCAACTTACGGACTTTTACACTTTTACAATTGATGTATAGTGCATAGCAAGTAAAGCGAATAGCAAGTGTTAAATAGATGACATCTGTATCGTACAATATAAATAGATAAAAGCAGATATTGCATAATCGTAGATATTTCATCTATCATTGTGGCATCAAATTTGCATTCCCAATGGAGTAATCGGATTAAAAAAGTAAAAGAGCCAGTACTCCATTCCGATTACTGTAATGGTAATCGGAAAAAAGGCGATTAAACGATTACAAAAGTAATTGGAATGTTTACCTGTCTTCAAAAGTAATTGGAATTTGTAATGGGTAATCGAATTACTTTCCTAATAACTCTGGTACCACCCAAACAAGAAACAGAGCCACACTCCTTGCATAAAGATGTTTTGAGCAGATGTCTACCTTCTCCGAGAAACTTCTCAACAGGTGAAAACGTGTTAGCTTCAAAAATGGTTGCAGAACCCTTAAGCCGACCTAAATCGTTCGAATCTTTCAGCCACGATGGCCTTTTTGAAGCAGAAAATTAAAATTTTCGATGTGGTTCAATATGGAAACTGGTGATCGCTAAATTTAGAGTTTATTCCAGCTCGAAACTGGATTCCCTAGATCGTTGATTGTTATGAGCGTTAGGCAATGGAGTTGCACAGCCTACCTCTTTAGATTATCGAGACGTATATTCGAATTTATTTCTAAACGTTCAGTTCTTTTTGTTATGTTCAAGGAATAAAGCACCGTCGATTGAATTGCCATCGTAGCTTCACCCGTTAGAGTGTTGCAACTAAAGGTAAATTCCCCCTTTGTGAGGAAATGAGTTCTAACTCTTCCAGAAGTATCAAATATTTTTGGGCCTTAGCAATGGGGCAGACGGTAGGATCCCAAATAATTAATTAAACCCTCTCTCGAGTCAAAAGACTGTAAACATCACATTCCCTAGTGCGATATCTTTCGATTCATCATTCACTTGAGACGAAACCAGCCAATTATACTATTGAACGATAACTGGCCAGGATCTAAGAAGGCCCGAGAGGTCGGACAGCGGTATCCTTCCCCTCCTGTATGGGCATCCCTTGGCTCTTCGATTCCTCACTATGTTTATACTTCATTGAATACCCCATACATCTCAAAGACCATATCGAACTGATAGATCACGTACGATTAGAACCACGGTGCGGAATATGGATACTCCAGTAAACAACAACAAAGTGGGAAGGACCGTACGTAGATGTGAATAGTTGATTCGATATTGTAAAGGTTTGCGGCAAATTTAATCAAATCGGCCGGCATTCATATTTGAATATGCTATCAATTTTACTGTACATCGACATTGACGATGAAACCCACGTGGACCATCTTAAATTTAGCAAAATGAAGTAAAACACCTACCTACACTTCACTTGTTTTCAAATAAATAAGAAACATTTTATTGACACTAGATATTCGAAGACGAAAGGATGATTTTGTCATAAATATAACTCCGTAAACACCAACACTTTAACAGGCCTTCAGTACGTAACGAAAGCTGATTTTCAACAATGGCGTTACTACATGGATATCTTAAATTTAGCACATTTTGAAACATACTACTCTACACTTCACTTGTTTTCAAATAAATAAGAAACATTTTAATACACTCGTTACAAAAGGAACTCTTGAAAGAATGACATAGCGATTATATCAGCTGATCCTCACAATTTACTACGCGATTATCACTATGTTCGAAAGCGTCCACATTCACATGCATGTTGATGCTCTTTTTGCTGTCCAAGTTCTAGGCTTTAGGGGGAGCAAATTGATGAAGATGCAAAGGTCCGAGTAGGCCTCATTCAATTCATTGAAGGGATGTCTGTCAATGATGAACATGGGAACATTTCTGTTATTTGGAAAGTCTTAGTTATTCTGATTTCAGATGTTTTGTTCATAATTAGAAACAAATTATGGCATTGTACTGATCATAGATTGATCATAGATGCTGAGTTGTTATGCGTTTATAATTTATTGAACGTGTATTCTTAATTTTTGAAGCACTTCATATAGGTGTTTATTTCATGATTCCGCTGTTCGATTTTGGCTTTGTTCTAAAAAAACAAATATTTTTTCGTAATTCAATTGTTGCATATTCGGTTATTTCTACCTGTTTCAGAACACTAAAAAACACACAATATCCAGAACAATTTAGTATTTGAAAGAACGACATTTGACTGTGTTTTCAAGAACATGGCGAAGAACTGGAAATATCACGAATTTACCTAGGAAACACCAACATTTTAGGTCCATGGATTACAACTAAAAATGAATTAGAGTCACAATAGCAAATACTATGGAGAAAGACCTGAACACATTTAAATTCATAAAATTCAATGCTAGGCTGTCACTGTCAAGGTTCATTCCAATGTTTTTGAAAAAATGAGAAGCGAAGGTTCATACAAGTTTCTACTGTAAGATTTGAACAAATTCGGGTTTTGTTGTTGATAAACATCATAATGTGTCACATATCATGATTCCTCGGGAAATGGAGGGGATTTGTTTCTTACGAAAGATATTTAACTTGTATTGCGTAGTGGATGCTACCACTGTACCCGGAATTTTATCCTGATTATCATGAAAAATGGTGTGCAGGAAGTACCGGACAACTTTGAAATCTCTACGTTTATATGGTGGTTTGACAATAGGAGGACTAACCCCAAGCTCGGAACGCGCTCAGAACGCCCGAACCACGAATATTCATTTCACTAAATTTGATGGGGAGAGCGGTTTTTCTTCTCCTGAGTGTGTTTATTCTCTAGTGAAATGGAGAAAATTGTTTTTTTTTATTTATTTAGAAAATGGCATCATGTGATGCCATCGGGCCGTTGGGATGAATCTGGTTATGCAAAACCTAAAATGTTCACTGTTCGACAACCTACCCGATGACATCATATGATGCCATTTCCTTAACCACAACAGTACCATTCTCAGTGAATTCATGTCTTTTGCAGTGAAGTCACGTCTTTTGCAGACATACTGACCAATCAGAAGCACACGGTAATGAAGGATACAACATTGTATTTTTTTTTTATAAGAAGGTACTGGGGTGGGCATGGGCAGAACGACAACGGCCTCTTCCTGTATCGTGTTTCCCATCCTCCAACTTCCTTTTTTTCATCTGAGATATTTTAATTGCTTTAAGAAGGAAAGTACCAATCAATTATGCATGGAACTTCAACCTTTTCGACCGTAAAGACAAAAAAACACGATAATTTGTCACCTATCGTCGTGGTTGTTCTCAGGAAACACAACACTCTAAACGGCGATTTTAGCTCATCATCTTGTTTCCAAGGAAAACACAAACATAAACAAGGGGAAACGCGCTAAACCGACGTCCCAAGAGCTTTCCCTATTCCGAACCACAGGTTGAGTGAGATGCGACCCTGCCTCGAGAAATGGCATCATACGATGTCACTGGGCAGCTCTTAAATCCACCGTGGCATCATTTGATGCCACCGGGGTTGAATGGGTTATCCAGTTGAAAATCGCACTTGACTGAAAAGGACAGGGGTACTCATCATTGGTCCATTATAGATCCAATAACTTGATAAAAATGAGATATCCACAAAAATATGGAGGACTGTGTAGGTTCATCCACCTCGGGATTTCATATCAACATCATATTTCATATAGATGTATAAAACTGACTTAGCACGTAAACTTAACCAGTGTCACACAAAACCGTGTCCAGAAGGATTCGGGCAAAACTTCGTCGGAAATTTAATGTTTGAAATTTCAGTGTTTTCAGTAATTGTTAGATCAAATGGAATGAGCTCGAGGAGGAAAATCATGTATGATAGGCAAAGGCAACAATGAGGATAACGAACCAATCTTATTCAAGTTCATTGAAGAACTCCTAAAATAGCAGTTCAATGAATTGTGTGTACTTTTCTCTCGGAATTTAGTGTGTTCTTATTGTGAGTAGATCGATACAGCCCACACAAACAGTAAAGTGTCAGCAGTGTCACACTAGATAGTCTACAGAAAGCTAATTTCTTATTCTGAGAAATCAATGCTTGATTTTCTTCTTTTATTTTAATAATGTGGAGAAACGACGTTACAGTACGTATTCAGTCGAAATACAGCCAGGTCTATGGATAACTACCGTAATTTTTTTTACCTACTGAACTATTAAAGAATGGAGGCTGAGTGAATAGTGTGGATTTGCCTCTCTTAATATCGTGCAATGGTTGTTAGAAGTAGATAGAAGCAGTAAATGTCAACACGGTCACACCAACCACAAAGATCAGGTCAACATTGTTTCTAAAAAACGCAATGTTTGACATAGCACAGTATTTTGACAAGATTGACAGTGGAAGAACTGAATATGCGGTTTAAAATTGTAATTTGCTGAAATCGGCATGCAGGCAAATTGGATCCATGAAACGCAAACCTAATTTACCTCTGTTAATTGTTTCGAATAAAAAAAAGGTCCGCTTAGTGAATAGTGTGTACTTAGCTCTCTGCATTTCTTGCATTTGCATTAAAAGTAGATAGGTAAATGATAATTACTTGAGCGTTATTACCAACTGGATCACACAAACAGTCTACAGGAAGGTTTTGCCAACTTTATTCCCAAGTCATGCACTGTTTGAATCAGCACAGTATTTTGAAGAGTTTGGCCGTGAAAAAACTGACTATGGTGGTTCAAAATCGTATTTGCTCAGGTTTAAGTTAATGAATCGAGAACCAAATATATCATTGTCAATTGTATCGTATCAAAAAGGGCCACATAGTGAGTAGTGTACTTGCCTCTCTGAATTTCGTGCCGTTGTTTTTATAAGTAGATTTAAGCACTAAATATGCACCAAAAGAGTATTGGCAAGTACGTATCCAGTACGTTTTACCTTACAAAAAAAGGACGCTTTCTGAATAGTGTGTACCTGCTTCCTCTCTGAATTTCGCGTAACTGTTGTTCTCACTAGATTTAAGCAGCGAATGTCAACAGGATCACACCAACCGCTTTACACAAGGGTTGGATCAAATTTATTTCCAAAAATGTTTGACCCAGTACAGTATTTTTTTAAAGAGTTTGACAGTAGAAGGATATGCAATATAAATATGAGTATGCGGTTATCGTAGGTCTCCAGATAATGCAGTGTTTGAGTTAAAAATTACACATTACTGAATTGGGCGCGGATGTAGATTAGATTAAGGATATGAATCGCGACCGAAATGTATCTTCGTTAATTATATCTTACAAGAATGGCCGCTTAGTAGGTAGTGAATAGTGTGTACTTGCCTCGTAATTTCGTGCAATAGATGTTATAAGTAGATTTTAGGCAGAGAATGTCAACCGGATCACACGATCAGAAGGGTTTTGACGACTTTATGTCTAGGAAATTCATTATTTGATGATTCATTGAGTTATAATAGTAGAACATGGTAAACAAAAAGTACCTCCCTATTTCATGGATCACTTCACTGTTAAAAATGGTATTTTGCTCAAATTGGCACGCACGTTGATTAGGTTTAGGTCTATGAATCGTGAGCAAAATTCATCTTTGTTAGTTTGTATAATACAAAAAATGGCCGCTTAGTGAATAGTGTGCATTTGCCTCGTACACTCAGCCTCGGAGTTTCGTGCAATCGTTGTAATAAGTAGATTTGAAGCAGAAACTGTCAACCCAAGCGCACCAGCAGAAGGGTTTTGACCACTACAAAGTTGACATCTCGAGAATGCAATGTTTGACAATTCAAAGAGCTTTTGAAAGTAGACGGATTGAAACGGTGATATAACGAGCATACCTATTTCGGTCACAGATACTCGGAACGGGAACCAAATTTATCATTGTCAATTGTATCTTTAAGAAAATGGCCGCCTAATGAATAGTGTGTTTTTGCCTCTCAGGGTTTCGAACATTCCCGTTTTTAGTTTGTATAAACAGTCAATATCAACAAGATCACACCAAACAATCTGCAGGAAGATTTGGTCGACTTTATTTCCAAGAAAGGCAACGTTTGACATACCATAGTATTTTGGTGAGTTTGACAGCGGAAGAAATGTTAAAAATCGTATTTTGCTGAAATTGGCAGGCATGTTGATTAGGTTTAGGTCAATCATGAGCAAATTTATCTTTGTTAATTGTATGTTACAAAAAAATAGCCGTCTCTTGAATAGTGTGTACTTGCTTTCGTGCAAGGGTTGTTATAAGTTGATTTTAAGCAGAAACTGTCAACCCGAGCTCACCAACGGTAGGGTTTTGACCACTAGAAAATTGACATCTAGAAAATGCAATATTTCACAATCAACAGAGTTTTGGAAGTAGAGGACTGAATACGGTTACAAAACGAACATCCCCATTTGACTGAATCGGTCTCGAATATGGATTTTGTTACGGGAACCAAATTTATCTTTGTCTATTGTATCTTCAAGAAAATGGCCGCATAGTGAATAGTGTGTACTTGCCTGTTAGGTTTTCGAACATTACTGTTTCAAGTTGATATAAACATTAAATGTCAACAAGATCACACCAAACACTTCAGGAAGGTTCAGTCAACATTATTTCCAAAAAAGGCAACGTTTGACATACCCACCATAGTATTTTTGTGAATTTAACAGCGGAGGAACAGAATATGTGGTAAAACATCGAATTTTTCTGAAATTGGAACACATTTTGATAAGGTTTAGGTCCATGAATCCAGAACCAAATTTGTTTTTGTTTATTGTATAATACAAAAAAATGGCCGATTTGTGAATAGTGTGCATTTGCCTCGTGCACTCTGCCTCGGAATTTCGTGCAATTGATCCTATAAGTAGATTTTAAGCAGAAAATGTCAATTGGGGGGGTTGGACCTCTTCGTACCTAGAAAATGCAGTACTTGACAATTCATAGTGTTTTGAAAATAGATGGACTGACAGAATACACGGTTGCAAAACGTATATATCTATACCACTCAAAATTTGAAACGTACCACCTACAAATCCAACGGTATCCTCCTCCCAGGTAGTCACTGGGCTCAGTCACGGGTTCGGTTTTGTTATCAAAAGCTCAAAAGAACAAGGGGAAGTGAATTTAACAGTGAATCTGCTAAAAAAAAATTGTATAGAGGAAAATTGGACGTAATTCAGCCGAAATGAAAAATGCTTCTGTCAGTCAAAAGACAATGAAACACAAAAATTTGTCTTTAGTAACGAGTTGTCCCACCTCGAGCTTGAATGACGGCCTCTACTCTTCTCGGCATACTTTTAATGAGTGAACGAATGAAGTCGCGAGGAATATCGTTCCATTCTTCAATTATCGCTGCACTCAGCTGTTCCACACTGTTTGGATCGACTCCGCCTGACCTTACGAGTCTCAAATTTTTTTCAGCAGCTGTACTGTTAAATTCACTTCCCCTTGTTCTTTCGAGCCTTTGATAACAAAACCAAAACCGTGACTGAGCGCAGTGACTACCTGGGAGGAGGATACCGTTGGATTTGTAGGTGGTACATTTCAAATTTTGAGTAGTTTACTTACTTATTTCACTCAATTTGTCACGAATATGGATTCGGTTGAAGATATGGAACGGGAACGAATTTCGTCAATTGAGGAGCTTACTTTCAAACAGTCACATATCCATTCCGACAAAATGTTCAGGAAGCGAAAAAAACGATTTGCAGATTAGTGGAGATGTTTTTCTGTAGTTTCTCATCGGAGTAATGTGTGAGAAGGCACAGATGAAGATGCCTCAGAATATGAATCAATTTTCTCCAAAAAACGAGGCTGTATATCCATTTGCACTTTGGAAATGTGCCCTTTTGATCAAAACTCATGGATTTGTGCGTTTTTTGAAAACAAAAGAATTCATTCTCCATTCTGTAGGTTTTATTGAAAACTTTACCTGACTCCATATTTCCATTTGTCATGCCTGCCATCTATCGAGTCTCGTGTAAATATTCAACGTCAAGACGAAGGCGCAATGCTTCTTTTTGGATATGTGCCTTTTTGAAAACCCACGATTTATCGCCTGACGAAATTCGGAGGATATGTGCCATTTCGATCGCAAGGCACTGACAGAAATGTAGGGGACGGATTTGTTACCTTTTGATGCAAACACATGACTTTAGCCCCGGAATTGACGTGTGCTGTTTTGTTCGGAAATGATAGGGGGATCTGATTCAACTCATATTCAGAGATAGAAAATTGAGAAAAAAGCGTTTTCTCCCAGATTTGGATACGTGCCTTTTTGAAAGTAAGCTCCTCAATTGTATCTTTAAGAAAATGGCCGCATAGTGAATAGTGTGTACTTGCCTGTTAGGTTTTCGAACATTCCTGTTTCAAGTTGATATAAACATTAAATGTCAACAGGATCACACCAAACGCTCTAGAGGAGGGTTTTAACAACTTTGGTTCCAAAAAAGGCGACGTTTGAGATACCATAGTATTTTGGTGAATTTAACAGCGGAAGAACAGAATATGTGGTGAAAAATCGTGTTGTTCTGAAATTGTAACACATGTTGATAAGGTTTAGGTCCATGAATCCAGAACAAATTTGTTTTTGTTTATTGTATATTACAAAAAATGGCCGCTTTGTGAATAGTGTGCATTTGCCTCGCGCACTCTGCCTCGGAATTTCGTGCAATTGATGCTATAAGTAGATTTTAAGCAGAAAATGTCAACCGGGGGTTTTTCGTACCTAGAAAATGCAGTACTTGACAATTCGCAGAGTTTTGAAAATAGATGGACTGACAGAATACACGGTTTCAAAACGTATATACTTATTTCGCTCAATTTGTCACGAATATAAATTTGGTTGAAGATATGGAAAGGGAACGAATTTCGTCAATTGTGTCTTTAAGAAAATGGCCGCATAGTGAATAGTGTGTACTTGCCTGTTAGGTTTTCGAACATTCCTGTTTCAAGTTGATATAAACATTAAATGTCAACAGGATCACACCAAACGCTCTGGAGGAGGGTTTTAACAACTTTGTATATAGACAATGCAATGTTTTGACAATTCACAGTGTTTAGAAGAGTTTTCAGACTAGAGGGATTGAACGCGCGGATGAAAAATCGTATTTGGCGGAAAAGGGCACGAATACGCGAGGGTAGGGACGCGGACACGACTGGTGGGCCCGGCGGACGGAAGCGGCTGCAGGAAAGTCACCCCACCTAATACACGAGTCCTCTCTAATCCTGCCCTAATCCATGGGTGGACTTACCCGGCTTAGCGTCCTTCTCCCTGGCGCTTCCTCGACGTTGGATCTTGTCAAGTAGCCGACTGGGTTCCTTCGCCGAACTGGATAAGGGACCCCCCACTCCCCCTTGGGCTCGTCCCCGTGCCACGCCGACTCGCCCTTCCCCTTCCCCGTCGTGTCGTTTCCCCTCCATCGGTGGGACGCGGTGGGCGTGGTTCCCCCTTCCCCTCCCTACAGCTCTGGGTCCCTCCACCGCGTGTTCTCCCCACTCCGGGAGGCCCCCATCGCCATCTTCATCATCCTTCCCTCGATCCCACCCCTGGTGCGTGCCATCGCCCCTCGTCTCTCCAACTCCTTTTAGGAGGCAGTTAACTTTTTTATTTGACGAATAATGGTAAACAGACTTGTCCTTCCCAAGTGGGATCTGCGGTCACTCAAGCCCACTCTTCTCCTCGTTTATTTTTTCAGATTTTCCAATAATGAACTTGCTGATTTTTACTTCAACTTCCCAATATAAACCTTCTCGGTCTTTCAAAATTAAAGGAAGCCAGGCATGACTACCTAATCTAAACGTGAAATGAACATTGAACATCTTGAAATCTATTTTATATTGTTAAAAACGCTGAAAATTCTTTCAATTGGCTTGCGTTCATGATTTGAATTTCTACTAAGCTTTGGATTGTGCGCGTTCCACAAGTGATAGAGCGATTATTGAATTTCAGGAGGCACACAAATATGATCAACTGATCAATCCAAATAGGTATTTTGGTTGAGAACAGATATACGTGCTCTATCACCTCGCTCTATCACCTGTGAAACACGCACACTCCAAAGCTTAGTATAAATTCAAATCATGAACGCAATCCAATTGAATAATGAACCCTATTGAAAGAATTTGCAGCGTTTCATGCATATCAGAATGCTTCAACTCGTGTATCGGCTTCAAAGCCTTTTAGGAGTTCACTCCAGTATCCACATTACTACATCACTACATCACTAGGTTACTGATATCAACACAAAAACAATAATAAACCAAAATAACGCAAATGTTGGCACCATAAATCGTGCCATGGATCGGGAATGGTTTGACCTACGGGCCTGGGGAGGGGCTCATTCGATTCCTCGTGGAATGTTCTTCAAAAAGAGTACAAATTTAGGCCGCCTTGACTTTGTTTGAGGTTTTTAGGGATTTTACAAAACTTTAACAACCCTTAAAGGGCACTTTAAGTGAGAGAGCTGGCTCAAGAATTGGGGCGTCGTCGGACCAACATGGATTTTTCCTGAAAATTTCAGCTTTTTTGCTTCGGCCGTTTGGGAGAAATCTTCGTACGGCGGAGGGACGGAAAAATTTTATTGCAGATTTGGATTCTACACCCTTTGAAACGTCAACCATGAAATTTTCAGGGGGTTTGGAATTTTTTTTTTTTTCAAGAGCGATTACAATGGTTTATTATTGAATAATAAACCAAAACACTCATTCTGCACCTTGGGATTCTGGAAACGCGACATTTGTCTGTAAATTACCTACATTACCTACATCCATCCATTTTAAAGAACCGGTGCAACAGCCAAATTTTGCTTCTGAGTCTACCGATTGGAGCAGAATAGGATAGAATAGAATAGAAAATATATTTATCAACAGAAAGGAAATCACATAATGGCTCATAGCCCGAACAATACAAAACTCCTTCTGTCCACCAACCAAATAAGTTCTTAAGAAGCTTTAATTTCACTTTCGAGAGATGTTACCTTTTCTTTTCCAAAATCGTAACTCTCGCTAGCGGATTAAACCATTCTGAACGACTTTCGTTTCTGTTAGGATTGAATTAGAGTTTATCGAAATTAGTGAGAATTATTGACAAAATGTTTCAAACGTTAACTTTTAACAATGTATTTCGCTATTAAGACAAGGAAGCAAGTGAATACAATTATTTTTTATCGTTACCATGAATACATCGTACTAGTAACCCATATATTGAATTTGTAGTTTGCTACAAGTAGTGTAGGCGAGTGAAATCTAAAAGTTAGTTTGTTTCTCTGCCCGCAGATCATTATAACAAGCTTTATTCCAACTATTTTCATCTAATTTTGATGAAAATGTCAGAACGTGCGGTTTAGTATGAGTCTAATAGCTCGCAAATCAATACATCACGCTGCGCATACGCAAACTTACAATCCACCAAGCATGATTTGAGTTGTAATGGGCCGATCCCACTCAAATTTTTAGGGGAAAACGGGAAACACGTTTACAATATTCATTCATTTCACTTTTCTTTATATACCTACTTACACATATGAGGAGCACAGGGAATAGAAGTGTTAACGCATATTTTTCAGAATTGCAATTTTTTGCAAAAAAAAGTCACAATAGCATTTCAAATGCTCATAAAATTGTTTCATTTATATTATGAAAGAAAACAGAGAAAACCCCAAATTTTCACTTGGGAGGCAAGTTTTTGAAGTCATATTTTGACTTCTCTGAACAGAATTTGGTGAGGTGATTCACGTCTTCTTATTTCGCCTTTGAAATCGGAATTTTTTTAGGAATGCGCGTGCTTGGTGAGGAATTCTTCTTCTTTGAGGGCTCTGCCTGAAATTGGTGATGCTCGGCTTCATTGTCGGGCATTGAAAACCCTTTTTCGGTTGTCTGGGAGAAATGAGTTTCGGAAGGCCTGATTCGAAGAGTCCCTGAAATAAATCAGTCGTGTTTGGTTGGTGCCGACTCGAAGTTCTCGGATTGGTCGAGTCTTCGTGGGGGCTTTGGCAGCGTTCAGTGGCTCCAAGAATTTGGCCCAGTCGCCAACCATGTATTGGTCTACCTTTTCAACTTGGAAGGGTTCGGGCTTGCATCTACCCTCCTTGAATACGTTTAACCAATCGTTAGGGACCTCGGCTGGAGATTTGTGTTCAATGATAGCCACGTCTTTGTTGCACTCCATGTACAAATGCCCTTCGAATCGGGAAGGCCACATTAATCGTATAGAATTGTTTCTCTTTGGACAACCAAGTAGCGTAAGTCGCTTCAAGTTGACACGTTCTTGCCCGGGCCCACCCGGATAGACAAATTCTTCCCCTGCGCTGGTTTTATTCACCCTCGATTTTCTCTCCTCCGGACACTCATTCAACGGATTCCCCGAGCGCCGAAGCATTAAGAACCATCATTACCTAGATTTTAAAAAAAGGGAATTAACACGTTTTTCCCCTGCACTCCTCATATTTCTTCATTTATTTGTGCTCTGTAATCCTCCAAACCGCTGTTCTGATTTGAACCAAATTTTCATTTTATCATGTCGAAACTCGTGAATCGTTGGTTTTGGTGGCGATCAGCAGACCTCGTGCCGTATTATCAATGACAATGAAAGCAAAACCGCCCCTCTATCCCCAAAAATCTCTCCAATTCACCCCAATACGCCGACATTTGACAGGGATGACAAGAGAAGAATGTCATTGGAGGTTCCATCCTGATCAGAAGAGCTAGAAGTTAAGTCGTCTGTTTAATTTCAACGAAACCTGATATTGGGCCTCGCTAAGAAATAAAGTGAAAAATGGAATGCCGAGCTTCGCTCAAAGTTCCAACTGAACTAGAGCCATAATACCAATCGTAATGATGACAACATAGTGCTCGAATCTCTCCAATTACTCTCTTCTGATTTGAAAATAAAAGTGTTTCAAATACTTTTAACCTACTTACATTGTACGTAACTCTATTAGAAAAGTTGGTTCTGCTTACTCAAACTTACTAAGTGTTTGTATTTTCAAATTTTATTCAACTAAATCTACATTTATTTAAGGGGTGTAAACATATTTAACACTTTGCAGTAGATTGCATAATGCTTTGCTCTTCATTCTAAGAGTACCTATGTTTTCTGCATACAATTTCTTGATCTTTTGTGGAGATCCTTGAAGATCGCACGTACATAACAGAATCTATGTTTAAACGCGATGTGTTCCTTGGAAACGTTTCAGCATTCATCACTTCTCGTATCTCCATCAGCTTTATCGCTTGCCTCGGTCTATTCTTAACATCCACACGCCTGACCCCCTCTCACGTATTCTCACGGATACCTACCTCCCAACTCCAAACAGAGCACCTTGTCTCAAGTAGGATGACCGTAATATCGTTTGACACTTGCTATCTAGTGACATATCTCCAATGTGCTCAATCCTCCAACCAATTATGCACAAATCACTACGTCAAGAATGGCCAGTTAGTGCCATCTCACAGTACTCCACTAACTTTAACGGAGAGGAATCAAAATTTTCACCTCATCCCCGGGTGGTGGCAGAAATATGTTCAATAGGAACTTCAATAGGGAAAAATCCCACCATTACCGCCTTCCTAGTTGTCTCAAGAGATAGGTATGAGAGTTGACACTTTTGCATTGGTAACTACTTACTCAAAGATCCCAAAAACTATTTCAACAACGCTTTTATAAAATGGGAACAGCATTTTCTACGAAAATGAATGTAGAAAACTAGTTTTGGGTTTATTATTTTCAATATCTAGCCTTTTAAATGTTACCAGAAAATTTGTGTAAGCCCCCCTCTCAAATTTGGTCTCCTTAAGTTCAAGATAAGTAGCTTCCAAATCCGCAATGTCCGTCCGCCGTATGAACCTTCAAAGTCCTTAACATTGATGTAAAACTATTCTGCACAACTATTGTAAAATTGTGTAAACCATTTGTCTGTTTATTCAGACAAGGACTTCACAACGGGTCCAGTTAGTACTAACGTTTAGTCAATCTGATCTCCTCACCAACGTAGATCAAAACAACAACAAAACGTGATTTTTCGAGGTTTTTGCTGACACAGGCCAATTGTGTAGAAGTTGCTCATATAAATGTCCTAATTTTTACTCCTTCATTTCTTTTCCTATCAATTTTGAATGCATAACTTTTTTCTACTATTCCTATGAAAAAACGACGGACGGTTTCCACGTACATAGTTCAACTACATTTTTTCGTGAATAAGCTGATACCTGTATTATTCTCGATGCCTGTGAATTTATATTAAGAATATTTCGTCGGGTTCCGGGTAAAAGTGACCAAGTAACATTTTTTTCAAAATGCACTTTTTTTGTCATTCCGGTACTAAGGAACGTTGTCTACTGTGTGTTGTTGCTAAGAACGTTATCTTCAAACTGATGTGCAAGAAATACTTGAAAATAAATTTTACCTGCCTGACCCAAAGAGTTTTATGTGACCAAAAAGCATTTGAACTCAACCACAAAACACGAGATGGATGATAAATGTACTCTCGCTGGTGCATGTAAATGTTATCAATTGCCATTCGATCACTTTTACTGTGTAAGATTTGTAAGATTGCATAGTGGGCAGGTGAAAATGACCAATTACAGTGATAGGTAATGGATAACCTTTTCTAACAGAAATAGGTATATCATTGTTATTAGATGCTTGGCAACACGATAAATTAACGAAAAAACTATTCAATCCCTCAATTTCATGTAACTATGCGACAGATTTTCGAAGAATTGAATTGACCAAATGAGTAAAGCTTGAAACTCCAGGCAGGTAAAAATGATCAAACAGAGTTTTCCGGAAAACAGCTCTTATTTAATCTGAAGTGAATTTTGAAGCTCGATATCATAGGCGGGCACTAGCTAACTACCTACAGGATAAAGAAAAATCGAAACATAGTCGAATGAGACATCACACAACCAGTGTTCGTAAGAAGAAAATAGGTGAAACTTCAGATCGCTCCCCTGTAAAATTTTGCAAATTTTACTTGGTCACTTTTACTCGGAACCCCACGATTTGTACTATACAACTTAGACTGAAAACAAGTGTTTGATGAAACAAACTTGAATTTAGCATTAAAAAAGATTTAAAAGCTCGGAATTGCGACAAGTTGGGCGTCATTTTCCTTGTAGCTTTGAACGCAGAATCGACTGGGGTAGGTTTCACATCCGTAAAAACTCACAAGTACCAAATAATCGACATTTTTGAGCCTAAAAGTATCTTGAAAATTAAACACCAAAAAATCTGGAGCTATATCTAAATCATTAGAAGGATTTTCTAATACAGAAGAAATGAACTTTTTGTTTAAAATTGGCAGGGTTTTTTGAAAAACTACGGTAGATATACTAGAAAATTTCTAAATTTTAAAAGAGCATTTAATGCTATCTTCCCATTACTCATCATGCTCGTAATCATTTTACACTAGTGGGGTAAGCATCCTTCTTCATTTGTATCTATGAATTGCGGGTGCTCTAAGATCAAAGAGATTTTATGCCATTTTCTGAATTTTTGAAAGTTCCCTTTTGCACGGGTTTAGACTCAAATTAAAAACATATCTACTATCGCGAAATAAAGCAATGTCTCTCCCCGAAATGAGCTCAGAATTTTGTATTCTCATTCTGTGAGCTATTAGGTGCGAGTTGCTCGCTGATTGTGGAAGATGTATGAACATGCGACATTGTCCTTATTGAATTAGGTATAATCCAGTTTTCTGGAGTTTCGTTTTACGTTTTCCTACTTTTATCCCAGTAAGTACTTTTGTTCCGTTTCAACAGCGAGGGGACGAGGTTTATTCGAGTTTGAGTTATTACGCGTCATTTCAACCTCGGTTTTATCTCTCCGATCCCAACCGGCACACGCGTCACGACAATGGACACGACGAATAGATGGGTCTCTATCTCGTCTTAAAATATCTGCCTTCGGAGCCGTCCTTGAAATGTACTCGCGCAATGCAACTATCTCGTTCTTTTCTGGATATTTTTGTTCTGAGAAACTAACAGTGAGCAATGAATGACGTTAATCGTGACAGTAGTGGTCGTCTGGGGCTTGATGTACAAGTCATAGATTAGACGTGTTCAAATACAGCAAAACAGAGCACTCCGTATCATAACAAATGCCCTTTGGTACGTACGAAACACAGTTATCCACAAACACCTTGACGTACCAGAAGTGGAGGACGTTATAGAAGCAGCAGAGTCAAACATGCACTCAGTAATATCCACCCACGAATCACCAGCATTTGAACAACTCTTGTCAGCGTGGGAACGGCAAGAACTAAGCAGACAACTAAAAATAAAAAGAACAAGAGCGTGGACATATTAAACTAAGTTCAACCACCTTATATTCTAGGATGAGAGGAATCATCACTGGATGATCACATTTACCACACATCACACCTCACACATTTACAATTCACAATTTACAATTTATATATTCACCACCAGCATAACTGCAAAATAAGATATGTATTACTAAAAGTTTATCAAAATGTTTATTCAAACAAAAAAGTAGTCGTTTTGCAGGCGTTCCGAACATTTTAGCACACAAAGCTCCAAGGAGGAAATCAAAAGCTCATGGAACATGGAGCCGCCTGAACTCGCTTCCAGAAAATGTGGATAATTTAATTAAAGTGACGGCTTTTGAAAAACAGGAGAGTTGGAAGGGGAATATCACATAGGTTAGCTGTAAGTGCTGCTTGAATGTACCTAATTGACTCGGCGTGAGTCCTTCTGATAAAGCATTACACAATTGCGATAAATTTATTAGAAGATGAACACTTGACACGTCCAGGATAGATTCACTGCAATTGTGACTTCATTAAAGTTGTAAGTAGAGATTCGCTGTCAATCCTATGCTGATTCAAACGATGAATTTCGTTTCTTCGTTATATCTCCTCCAATGACTTTTTTCGTTGCTACTGGAGACTCTGCAAGTTACTTTTTCAAAACCCAAAATTCATTGAATTTCCTCATTATCTCAAAGGCAGTCTCCACCTGAAGGTCTTCATGAAGATCCATGAAGATCATTTCTCAATTAACAATTTCCCAATTTATTCTGTTATGAAAGGTCTGGAGCATTTTTATGTTTTTTGGTGCAGCCAAGACCGTCATGATTAATTGCAAAGGTCATTATTGGCATTGTCATTTGCAGCATTTTGTTGTGGATAGTATGAAGCGAGTAACGATCCATTAGCCAATACATTTTTCAGTAGTTGATATGGCCAAATGTACTTCGTGAATGGTGTAGCCACGCTATCACAATCGATTCTACGGGCCCTAAATTCTGAAATGCCCTCAATTTCAGTGAATTTCAGGACTTGAGGGTTTAGTTACCTACACATAAAACAAGAATCTGTAGTCAATAGAAGTAATGGCTATAAAAGAGAAAAAATCACAATTTTAAGAGAGTTCATCAGTTTAGTCGAATCGTTGAAACTATTATTGGTACCAACTTGAAAGGGGTTTAATAGAAAAGTAAGGAAGGTAAGGAAGGCATAAGAATTGAACTTCGAGTGAACCATTAGACATAATATTAGTTATTCTTTTCTTTAAATACCATATAACAGCATGAGAAAAGTAACCACTGAAACCTAACTGTGACAAGTATATTTAGTAATTTCATGGTAAGTATTATGGTATGGATAAAGAATATCAGAAAATAAGGCAAAGAATGATTAAAAACTATCGCCGATGACATCAGTGATATGAGTGGCTAAGTACACGAAGAAAGTTAATATCAGGTTTTTATAATAATTTTGAAGAATTGAAAATAATGAGCAAAAATTAGAGTTGCCTTTCAGGAAATGGAGTTGGAACGACAAAAAGACACCAATAATTTCGTGAAGACCTCAATCCACCATAACATGCTGGTCACTCTCCAAACTTTAAATTCTTAGGGTTTGGAAAATCGTATTACGGGGGTGACACTGACGTCAACATTTTCAAGGGAAAACTATTTAAATTGAAACTCCACCCAGGATAATCCTCAATAAATGTTCTAAGATCAAACAGTTCGGGCAGACAATAAATAGGACAGGTTTTAAAGTAGAATATTACATTCCTCTTGTTCATTGGAGAAGAACATTCCGATCGCAACATCTCGATCGTCTCTAGAAATACCATTTTACGCTTAAAGGAGGGATCGGGGAGCCATAAAACGGGATTTGGGCGTAAGCCTCAGATACCAATATGAGATTTTTATTGCACCTGTATCGACGGTTATTTTTTTTTTCCTTTTATCAAAGACTTCAGGGTGGCTATTGATTGATACGGTCTGATAAACGAGGCGGGACGGAAAATTCCGATTTGACACCGGTACTTTCAAACGACAGCGATATGACACTCGGCTAATGACAGATGTGTTGTTTTCATGTCAAAAAAGTGTGATAACGATTCACATGCTCACGGCAATAGGTGTTCCAGGCATGCAGCATGATCGTATGAGCGAACTTCTGCCATTTATCTCATTATATTTTACGTTAAGTTGTTGTTAAAAGACCACCTAGTGTTCAATAAAAATTATTATTCATAAATATAATGGCATATAAATTGTTTCTAAAGGATTTTCCGTACCACATATTCAAATTTGCTCAGTTTTAATTGTTTTTTTAAGAAGTTCCTCTCATGCAAGGTTTTCCCTAAGTTTTTTTTCACAGATTCCGTCCTAGAAATGATTTAGGGGGACGGAGAGAATAAAATTATGAGGAAAAACTGAATCCAATTCTAATATCAAATCCATGGAAAAACAATAAGTATAAATATGGTATTAACCTACCACAGGCTACGAATAGATCCTACAACTCATTTCTGAAAAAAAGTGCCTCCGAGAAGCTTCGTTTTCGGATTATTTCAATTTTGAGATTTTTTTTCGTGTTTTCCATCTTAGTTCACTAAAACAGCCATGTCTCCAAGAACATTCAGTTTTAATCATACCGTTGGAAAGAGCATTAAATTTTCGAAAAAAAAAACGAAAAAACACTGTAGGTTGAAATAATTGGTGAAAAATCAATCGGAAAAGCGATTTTTGTCAAATTTTCAGAATGACCACTTTTTTTTCATACTCTGAGCTGTAATGAAATTCTACTCTTAAAATTTAGCCTGTAGTCCTAAAATATGCGTCAGAATTTCAGCTTCTCAACAGTCTACTCAAAATTGCTCGTACAGTAAAATTTAGGGGAGAAAATTTCGTTTGAAAATCGACATTTTTAACGAAAAATGGACTTTTCATGAAAAAATGAGTATGGTATTGGATTTTATGTATTTTTTTACGTTAAATCGAATAAGTGGTACTTTCACACCTCCTTCCTACTCAAAAAGCATGGTTGGATACATCTGAACACCTTTTCGCTTCATCAATACTTCTTCTAGTGCTATTTGTGTTGAATGAACTGCCATTTTTTTACATTAGTAATATGCTGTAACGCATTTTTTTATATAAAAGTAATCGCTCAAATCAGCTCCTTCTGCGAATATTATCCGCTAAGCTAAGATTTTTGAACAAATTTTCGTGATTGTTATGTTGTTCGATCCTAATTTTAGTCCACTTATGCAAGAAGCCTCAGAAATTGTCTACTTACAGAGAGGATAATGGAGGTGGTAGAAATTGCCTTGCATCGGCTGAAAAAACAAGAATTCTCGACAAATTCATTTCAATTTTTTTATATTAAGATTTCGGTTTAGTATAAATACTAAATACGATTTATCATCTAATTACAACTAATTTCAGTTTCAAGAAAGTAAACTACTACACAATACAATGCAGTTCGAAATTAATATAGTTCTAGAGATAGATAGATATTAAAGAAAAACAAATTCAGTGTGTGAAAAAAAGATAGTTACTAAAGAAAGCTTATATTGTCACTTTTGCTGCTGCAGGAACGATGCGAGAGACCTTTTAAGATGCGGAAGGCGATCACGAAAAAAATCGATTGGATCAGGGCATTAGCTTGACGTGGCATTCGAATCATAGGCCGATGAAGTGGGTAATTGAGAGCAGCGAATGGCACAACAAACAATGAGTTGGATCGGGTGGCGTAGTTAGGAACCCTGAAGTCCACTCTTGACTGTAGGGATGGGGCTGTGAATTGCACCATTGACCAATTTATGGTAAAATGTTACGTCCGCCATAAAATGACGGCCACTCAAGTTGGGCAGGTTGTGTTTTGCTGCAAGAACAGAAAACTGATCCTGGCAAGCCGGGACTCCCTTCTTGAAGCAGAGATACCGCAAGAACCTACGCAGAACACTCTCCAAACGATTCCAATACTCCCCGTAGAATGGCGACCATATGGGGCTCCCATACTCCATGATAGGGCAAACGAGGGCCCCATACAGACCACAATGTGTATTGATATGAGATATTGTTCTATCAGAGGAAACAGACAGCAATTGTTGATTAAAGGAGTGATTTGCAATAAGAACGTTTGTGACTGTAGTTGGGGTATCGAAAACGACCTTAACTGGCCGGATCTTACCCGCTAGTGTCCTACCAAGACGTGCAACTCGTCCAACGAAACCAGATCTTTCAATTCATTTAAGGTACCCCTTATTGGGGAAAGGTCGTCCTCTGCCTCCTGGATTAGATTGGATTGAATTATTTTATATAAACGGATTATAACCGATTCATAAAGAGTGATAATCAAAAACCGGACGTCGGGACTTCCCTGTAATACATGCACCTGCCAATATTTTCTACAAGCAATTGCAACTTACTTTTTTTCACAACCCTCATAAATGCAATGCCGCCTATCAGTAAAATGATTAACTATTTTGTCTGAAACGAAAACATTATGTTTCCCTTCAAATATATTTATGGTTTTGCATTTCCTGGCACACATGAACATAATAAAAATTCTACGTTACCTTTATAACGGGGGAAAATGAGTTGCGAGTACGATTTTCATAATCTCAACTCCAATTCAAATCAACCCTTCTCCCCGCAAATTTAGCATGAAAATATTCTCTAATTTCCATAATCAAAGAGCGAAAAATGAAAATGTCGAGAGAAAGCAGAAGGTGTAATAATGGAAACAGCAAACGTCGCGTTGAAAACGGACGGGGGTTGATACGGGAGCGGGGGATTATTTCGGTTTCGGGAGTTGAGAGTAGGTATAATTAATTTTGAAGGTTCGGAAAATGATATAGGTGGCATTAACTCAGTATTGGGTACCGGGCGGGAGAGAAGGGAGCTACACATAGCTGCAATATACGTCCTAACGTGGGAGGGGGTAATGACATTTGATACGTGCTCTAGGTCGGTATTGATTGGAATCCCATTGCTTCTCGCGAATGCATAACTGCATCCGGCTTTCAGGGGTCCCGCTGGGGTTTCACGCTATTTCATTGTTGGAAGTTGGGACGATCCTGGGAGTGGAGGATTAGAAGTCATCCGCCAATAATAATGGTGGATGGGAAATCCTGCGTGCGATCACTCTTAAAATATTAATTTACTTATTTTGTTACGCTCAATTTACATGACGCAACTACGATTAAGTTAATATAAACTTGATAAACAACTTGGGTAACTAGCTTCATTAAACTATCATTAGGTATTCTCTTTGCCCTAAGCAAGACGTGGACAAACTTGTTAAAGTGAAGGCCAGGTAGCATAAAAAAGCGTCAAGGCTGGCCGAAGAAAAATTTGTTTATAGTGGTCAGTCATTCGGTTTGTGACACAATTTTTGTGAAGCTTCATAGTAGAAAATACCTGTTCAACACGTATGAAGATGCAAACATCGCATGGGGATGTACAGGGTGTCCTAGGAGTTATGCACAATCCGACTCCAACGTGTTCTACAACTCATTCTCGACCAAAAGTGCTCCTTGCAATTTTTTTTAGAGGCTTCGTTTTCGAGTTATTCGCGATTTACAATTTTTTTCGTGTTTTCGACATTATGTCAGTAAAACTGTTATAACTCCTTCAATTTTGGAGATAAATCAAATTTGAAGACACCGCTAGAAAGAGCGTTAAATTCTCAATCTATTTGACGTCAGATAACATTTTTTTATTGCATTGAAGATTTGCAATTGCAACGTGTGTTTTAAGCACATTTGAGGTTTAAAAAAAAAAAAAAAACCAGGTAGTGGCCACTGCTCCAGTAGTGGCCATTTTAAAGTTTATATTTGAGAAATAAGGATTCCCGGTCTCCTAGTGGCTTCAAACTTGCAGGAGGTACAGCTCATGTCATCTTGTAGTCAGAGGTTGAACTAGGAGTGCGCAGAGCATCATTGGAAATTGTGGTAAACTTCTCAATATGACCGTCCCTAGTTTCCTCGTTTGTTGGGCTGTATCCTAGAGCTTCTACTGGATAGAGTCAATTTTGTTCATCTGGTATTGAATTTAATGATATTAAACACGTAAGGAGGGCAAAATGTCAAGTGGCCACTACTGAGACATGCACGTGACCACTACTGGAAATTTCGTAATTTGATGTGGCCACTACTAGATCAAAATAAAGGTGTGAGAAAAAATTAATAAAAAATAGAAAAAATTGTTCTTTTGATAGTTTTAGGCAATGGATATGTTAGGGAAGAGTCGGGCTATATTCTAAATGAGTCCTGAAGAAAGTCAGTACTAATGTTGGCCCACAATTGTCAAAACTAAAGAAAAAAATTCTTAACTGTGGCCACTACCGGTACCGTTACCTTAACTAAAACTAAAAGTTGTTTAGCATAAAATCTCAATATTTTCAAAAAAGTTCCCCCTAAAAAATGAAAACTAATAATGCCATTGGAAAGCTGAGGGTTTTGCGCATTTTTTAGGCATACAGGCTCAAACGTATCGTTAAAATCAAGAGAGACTAATGAGCCATTAAAAAAGTGTTTTTTCAAAATTTGACTCCATCACAATCATAGACCACTTTAATTTTGCACCATAATAATGCTCCACCCAAAAACAAACGGCTTCGTACTCCACGTTAGATTTTGGACTTTCTAGACTTAAGGGTACAATGACCCGAATTCAAAATCATGCCTTTCCGTGAGAGAAATCCACAGGAAAACCGCTACTTTTTGTATAAACTCTTATGCCTCTCCGGTGTGGTCACCCAGCTACTCGCTACACAAATATTCCCTGGAAAGAGTGCAAAGGAAATTTCTCAGATACAAAGCGTTCAAGGCTGGTATCCTCGCTAGGGACGTTGAGTACGCACCCCTGCTTGAGATGTGCCATCTTCTACCGCTCGAGACCCGCAGATGCCTGGCCGATCTGAGACTTTTCCACAAACTTCTGAACAACCAGCTTGACTGCCCGGCTCTCCTATCGAATGTGAACCTTCGGATCCCAAGGTTATCAGCACGATCTTCCCACCTCTTTGATATACCATTTTCACCAACAAATTATCAACTTAATCGGCCTCTTCATCGTTTTCCTCGTCTCGCCAATTTGTGCTTACAGTCCAACCCAGTGTATGACTTTTTTAATGATTCCCCTGCCACGCTGACAACAATAGTTCAAACCTCCCCATTATTTCAATTGTATTAACTTAAGTTTTGCGCCATGTGAAGTTTTGTCTTATTTTTGTATTTTTTTTTTTTGTACTTGCTGATTTTTTTCTTGTTCTTTGTAATTGGGCTTGCCCGTAATTTTCAAATAAATAAATAAGTAGAAGGCCAATTCGCCTTCGATTGCAAGAGTTAATGGTAAAGTATTTCTATATTTACACGAAGAGAATTCCATCACAATTGTTGTGGGCAGTACACATATGAGAGCGCACAGAATTCTGATAAGACTAATAACCAAGGAAAATGTTTAAATGAGGTTGTTCCTCAAAGTATTTCACCATTATTGGGTTCATTCTTGCAATAAGTTAGGCTCCTCCTCTTCTTGATGTTACTCTTTGTGCCCCTTTCATTATATAAGCCTTGAGTGGCATTGGTTGATCCTCCCCGCCCCTCTCACGTCCCTGAGCCAATAGGATTCAATCTCCTTTCACTTGTGTCTATGTAAAATGTGCTTTGTATGACGTACCTTCAGTTCATGCTTGTTACTGATGATCACCTAACCTTCGAAATCGATTTAACTGTGTAACTCATTATTTTCGAGGAAATATGGAAAACGTTCTATCTTACGCCGTTTTTATTTTTGTATAGATCCTGTTCCTTTTCGGTAGTGAGTGCGAGAATGTGAAATAAGTATACTGTTTCACACTTTTTCTCCACGAAATGTGTGGATGAGTGGTTTTAGCTCTACTGCAAAATTTCATTCTCAGCGTTTTGGTCGAGTCTGCGTTACAATGCTCGACAACTGAGCAAAACTGATCTCACCTCTCAAAATCTCCTTAGTTTCCACGTTATATGCCCGTACGATATATTCCAACGCATGAACCAAAGTTCATTTCAGTTGTAATAGTATTCCTGGGGCATTAGCTTCAAGAGTTTGTGAAAAGTTTATTTTCGCAATGTTGTCGGCATTGGAAATTACAATTACCAGGACACCTCCATTTGGCTAAATTAGGGGGGATTACTGATTTGTATTTGTTGATTCATTCTTTATTTTATTATGATTGATTATCTCATTCGCCAAAACAAAAATGAGTACCGCAAAGTACAAATAAAATATGAAAATGAGTTGTTGTCGTTATAAATGAACCATAAATCACCGATTTGTGAGTGGCACGAAAATACTCAACCGCGTCCCTGTAATTCAAGTGGACACCCGATTTTCAATTGGTCGGGATTGTGAAATATATGTTGTCCTCCAATCATCGATCATGGCCGCCCATTTACCCGTAATCTCGAAGACGTTCACGTGTAATCTTGGACGATTTGATCGTTTCGAGTTTCAACGGTAATTGATCATAAACTTCTCCGTAATTTTTTTTTCTTCTTGTACATCTCTTAGATATGAACAAGAACTATTCGCGGTAAAAGGAAAATATATGATTGGGAAAGATACAGTTAAATTGTCGTGGGGAGTCCGCTAAGCAAATATCTGTCCCTCCCTCGCCGACAGTGATTGATGGTCGGTGAGAGTTAAAGGTGTGGAAGAGAACGCTGATAACGCGCGGACGCTAATATGCGATAAAGGAGCCCAGCTGAGGAAGGAGAGACCGCTGAGACGCACAGAAAAACTCCGTACAGTGGACCAACTGTCACCAGTTGAACGCGTGCCGCAAAGACTGAAATAGTCTGACGATAAGATAGGTACCTAGTTGATGTACCGAAGAAGAAAATGCTTTTTGATAAAAATAAAAGCGGTTGATTTCCAGATAGCTAAATTTAGCTTCCGGATGATCATTAGTTGAACTGATTTCAGTCTTTTTTACTTTTTGTTGAGAGAGAAAAAACGTTTATTGATCATTATGTGGGGTGGAATGTTGGATTAGTTGGGGTTGTGAAAAGTATAAATTGATATGCCAAAAGCTCGACCAACCATACCTCAGGCAAACGTATGCAAGCACAACTAATAAGTTTTATTCGACAAGTGAAACTGTCTGTTCTTCAGTTGGGTAGATCTGCACTGCCTTTATTCCTAAGACGGAACAATTTCCTTCAGATGAACAAATTTAAAAAAATCCATGGCCTTAAATTAACTTGTATCTGGCCAATACGGGTATGAAAAAACCGAGTATAACGATCTCCTCGATTTTAATCCCATTGTTGGGACCTTCATCGCTATTTATAGGATTACAAGTAGATTAAAAGCTGATCTTTTCAATCATTTGGTCTAACAGTCGTGAGCTGTCAGTTCAGCAAGCCTCTAATTGGTTCCTAAGAAAACTGCAAACAAAAGATAAACAGCGATTATGTTATTGATCTCCCATTCAACCAATGTGGATATAAACCGTGACATGTGGGCTGTAGATAAGTGTTACTATGTTCTGAATCTTTGGAATGTGAGACAATGAATTCTATCTGAAATACGATTAAACTGAATTCATAGTTGGAATTATAAAATTAAAACCACGCTTCAGTATTAAATGAGAAGAATTTTGATCGTCAAGAATAAATCAGCAACAAACTTTGGAAATAGAAGCTCTAGCATGCAGGATAGCCTGGATCTGATCACTGGAAGTAAATTGTTCAGTAATGTTGATGTGCTGATAGTTGACAGGAATTCACCGACAATTGTCAAGCGTGTCTATCTTCATAGGTTCTATTTTTCCAAAAAAGATCTGAGGTGTCGATGTCATGTTTGTCACCACTCTGTCAAATTTGGGAGTGTCTATTCGGCAAATTTGGATATCAATGGGGTTCATATGATACGAGGGAAAGATTAGGAAGGTGATGTACCTTCACTTAGTGCCGCCTACAACATTGAAGGTTAGACGAGCATCTTTGCATATCCATTACGATCCTGCGCCTGGTGAAAAAGGTTTGCTGCTCGGATTATTCCCGTCCAGCTAAGAATCTTTGATAATCATGAGGCACATTTGCTCCCTACTCGCCTACGTCCGCTAATCGTTCCATCATTATGGTTTGTAGTAGACTGAAACTGGGGGCAAGTAATATGCCCAGGGCCACTTTCCATCTCTTCGCAGACCCAAAGAGCTCACATGTAGAAGAAGAAGAATGTAGTTTTCCGGAGTCTAGCGGTCCTAGGGATTATAGAAATTCGACGGATCATCCACATGTCAAAAGCCTCTAGCAGATTTATGTTATTAGTTTTCAATGTCCAGGTCTCCACTCTGTTCAACAGTACTGACCATGCATGAGATTCAACAAGTCGTCAGCACAGAGAAAAACTCAAGCCCCGCTTGCTCAAATCAGCACTCAGTTGTTGGATGATGACCTCGCTATCTCAATCCAACTACATACCTCTCCCTCCAACGGCCCGAAACCCATTGGCCCTACTTATTGAATCTCGAAACTCGTGACCGTCAGCTACCAATCTCATGTTTTTATTTGATGTATTTTACAAGGCCATCGACTTTGTTTTGGCAACGTTAAAACCAAAGCCATAATTCTTACAGGCCATTGTCATTCTGTGAAACAAAACCTGGAGCTCCGCCATGGTGTTGGGCAAAAGGACTTTTTGTTCTGCATACTTCAAATTTGAGATAGGATATGATGTTGGCATCCATCAATCGGGATGCCACATCATATCCATCCACCCCATTTGCGAATGTGATCTGCTCAGAAAGAGCATCCATACAGACCTGTGCATTCTGACCCCAACATAGGTTTCTAATCAACCTCAATTCCTTGACGTCCAGGCCTCGTATTATGGCGCACGTTATCAAACGACTTTTCGAAATCTATGAAGCGAGCATTCACTGATTATTGCTGATCGAGAAACTTTTTAACCAGAAACCCCACTACGAATAACGCGTCCCTTGTTCCAAACGCAATACGGAAACCAAACTTTTTATCTCTAATAGCAGCCTTTACAGCCACCGCAGCAAGGCTTGATCTCGTGTAAGTGACCGAGAGAAGTTAAGTTATGCATTGAAGTGTGCATTCAGGTATGTTGATTATTGAAGACTCCACCTTTACTTCGTCTAAGACCAGCATTTTACGTAGTAAAGGCTACAGCCCTAAATCTGAGGATTAACAATCACACTGCCTCAGTAAACCAACCCAGAGTAGAGGAGCAAATACCCTTTCAGGATACGTCTATTGATGAATGCTTTGGAGAGAAGGTGCTGCCCAAAATGCCTGACTCAACAAATTAACGTCAATTTCGGCCATAAAAACCTCACAGAGAGTTTTGGGAGAGAATAGACACCCTGGTCTTAATTTTGATGACTAGTGCAAAACAGACATAAGAAATTATTAACTTCTAGCATTGGGTTAACTTCTACCGAAAATGAGACGATGCAACCGGGACACTGAAATTACCAATGTTCTCGTTTCCGTGATCAGGACTAGCTCCCAATATTAGAAACCATTTTTTCATTCTTTACATCTGCATAAATTTCTTACTCAGTTCATATACATAAAGTTCTGAAGTAGAACTCAGTGATTTTACACAAGAGGAGGACATCCAGTTTCTAAATCTACCTTTTAGATATTTTGGGAAACTGACTAATTTTTACTCTGTAGCTCAAATAAATAATGGAAAAACGCTCAAATACTGGGGTTTATTATTCAATTGGCTTGCGTTCATGATTTGAATTTCTACTAAGCTTTGGAGTGTGCGTGTTTCACAGGTGATAGAGCGATTATTGAATTTCAGGACACAAATATGATCAACTGATCAATCCAAATAGGTATTTTGGTTGAGAACAGATTTACGTGCTCTGTGCATATCTCCTGAAATTCAATAATCGCTCTATCACCTGTGAAACACGCACACTCCAAAGCTTGGTAGAAATTCAAATCATGAATGCAAGCCAAATGAATAAAATTGAATAATAAACCCCAGTGAAAGAATTTGTAGCGTTTTACCCACATTTGCGGGAATGCTTCAACCCGTGTATCGGCTATAAAAACTTTTAGGAGTTCACTCCAGTATCCACGTTCACTACATCACTAGGTTACTGCAATCAAAACAAAAACATTAATAAACCAAAAATAACGCAAATGTTGGCACCATAAATCGGGCCATACATCGGGAATGGTTTGACCTACGGACGTGGGGAGGGGCTCATTCGATTCCTCGAGGAGTGTTCTTCAAAAAGAGTACAAATTGAGGCCGCTTCGACTTTTTTTTTTTTTTTTTTTTTTGAGGTTTTTAGGGATTTTACAAAACTTTGACAACCTTTAAAGAGCACTTTAAATTAAGTGAGAGAGCTGGCTCAAGGATTGGGGCGTCGTCGGACCAACACGGATTTTTCCTGAAAATTTCAGCTTTTTTGCTCCAGCTGTTAGGGAGAAATCGTGCGTACGGCGGACGGACGGAAAAAATTTTATTGCGGATTCGGATTCTACACCCTTTGAAACGTAAACCATGAAATTTTCATGGGGGGTTAGAATTTTTTTTTTTCAAGATCGATTGGGTGCAATGGTTTATTATTGAATAATAAACAAAAATTAAAATAGACTCTAGTTTCAGAAGCAAAATGTGAGTTACAGAATGGTTTACAATGCAAGGTACTGTTGAGGAATCAATATAATGGTGAACAACGGTGTTCCGATATCGCCCGGCAATCCTTTCATCAGTCAGTCGCTACGCACAGGATTTCGCGATTTTTCGATTCGAAACCTAAAAACAACCTATTGAAAAATAAAGTAAGCTACAATTTCAACTTCCCCTGCCCAAACGCAAGCGTTACACACACTTTGTTGCGTAATGAACCCTTCAAATGGTGGAAACAGAGTTCCAAAGTGAACAGATTGATGTATGTAAACGACGATGAATTTTTCATGGGACAAGTTCTTCATGATTTCACTTTGCATCAGAATAAAGTACGAGCAGGAGAGATGTGATCGCCGCATTAGCCCGATCAAGTCTTCCATCACTGTCATCACTCGTGATCGGAATTTAAAACCGATTTCGTAGCAGGAGGCGCCTCCTCGCATCTGCATGAGCCAAATGGTCGATCTCGGAGTGAAACAATGAAACCAAAGTAAAGAGAAAAGTAATGAAGAGGGAACGCAAGACTGCCATATGGCCGCAAAGCTTTCAATCTCATTTAAAGTCTACTCGTTCCCCTCTTTAACATTAACTACATCATTTCATTATTCGTGTCCCAACTTATTGGTGAAGCTGAATTTGGTTATGATTAATTAATCTTAATTTTAATCTATTTCAATTTTATACTAATCTGTAGCTGTATTATTCGGCGTGGTCTGGGTTAGGATAATAAAATAGGTGAGGGGTTCACACTCATCAATATCATCCAAAAGTCAAGCTTAAGTCCTTTTTCTCTTTTTCCAACGGTCATATTTCCATAATTATTTGCCCTATATTGTGAATACGAGCAATAAATGCCTTTAACGTTCCTGAGAGAATTTATCCTTTTCTCCTTAACAGACGATAGGGAATAATCTATGGGTCAGAGAAAACTAGGAATGTCAACCGTTTTTTGCAGAGTTGGGACGTATTTTGGTTTATTATTCAATAATAAACCATTGTAATCGCTCTTGAAAAAAAAAAAAAAAATCTAACCCCCCCCTGAAAATTTGATGGTTTACGTTTCAAAGGGTGTAGAATAATTTTTTTCTATAATGCAATGAAAAATTTTCCGTCCGTCCGCCGTAAGTACGATTTCTCCCAAACGGCTGAAGCAAAATATCTGAAATTTTCAGGAAAAATCCATGTTGGTCAGGCGACGCCCCAATTCTTGAGCCAGCTCTCTCACTTAATTTAAAGTGCCCTTTAAGGGTTGTCAAAGTTTTGTAAAATCCCTAAAAACCTCAAAAAAAGTCAAGGCGGCCTGAATTGTACTCTTTTTGAAGAACACTCCACGAGGAATCGAATGAGCCCCTCCCCAGGTCCGTAGGTCAAACCATTCCCGATCTATGGCCCGATTTATGGTGCCAACATTCGCGTTATTTTGGTTTATTATTGTTTTTGTGTTGATATCAGTAACCTAGTGACGTAGTGATGTAGGAATGTGGATACTGGAGTGAACTCCTAAAAGGCTTTGTAGCCGATACACGGGTTGAAGCATTCTGACAATTTTCAGGAAAAATCAGAAAATCTGAAATTTTCAGGAAAACGCTGCAAATTCTTTCACTGGGGTTTATTATTCAATTTTCTTGCGTTCATGATTTGAATTCATACTAAGCTTTGGAGAGTGCGTGTTTCACAGGTGATAGAGCGATTATTGAATTTCAGGAGATATGCACAGAGCACGTAAATCTGTTCTCAACCAAAATACCTATTTGGATTGATCAGTTGATCATATTTGTGTGCCTCCTGAAATTCAATGGTCGGTCTATCACCTGTGAAACACGCACACTCCAAAGCTTAGTATAAATTCAAATCATGAACGCAAGCCAATTGAATAATAAACCGCAGTGAAAGAATTTGCAGCGGTTTTATTCGCGAATACGAATACGAATATCACTCAGAGCCCCTCCATGTACAAATACAAATTTATACAAAAGTATAAATAGGAATATTCGTTTATTCGCAGAGAAAATATACGAATATTTGCATATTTGGCTGGAAATTTTGCGAATAATTGTATATTTGGCACCAGAAACAATCAAATACTTCATATTACCTCCAAAAAATTCGAATTCACTCATATTCGGAGCCAAAATTTAAGAATAATCTTTTATTGGTAGACGAAATTTACGAATAATTCAAATTCATGATATCCAAGACTTCATTTCTATGTATTTTTCGCGCTGAATCGAATGGTGACACCTCCCAGACCTCTACAACCAACAGTTTAGGGGCTCTGAGTGATATTCGTATTCGTATTCGCGAATAAAAATTCGCCCAACTCTGGTTTTTTGTTACCAAATCACATATTTTTCCGGTTTTAAATACCAAGTCATACAAATATTCGGAATCCGCGACAAATTTAGAGTACGAAGAGATTTGTTGTGGAATTTTTTAGGCTTCTGCACGATTATTTGTGATTGGTTAACCTAAAAAAGGCCGAAAAAACCAAACATCGCCAATATTTCGACAATTTTGATGCGACTGGGTGTCACATTTGAATTCAGTGCCCCCACAAAACGCGTAGATCGATGGTTTTTTTTTTAATGGGGGCCTGAAAATGAGCTTTCTTGAAACAATACGTATGAGGATAGAGCAACTCTAAAGTACAAGAATTGAGTAGACCCCAAAGTTTAAGTCGTCATAAGCTGATCACACACAAAAATGCATGTGACCAGATTCTAATGTCTGTTCCGTTTGTTTATATTCTCGTTGGTTGTTAAGTGATGTTTTATACGATGTTGTCTGTACTTTACGGTTTTATTACTCGTTCAACTTTCAACTTACCAAACTACCCCATCTCGGTCCTTCATCATCGTACTTGGACCTTTTCCTTCTGTACCCTTCCTCCGCTTTACCAGCCAACTGCTAGCTTGATATTAATTACGCCTAGACCCCCTTTAGCCTCATTTACATATTTCATATCCCCCGCCATCACCCCCTCCTCCCCTCCCCAGCTGCCCTTTCCACTACAAATTACAACCAGTCTTTAATTAATTTCTGGGAGAGAAGGTGAATCTCCCAATATGGCCGACCAGGCTTTCTCTTATATAAATTACGCCCAATTAATTTCATTAATGGACCAGAAGGGAAAGCCGTAAGGCAACTGGCCCTCTCATCCTATCACCTCGGGAAAACGAAAACTCTGAGGCTCCACAACAAATAACTCACAGCTACCTTACCACCGCCACCCAGTCGTTATAACTCATACTAAAAGTAGGTGACTGTATGTACAGCTTGTATCCATGTTGTGTATTTACAAATATACATGCACTCTCACGCAATATATTTCAAAATCGGAGATTTTCCTGTCTCATTGATAACAGCTGAGTCGAAACTACTCGTGTTTGTCTCGACAATGATCGGCAATTGTCATTTACTTAACAAACTCTTGAAAGCTTAAAATGCTGTCAAACACCTGGAGATGGTTGGGAAATCATTTGTATGCTTACCTGGCGGAAATCATTATTGATTTCTAGACGATTATTCCGTGCGGCAGATACTGTAGATTGGGATAGGAATAACACATAGGTGTTACAAAACCGAGGACAAAGAAAAAACGGCGTCCACTATCTAGGGGAAAGAGGGGTAATACCGTGCACTTAACTTTGGAACCATACAGCTTAGGGACAGAACGTCATAAAAATGTTTTTCTTGGACGAATGGCTCTAGAATTTATTCTATTTTCGATATCTGAGCATTTCCCTTACATAAAAGGATTTTTAAAGGAAAAACAGCAGTGAATGTTAATGAAGTGTTTTGGGCGGCATTTCCCACACTGTGGGGTAATGACGCCCAACCCCGAGAACTGAATTTCGTTCCCCTCTCAACCGTCATTCAACCCATTTTTTCCAGAGTTAGGAGGTTACATTTATTTATAACAATAAAAACTACAGTCTTGTGTGTAGAACTATTTTTGAACCCACGCTAATGTTTAGCTTTTCTTTCTTTACAAAATTATAAAACAGCCTTGCATACATCACATAGTCCGTGATCAGGTCGTCCCATGGAACACATGTAGTGGCTGCTTTGATTGCAGTGCTCGCAATTCCACTTTGGCGAATTATTATCGGCTTCTTGGCAAATTGTACACAAGCTGTCCACAAAAGACGAAGTCAAGAATTCTTCAACATCTTCTTCTGTGTCTACAACAAGGTCTCCCTCAGAGATATCTCCCCAGTCATCACTGTCACTGCTCTCACTTCTTGTTCTCTTGCGCTTCTCTTTCTTTTTTTTGAGGTCTTTCAATTTTTTTCATGATTTCCACCTTTCTTCTTCTTCTTCTGAACCCCATCTCTGCTACTAGTAGTGAGTTGATCAAAATCCAGCTGAATTTGGCGCTTTGTTAGTTATTTGTTCTTTTCCTTTTTTTTTTCTTTTTACGTTTCAGAAATGCACGGCATTCCCCCGATACGATGGGCGGCATTACCTCAATGATTACTTTTTCGTAATTCATTCACGCTGACTTTATTTACAATCAAAACTTAAATTTGGTTAGTGCTTCAGAAAGATTATGAAATTTTGCGTATATACATGAACACTAAACTAAAAAAGGGTTGAAAATGGGACTTACATCGCTTATTTCCGATGCACAAAAATTACATCAAACGATTCGGAAAAATACTCACTGCACTCACGTCAACGTAACTTTGTAACGTTAGAACCTAGTTGGCGGGACATTTCTCTAGGATCGGCGCTCATTCCCACGTTTCTGGCGTCGATTCAAACACCCGAAACAGCCATGGGCGGCATTATTCGGCAAACCCTAAAACCTGGGGAAAAAACTGTGCTTTTTCAGAAGAAAAACTAGATATTTCAGACATATTGTTTCGAAAGATAGTATTAACAAATCCTCGAAAGACAGAAACAAAAATATCCTATCGAACACCATCATTAAAAAAAATAAGTACAAGCTTTCCACGCGTTTTGCTCATACTAAACGAGATTTTTCCGAAGTAGCTCGTCCTCTGAAAAATCTCACAGAGAAACGTGCTCCATTTGTAAAGGATGGTACATGTCAACAAAGTTCTGAAAATTGAAAAAAGCTATGGGTTCAGCACCATTTTTGTCTTTCCCTAGTCTGAATGAGTCCTTCATCCTTGATTCTGACGCGAGAGCAATTTCTATTGGAGCAGTACTTTCTCAGGTGTTTGATGGAAAAGTACTACAATCGAGCTCTCACACGGCAAGAAAGAAACTAATGTACAACTCGCCGAGCGTTATCAGGAGCCGTCTGCAATCACTCATTTCCACCAATATCTGTACGGAGTACAATTTTTGTTGAGGACGGATAATGCAGCACTAGTGTGACTGACTTCATGGCAGCTACCTGAAGGACAGTTAGCTGAATGGTTAGAAACCCTTCAAGAATACTGATTCCAAGTTGTTCATCGAGTACGTTAATGTCCATCAGATGGACTTACACGTAAACCTTGCGATGAAAAGTGTAATTACTGTTGTCGCAAAGAAGAACATTAGAAGAGTCATGATCGCTGTAGTCTTCAATTGAATCACAGAGAACAGGATTTGCTAACTGACGACCCCATAATCCAACAAGTTGTACAATGGAAAGGTCTAAGGGAAAAGCCCAATCCAGGTAAGAGGTAAAAGGACCAGGACCGAGGAAATCAGCTCCACTTCTACTAATTTCAGTAAAATGATACCGTTCGAGAGAATGAGACATAAAGGCTCTTTTGCTATACTGCTCCGGATGGTAACAGATAATATCATTCACACAAAATGATTTATTATATCCTGATAGCCTTGGATTAGTCTCCAAAACGACCTGAAGCCATATTAATTTCAAACCAAGAAGCGCATACCATTCCACAGCTCTACTAAATCAGGGATTCTCAAGAATAAGTGTCCCCTGTTAACTGCATACAGACCAGGGATGAAATTTTGAATCACTCCTGATGAAAGAAATGGGCAACTTTTTGGGTTTACACCTTACACGAACAACCACTCTTCACCCAAAGTCAACAGGTTTTGTCGAATGATTGAATCAAGCTTCAACGAAACATTCTGCTTTTTATTTATAGACAAAACGGACTGATGCCCAATTACAAAATTTATAAAGTATTACAACTCTTGCTTCTGTTGGAGGTGAAAACGTTATCAATTTTGGTACGGGTACGAGTTTGTTGATTGGTTGGAGAAAAGTCAAGAGTGGGAACTTCCAGCTGGGTTTCCAACACAAGGTGAGGGCAGTCGCTGTTGCCGTTAATCAGGTTAAAGAGGAAAAGCATATCCGTGATTCTTGTCTCCAGATGAAAGTTATTGCAAGCTACGAAAAGGAAGAGGCTTTGTGGATTTGAGGCAAGAAATACACTTTTGTGCTTCCTTTGCCTTCTTTGGTGCTATTACGGGAATGAAGCTTGAGTTCAAGATGGAATTGGGCTGCCACCTCCAAGATGGTTCTTGCTGGGCAGATACACATTCCAACTGTTGCAAAACACGGTTTTCTGAAGTCTGATAATCATCAAAATTTCAATTTTTTTAAAGGTATTTACTTCTGTTAGAAGTAGGTAGGTTTGAGTCGTTTGTTTCAAGATTTGAAGCTGAGAAAGCGGACAAGATTGATCTTCGTTGCATATTGGTAGTTGAAATTGGTATTCCTCAGGAAAAGCTCTAAACCTGGTCTTCGTGGTTGTGTACGGTCTCGGTACACCCCCTGGTCTTATGACTTTCACATTGTGAGGTAATTGTAGCTTCGGCGCATGCACAAACACGAAATCCTAGCAGCGTTTCTAAGTTGTGCTGCAGCTAAACCCATCTCTTTCCCAGAAATACCCCGTTCGAAAAATCATCCAGTTTTATTGTCACGAACGATATGTGGTGGTACGCTTATGGGGATGAATAAATTGTAAGACGTTATTTGGTACGTCGTAAAAAACTGAAAAAGGGAAATAAACCCTCGGCCGAAAATGATTTTTTCGGAAAAAAAAGGGAAGACCAGGGGGAAAGTTCTACCATTGTCGCGCAGCTTTCACGTGCAGCTTTCCACGGTAATATATCTGCTATTGATAACGGCCCTTGAAAACGAGTATGATAATGCGCCAGGGCTCAATGATATTTACGAGTCTAATTCCGAAAAGGACATAAACCTTGCATATAGCGCCCGAAAAAAAAAACTCCCCCGAACAATCCTATCGGCCAGATATTAGCGGGGGTGGGAACGAAAAAGGGGGATAGGGTATTCAGGGTATCCAGTTCGCGACCTCCCCCCTGCTCCATTTTCCCCCAGGAACATCCTCGTGGAAACATAAAAACCTTGCGAGGAGTATAACATAAAATAGGGACCTCCCCCCTCCCTCCGCGACCTCATCGCACTCTATCCGCGCTGTACCCTATCTGCCCATTCCGCCTGGCTTCCATCCCAGGGCCACCTGTCGTCTCTTCCGTCTAGGCTCCATTACCCTCCATATTCTATTACGTCATCACCTTTTTTTTTTTGTCTCTCCCTTTCTCTACCCTTTCAAGTCCCTTTCGCTCTACACCGCAGATTTTCCCAATCTCCGTCGGGGTCGCAATTTACTGGTGTCTCCCTCCTCGCGAACCCTGCTCCCAATTTTCAACTCCGAAGCAACCACCGTCGTTTCTTCAGGTGCTGTTCGGCTTGATGCTGTTGCTATACTTGGTTAAAAATCGTTCATTCTACCAAAATCAGCTAACTGTATAACTGGAGGGCTAAGGCAAAGAACGATCGAAGTTTTTTCAAATTTCCAGAGAAGCCGATTCCCAGGTTCAAGTCTCATTGCTTCTATCAGAATTGAGATACATGAAAAATCTTGTCCAACTAACAAAAAAAGCTGCAAATTCTTTCACTGAGGTTTATTATTCAATTGGCCTGCGTTCATGATTTGAATTTATACTAAGTTTTGGAGTGTGCGTGTTTCACAGGTGATAGAGAGATTATTGAATTCCAGGAGGCACACAAATAGGATCAACTGATCAATCCAAATAGGTATTTTGGTTGAGAACAGATTTACGTGCTCTATGCTTATCTCCTGAAATTACAATTACGATGAATTACGATACACGGGTTGAAGCATTCTGATAACCATAAAAAAGCTGCAAATTCTTCCACTGGAGTTTATTATTCAATTGGCTTGCGTTCATGATTTGAAATCATACTAAGCTTTGGATAGTGCGTGTTTCACAGGTGATAGAGCGATTATTGAATTTCAGGAGATATGCATAGAGCACGTAAATCTGTTCTCAACCAAAATACCTATTTGGATTGATCAGTTGATCATATTTGTGTGCCTCCTGAAATTCAATAATCGCTCTATCACCTGTGAAACACGCACACCCCAAAGCTTAGTATAAATTCAAATCATAAACGCAAGCCGATTGAATAATAAGCCCCAGTGAGAGAATTTGCAGCGTTTTTTTAATTTATTCTTAATTAATTTTTTTTAATGGTTATCAGAATGCTTCAACCTGTGTATCGGCTACAAAGCCTTTTAGGAGTTCACTCCAGTATCCACATTACTACATCACAACATCACTACGTCACTAGGTTACTTATATCAACACAAAAACAATTTAATAAACCAAAATAACGCGAATGTTGGCACCATAAATCGGGCCATAGATCGAGAATGGTTTGACCTACGGACCTGGGGAAGGGCTCATTCGATTCCTCATGGTATGTTCCTCAAATAGGTAAATATTTAGCCCGATTCGACTTGTTTTGGGGTTTTTAGGGATTTTACAAAATTTTGACAGCCCTTAAAGGGCACTTTAAATTTAGTGAGAGAGCTGGCTCAAGAATTGGGGCGTCGTCGGACCTACATGGATTTTTCCTGAAAATTTCAGCTTTTTTGCTCAGCCGTTTGGGAGAAATCGTGCGTACGGCGTACGGCGGACGGACGGAAAATTTTTATTGCAGATTCGGATTCTACACCCTTTGAAACGTAAGCCATGAAATTTTCAGGGGGGGTTAGGATATTTTTTTCAAGAGCGATTACAATGGTTTATTATTGAATAATAAACCAAAAGTAGTGTACAACCTATTACAAAATTCAATCAATTCAAACAATTGTTTCGATAAGTGAGCTAATTTTTTGCCTGGAGTAAGATCGTTATCCCCCATCAAGTGGGGGTCATTAATGATTTAGCATGCTTTGGAAGCAAGGCGTCAGGGCAGAATACCTGACATCATGTGTTAGGAGTTTATTCAGCACAAAAAGCTTTCCCTTATCTCATGTAGGCTTGTGTAAAAAGATAATCCTGAGCATACACACCACGTTCATGTACGAGTGCCTCAACGGCAGGGGCTGTGAGGGCAATCAGCTGGGTATATAACGGAAGGCCTACGACAAAGAAAGATCGGAGTCCGTTTTTCTCAAATTTCCAGGAAAATTTATTCAAAGGGTCAAGTCTCAGCGCTTCTACCAGTATTGAGATACATGAAAAATCTTCTCGTGCAAATAAAAAATAGTAGTGTATTCAACAGATTACAAAATTTAATCAACTTCAAACAATTGTTTCGATACAATTAAGCGAGCAAATTTTTTGTCAGGAGTAGTATCGTTGTTACCTATCAGGTGGAGGTCATCAATGATATATCATGGGCTATATCCGTTTCTTATGTAGGCCCTTCTGAAAACAGAATCCTGACCATTTACACCATGGTCGTGTATGAATGCCTCAAGCACTGTGAGGGCAATCAGCTGGGTGAATAAAAAAGTTTCGATAGAATTAAGCGAGCAAATTTTTTGTCTGGAGTAGTATCGTTGTATCCCATCAAATTGGGATCATCAATGATTTAGCTTGCTTTGGAAGTAGGGTTTCTTTTGGAATACTGCTCAGGGAGAATTCTTGCGAGTAGCTATCAGGAGTTTATTCAGCAAATAAACCCCTCCGTATCTTATGTGGGCTCTTCTGAAAAGACAATCCTGAGCATTTACACCATGCTCGTGTATGAATGCCTCAAGCACTGTGAGGGCAATCAGCTGGGTGAATAAAAAAGTTTCGATGCAATTAAGCGAGCAAATTTTTTGTCTGTACTAAGATTGATGCTCCCCATCAATGATTTAACATGCTTTGGATGCAGCGGGTCCTTTGGAATACTGATCAGGTAGTATTTCTGCCGCACCAAATAGCAGTTTAATGTAACTAATTTTTCTCTAGTAATTATATATTTTTGTCTCCAAAATTTACATGTTTTTTTAGTGAGTATTTTTTCCAAAACTTAAATTGTTGAGTCAAAAGAAGAAACTGCAAAAGAGTTCCTTCATTTTCTGGGGGCGAAAATTCGTAATTCTTCATATCCCAACGATTGCTTACAGCCCTTCTTACAAGCGAAGTCAGCACGAAGAAACTCAAGAGATGATGTCTCCAGAAGCTAACAAAAACATATTAGCAGCCAGCAAGTCTTTTTAAAAAATTTATGAAAAATTCGAATTTTAAGCGCTTTTTTGGCGACTCTTTACCACTGTAAATCGTTTCGATACTATTAAGCGAGTAAATTTTTTCGCCTGGAGTAAGATCGTAGTTACCCATCAAGTGGAGGTCATCAATGATTTAGCATGCTTTGGAAGGAGGGCGTCTTTTGGAATACTGCACAGGGAGAATTCCTGCCAGCATCTATCAGGAGTTTATTCAACAAAAAAGCCATCCATATGTTATGTAGTCTTCTGTAAAAAGAGATTCCTAAGCATGCACACCATGAACGTGTATGAGTGCCTCAAGTAGACCAGGGGCTGTGACGGCACTCTTTTCACTGGTATGAACTTGGGATCCCAACCTTGAATCCTGCAAATGCACGATCCTGCCGGTTTTAGGTTGATGCGGATCCTGCAGGATTCGTGCGTGGATCCTACATCCCTGTAAGAGGAAAATGTCTCGCCATGGCCTTTTCTTTCCGTACAACGACACCACCCACCAGTGTTGAATCCGAACGTGCCTTCTCCACTGCTGGAAATTTATGCACACCCATTCGTTCGCGACTCAACAGTGGTCGATGGTTTGCGAACGACTGGAAGAAAGGATGATAATGTCAAACAGAGAGGAGAAAGATTTGGTCCATGATCGTTTTAGCTGGGAGGATTTCCCACCGCTAAACTATTTGATGTAACCTCACAAATGGCGGGAACCTGAGTTTAATGAAAATGCATTCTAATCGTTCTTCCCTTCAACTGGTAAAAGTATAATAGTTTTTTAAACCTTCCTATAGATAACGAGGGAGTAGATAAGTATAGATAGATTCACGTTTGGCAAAATCAAAACTTCCACTTCCATCTCTCGTTTTGCATCTGATCAACTCGGCAGAACTGAACGTCTTATGTTTGTCTGCGAGTTTGCAAATCCTTTTCGCGATCCTTATGATTTCTACAGTTTGCACCCGATATTCATCAAAAACGTTTAAAATTTTGTTTCCTTCTCCTATTTGATTCATTATCTCAAATTAATGATGATGACGAGAAGAAGATGATATCATCCTCCGAGTTCAACTTCAACATGATCGCATCATTAATAACTGTGAAACATGAAAAGAACTAACAAGAATCACTTCTACTGTTTTCATTTGAGTTTGATGATATTTTCTGGGAATGCGATGGTTCCTTAACCATTTCACCACATAAAATCCATCAAACATCATGTTCTCATTTGCTAAACGACTAATTATGCTCTAATCTGAATGATTTCTTGAAAAACGCAATTTTATTGCCTCAATTATTGGAGCCCACAGTTTTATTTGCATTTCGTTGGGGGTTTGGTTCTTTAAAGAGATGGAACATATTTTTACTCGAGCACATGTAGTTCTGAGAAACTAGATTTGCGTAGATAGCTTGCTAGATATTATTTCATTCAGCGAATTATTCAAAAACCACGTCGGCCAACTTTCTTTTGGTGTCCCTATTTACCGTTATCAGTTAATATTGGCGTAAAACGTATTCATTATTATTCATATATGGTTGGACTTTCATAATAAGGACAAATATGAATTACGTCATTACATGAAGTCCGGTTAGACCGAATCGGTTTTATGCAGTTTGCTTTACTGGTTGATGATAAAAGGGTTTGATGATATGAGATGTCAATATAATAAAATATATATAATAACAGTTATGGTGGTGGATTCAGGGCTTCTCTCAGTTTCAATTGAATTCAAATCGTTGTTTTAGTGGAAATTCTGTTAAGCTTCAAATTATAATCAGTCGAGTAAATTTATTAAGTAATAACGGGATGACACGATGAATTTCCAACAAAATATTTGTCTTTTTGACATCAATGGATACGTTTCCATTTCAACATTCATTGGTTTCCATTCACTTCACCCAAATTTACATTGAATTCCGTCCGATGACAATTGCGCTTTGCGGTTAATCTCTATAGCTGCTCGCTAGACGGTTAAAAATAATTTAACTCTGATGCGGGTGGATTAGTGAGAAAAGTCTGTCGGTGCGGCAAGCCGAGTGGACTCAGGGAGGGGAACAGGGGGGAAAAAGAGATTAGCATGGACGAACGAATACTATGTGAAAGTAGTGAAAGGGAAGGGAAGTGAGATTAGAGAGGGCCGGGGTGAAAGGCAGGCGGGGGAGTAACTTGGAAAACCGTCCTCCTGTCATTACAACGGGGGTTGGGCCGCCCCTCGCGCCCTCCTCTCCGCTCCAACCTCCTGCCGTCTACATCCTTCCTACATCCATATTTAATGGATATTAAACTCAACAAGGATTTGATGGTAATCGAGAGAGCGGTGATCTGGGATGGAGGGAGGGGGAGGTTGGGTCGGGCTGATATTTGCAACTGCGCAAGCTATCAATATGCATTTTAGAGCTTCCACCATCAACCTTGTTCATTATTCGGCCTCAACGTATGTATGTACCCCCGCTATCCATAACAAAGATTTGAAAAAAACGTTTTCCGAATGGATGTGACACATACCTTTCCCGAAACCAACACATGATTTGATAGATCATTCAAATGTGTAAAAATGGAGGACCTGGAATGTATCAATAACATGAAAAAATATCATGCTTGTATCAATAACTACCTCAATATGGTAAATATTCTGAAAAATAGAGCAAGACAGGACTTTTAGGGGGGGGATTTAGAAAAGCAGATAACCCAAAAGATGCATGCGAATTAGCAATAAAGAATTCGAGAGAAAAGCTACGAGGTCAAACCCTACAGATGAGGGGATAGCTGATTCTGCAAAGATCGGATTATTGATTCCCCCTCAGCAAAAATCGAGAAGCAATGTGGAGAACTCTTCAAGTGTATGGCATCCCTGAGAAGATATGAAGATTGATACAAGAAATGTACAATGGTTACACTTGCCAGGTTATACACAATGGTGCTCTCTCCTCTCCTTTGCCAGTCAGTGCCGGAGTTTGACAGGGATTCGTGCTTTCACCGACTCTCTTCCTCCTGGTACTTGATCTCCTGATGAGACTCTTGGACGACGAAAGCGGGGAATACAGTGGACTCGAGGATCTCGATTACGCCGATGATGTTTGTATGCTAGTGCAGAGCTTGATTGATATGACTCTTAAGCTTGAAAAACTCGCGGAGTGCTCGGCGCTGACAGGCCTCCAGATAAACGCAAAAAATACCAAAGAAATTAGGATGAATGTGTCATTGAAAGCTGACCTGAAGGTTGATGGGGAAGAAATTAAGCAGGTGGATTCTTTCCAGTACCTCGGAAGTAGCGTTGATGCCAGTGGGGGTACCGAAGGAGACATTGCAAGCAGAATAAGGAAGAACGGTGCGTTCGTTCAGCTTTACCCAATCTGGAGAAATAAAAATATTTCTCTCAGGACAAAGCTTCGCCTCTTTAACAGCAACGTTAAGTCAGTGCTCCTTTATGCCTGTGAGACTTGGAAAGTCACATGTGTCTTGACACGCAAGCTACAAGCTTTTGTGAACCGCTGTCTACGACGCATTTTAGGAGTATGGTGGCCCGATGTCATTTCCAATGATGAACTATTCAGGAGAACTGAGCAAAAATCAATCCCTGTTGAGATCAAGGAAAGGAAATGGGGATGGATGGGCCACACCCTAAGGAAAGACCAAGGCGCAATAAATCGAGAGGCACTTGAATAGAACCCCCAGGGATTTAGAAGGAGGGGGAGGCCAAGGATGACATAGAGGCATCCATTGAAGCTGAGGCAAGCCGAGCTGGGAAGACGTGGCAGGAAATCAAGGCCTTGGCCAGGACTCGAGACGAATGGCGATCTTTCACAACGGCCGTATGCTCCTCTTAGGAGTGACAGGATATCATCATCATCATCATCATCTCAGCAAAAATAAGGCTTTGGTGAGTCTGAATTGAAAAAACGCAGACCTATTTAGGATTATCGTTTCCAATAATGACCTCAATTTTTCAAATACCTTCGTATTGGACACAAAAAAAGTTTAACAGCCCTTTCGCCCGTAAATTGTTGGATTACGTTTCAGGCTTAGTAAACTTCAAAAATCGAATTTAAAAAAAAAATCCGTACGCCTTCCGCTATTTGAAGCTTTTTTCCAAAACCATGTGCTGGACCAATGTTTCCAACATTTGGCTCAAAAATCCAACATGGCCCGGGATGTTCCAGTAATTTCAGCATCTTGATCAATTAACCCTAAACATCATAATTAAGGATGAAATTACAATAAAACAAATTCAAAATCGCATAAAGTTTCTCTGTAAGGGGTAGTTTTTTACTGGGCTAAGATAGAAGTTTAGTTCCCTGGATTGAATGAGACCACTCGGACAGCTGTGCGACCATCCGTTCGCACGCCCTATGAAAAACCCCATTTACGGGTGATAAAAATTGGTTAGGTAGACGGTCAAGCTAAAGACCCAGGCCGCAGAGTCCGTTCAACTGGAGGTCAGAGCTCGACCATGTGGCTGGCAGAAGCCGAAGTATTTCCATTTTAAATGCAATGAAAAGATTTGGATGATGGAGGTGCCATGTTTAAATTACCTAAATGTAGGTAATGTGCTACCTAACACAAAAAATGAACCTCTGAGTGATAATTTGTTTAATTTTTCAAATAGAAAGTCGGTTGTAAGGTGTAAGGAGTGAAGGTGAGTGAAACTCATACAGATTTTGGAGTAATTCAATGTGGGGCCTTAGCTGCAATATTCTTTCTGATCTTAATAAACCAAATTGATAATTTGAACATAAGGAAGGCAGGCCTATATTTTCGCTAAAGACTCCGCTATCTTCTGCGAAACTAATACATGGGTGAAAGTATTTAAATATGCAAAGGCGATCTTTAAAAAACTCATATGAATGGTTGTGCTCTAAAACTCTGGTCCTTAGTGTAACGAGGCTCGTATTAACAACATAACCAAACAAAAAAAAACAAATACATGGTATTTTCAAAATCCATCTGTAAGGATTCCAATACCTTAATTCTACCAGTGAATCATCATGAATTAATTCGGAATAAAATTCATTTAATGAACGTTAAATGTACGGATTTTGGTCAAATATTAGTTCCGGGATGTCCCATAAATTCCGTTGCGATTGGGTGTGATAACCTTTCCTCACGGGTAGATCTGATTTTTTTTTAAACAAAATCCGACATTAATAACTTGGTTTGCCAGTAAGCTGATAGTAAGTCATCCACACAGTGAAGGACATTGGAGCAATAGGAGTGTGTGCCCATACGCAAATATTAATTACAGCCTCATTTGCAGATTAACATGCGTGTACTAACATTATTGGTTTATTTAGCATTCAATCCTTCTGACTCTAATTTGTTCAATAATGTTTTAAAACGTACATGGCTGCAGTGGAAAGGTAGGCAACTTCGCAGTACCTGTTGCTTACAGTACATGTTGGCATTAATTCAGCAGTAATGTATTACATACACAATTAGATAATATTTATTGAAATGTAGCCTCTTCGTGTTGCGCTCGGTCGACAGTCCGTGGGAGAAAAAAATGTAATCGTGAACTCGTCAGAAAGAAGTCGGTTAGACGATGTGACGAGTCGATAATCCTGGAAGATCCCCGGTCGTCATCCTGAAAGATTTATTGTGGAGTGGAATTAGGCCGTGATGCGATTAAATCGGTGGGTTTTTTCTCCTCTTAACTCCTGAATAAATATCACAAGTAGCCGCCTGATCATCGACAAAATCATATACCGTTTACGTAAACTTTCTTCTTTTTCTAATATTTCAGGTTAAAACTCATGTTACGATTTAAATTCATAAATATAATAATAAATTAATTATCTTCTTTTTTTTTGGATTTCGAGTAGTTAAATGTGGCTGTACTGATTTTGATTCCATCTATCAGATTGATCAGAAAAGTTTACTCCGTGTCCTATGTGGACAACCAAAGAGCGCGACGCTAGCTCACCGCTTCATCACCCTTCGAATAGGTCTCGACGCAATATTGCTTCCGAGTCTACCAAGGTAGCGGAAGCATTGTTTTAACTTTCGGAATGTGAAAATTTTTTTGTCTTCAAAATAAAAAATTCCACTCGCATTTTGCGTTTTAGACGTTTCTGAACAATTTAGGTTCCGTGTCTGTCTGTCTGTCAGCAAATCCTTGTTACGGGCAAAACTACTCGAAGTTATAGTCCGATTTTGATGAAATTGTCAGGGATTGTTCGGTTTGATGTGTAGATGGTCCCCTATGAGTTTCATGACCCCCGGATCAATAATAGCATCTGCGCATGCGCAAACGTGAAATCCTTGTTAGGCGCATAACTCCGGGAGTTCTTAATTGATAATAGTCAACAATAATTTTCAATGATCTATACAGTCATGTTATGGATACGAGGAAGCTATGTGCCACACCCACTTGGCAGACTTTTTTCTTCATGGATCAGAAAGGTTAATTGTTAAAATTAATAAACCAAGGTCTTCTTTTACAATTTCAAGCCAGCATCCAAGTGCTGCGATGAAAAAGGAATCCAGATGAAATTTTCTGATCAAATAGAAAAAAAACTTGAGAGAAACGGTTCCCAACTGGCCAACTGAGATAGAAGCCTCAATACGTATTGGAAGGGAAGAGAGTGTGATGAAGGGGGAAGGGAGGGGGGGGGGGGGCTAAATCGATTAATTATTTGTAAACCCCCTGAGGTGTCAAGTGTGACAGGGAGATCGGTCCCGAGAGCCGACCAAGCAAAACAATTATATATGGGACTTGGAAGGCGAAGGGCGAGGTGGGGGCTGGCCCTTGTCAATCCCGGTAGCCTTATCTGGTGCGGGACACGTAGGAGCGGTTGAGCTTGGAGGATTAGAGGAGGAAACGTCTGCCGACTGATATGCCGCCGCTGTCCCAGGTCTTGTCCCCGACAGAGGTCTTCCCAATAAACGATAAACCGTCAAACTTTAATACGAGGAAAGAGAGCCAGAATGAACCGGGGTGTGTCGCTTGTAGCCATCTATCACATATTTAAAGGCCAGAAATGAAGTTGGGTCTCAGGTTCAAGAATTTGTGAGCCGCTGCACATTGTGACTGTTTCCCGCAGTGATGGGTATATCGTAGAACAAGTATCGATATTTTGTACGAACGTTGGTATCGATACTCCAAATATCGGTCAAGCAAATATTTACAATATTTATAAATATCGAGTATCGTTTCCAATATCAATTTCGGTTTATTATTCAATAATAAACCACTGTAATCGCTCTGGAAAAAAAAATTCTAACCCCTCCTGAAAATTTCATGGTTTATGTTTCAAAGGGTGTAGAATCCGAATCTGCAATAAAAAATTTTCCGCCCGTCCGCCGTACGCACGATATCTCCCAAACGGCTGGAGCAAAAAATCTGAAATTTTCAGGAAAAATCCTTCTTGGTCCGACGACGCCAAAATTCTTGAGCCAGCTCTCTCACTCAATTTAAAGTGCCCTTTAAGGGCTGTCAAAGTTTTGTAAAATCCCTAAAAACCTCAAAACAAGTCGAATCGGCCTAAATATTTACCTATTTGAAGAACATACCATGAGGAATCGAATGAGACCCTCCCCACGTCCGTAGGTCAAACCATTCCCGATTTATGGCCCTATTTGTGGTGCCAACATTTGCGTTTTTTGGTTTATTATTGCTTGTTTGTAACCTAGTGATGCCGATAGCGTCGAGTTGTAGTGAATGTGGATACTGGAGTGATAGCCGATGTTGATACTAAGTCTTGTAGTTTGAAGCCGATACACGGGTTGAAGCATTCTGATATGCATGAAACGCTAATGATATGTAGGTAAATTTTATTCAATATTATTAGTGGGGTAAATAAGTATTCTTTCTCTGGGGTTTATTATTCAATTGGCTTGCGTTCATTATTTGAATTTATACTAAGCTTTGGAGTGTGCGTGTTTCACAGGGTAGAGCGATTATTGAATTTCAGGAGGCACACAAATATGATCAACTGATCAATCCAAATAGGTATTTTGGTTGAGAACAGATTTACGTGCTCCAAGCATATCTCCTAAAATTCAATAATCGCTCTATCCCGTGAAACACGCACACTCCAAAGCTTAGTAGAAATTCAAATAATGAACGCAAGCCAATTGAATAATAAACCCCAGTGAAAGAATTTGCAGCGTTTTTGGTCAATTGAGAAAATGTTTTATTCGTGATTATCTAATCCTACCTACTAAGAAACAGAAATTGAGTTTAACCGTTCACAGCTTCATTCCTTTAGCTTGATAACCATGGGTATCTCATCTTTGAAGATTCATTAGCGAATTTGTTAGTATTTTAAGTTAGTTTTCAAATAGACAAGAGGTTATTAAATTGTAAATATACTCTATTACTATTAAGAGATTCTCCGCTTTCTTTCTTTGAAAATGCTCAAAGGATATTAGAAGAAGGAAACTTCGTCTCTGGTATAAGGAATCATGTAAACACCTATCAAATAAATGAGGAAAAACAGGAATAGGTATGCATACTATAATTCTTTGGTTGGTTACAAAACACGAAACTTTTATTTGCATGTAGACGATGTTTATTAGCGTGTATTTTGAATTTTATCGAAAGTCTATGCAATATGGATATTTACATTATAAAAACCTTGAAATGCTTGAAATCATTGAAACCCGAAATTAGAGAATTAGATGCGGAACAGAATACGAATAGTATGATCACCTCACCTGATCACTCATCTTCGTCCTCAGATATAACAGGTGTGCAGAAGTTTGCGATATAAGCCATTTGATTGCAGGGTGGTGGATTGGCACTATTCTTTCACATTCCACATTCCATTACAAGTATCCAAAGATTGGTTGGTGAGTTCTTTGACTAGTAAGAAAATCTACCAAAGAAAAATATTAAAACCAATTTTTTTAAGCTACTGAGAAAACACTTGCAAATGTTTCGAAATGTCGGAATTGAGGTATCGGTACTTGATATTATTGGAGGGCCCAGTATCGATACTCAACGGTAAAATATCGATGTTTTGAAATATCGGGTATCGATACCCATCCTTAGTTTACCGATCTAGCGGATCAAAAATCTAATGCAGGAGAAAATTGCACGGTTACCCTTCAAACTGCTGTAACTGAGTGGAAAGGCGGTTTAGAAACTGATTAAGGGCCGCTTCTTCAACAAAAAACGTGAACTCCGATCAATGGAAACCAAGACCGACCTGACCGTCAGATCGATCCCAGTTTGAAAAAGTTTGTGTTTCACAAAATTAAACCGAGTTCCTGGGAACGCGTTTTCACCGGAGCGAGGTCAACTTGAAACACTGTTGACCTCTCGTTGATCTGTGGTTGAACTTCGATTCAGAGAGCATTTTGTTGCCTACTAAAGTGGTAATGAGAGATTTTGTTCTAATCTTCTTCGTTCCTTGTTTTTTCTAGCTTCTAACAAGTGAAATTAAAATTGACCGAATTCGTGAAAAAAACTATAAGTGTATATCGCTCCAAGTCTGTATATGTCAGACAAATTTTGTCGACGGGGGCCCAGCCTACAATTCTAAACCGATTTGCACGATTCATTTTGTGTTTGATCCCAGTTTTACTCTAATTTTGCAACAAACTTCAAAATTTTCGAATTTCACTCGGAAGACAGTGATTGGATGGGTAATACCGAAAAAACGTGTTTCATTCCATCTGACAAACTACAGAGTGAGTTTTCACTTGAAATTGTTTTGACTTTCGGACTTTTATTCCGCTAGACCGTGAAATAGCCACAGTGCGGGCATAGTTCGATTTAAATGAGAATTTGAAATGTATAGGGGGGAGGTAGAGTGCAACCCAAAACAATAAGCAAACCTTATATACAACCATGATTTCCAGAATGGGAGTGAGAGATGGGACTGAGATTCATACCAGGCAGAAACCTAATGGGAATTCTTGAAATAATTCTCCAGCTAAGCGCCCCGTACACTGCCAGTTTAAATGAAGATAATCATAAGGCCATCAATCGGGGTTGCCCATATATTCATCAGTTGTTTGAAGATAATGGACTGCAGTTCGCCCGGACTGAAGGAGTGTAGTCGTCGGGCAGGCGGTGATCGGATAAGAGATCCGCGACAGGCTACAGTTGAATGGTGATCTCAAATGAGCCCCGCCACACACTGTCAGTTGGCCTGCAGGCGTGCGATTCGCGGTCTCCGTTTTTTCAAGATTCCATCAGTTTTGCGAGAGATCATTTTGTGCTTTCATTCAACAGGCGGGATAGGGCTGACGACCTTGACCGCCTGCAAGTATCGGACTTTAGTGTGTGCTATTCTTCAGGCTATAATCTGCAGCTCAGTACAACAGCCTGCAGGCGGATATGGAACGATATTGTTCTTACGATCGCCTGTTGAAGCTACGGCCTGCAGGCAACCGCATAGTGCGTGACCCCCTTTACGCTCACTCTCTCTATAAGTCTAGCGTAAACCCCACTCCGTCCAGTTACTCCTTATGTACTGTGTAATGAACCGATTCGAAGCCGTATATGAAAGCCTCTTTGTCAACCTTGAAGGTTTGGCTCATAAAACAAAATACAGGTAAAAAATGCCTGCGTTTTCTTCCCCAAGGACAAATTCGTGATCTCTCCACGACAGATCGTCGTCCACAATCACACCATCATACCGGTAATTTTTTAGCTTCCTTCCTTATCTGGAAATATAAACAAATCGGTTCATTTTCACTAGCAAACGGAAAATGATTCCTTTCTCTTGTCATTCAATGCCAAAAGACTATTAGAGAACCATTTGCGAAGAAGATTCAAAGCATTTCGGAAATAACTGTTGCCAGTCACTAAAATCAACGATTCTACTGCAAATAAGATTGTTCTCATGTTTGACAAGTTAAAATTTTGATACATCCTACAAATAAAAAGTTATTTTGTAACTTCAAGAAGTTGGAAGGTTCACCACTAGATACAACCGCGCAGGTTATAATCCAAGTTTTATGAAAGAATCAGAAGTAGGGTAGTTATGTAGCGTTTGTAGAATGGAGTTTTTTAGGCAAGTTACAAAACTGCCATTTAGCTCTTCTGGGAGGTGGGGAAGTAAAGATTGTAGCGATGCCGCCTGGAGGGATCTAATGTTAGTAAGACACGCAGGTGATTTTGTATTGTACCGAATGGAGCATAGATAGATAGATAGATAGACAGATAGTTTATTTACATCATTTTTACATGTTACATTCTACAATTGAATAATAACTGATGACCGAGCTGGATAGTGTAACACTGTGGCCCAGCCCGGAGTTGGTTCTTACATCTAATTTTTTATAAGGTACGTATCTATAACACTATATTTACACCACATTAATTATTAGAATTTAGATTTAACATTCCATGAAATGATGTACCTACTTAGTATACACGCCATTTATTATTATAAATTATAACTGCTCGTTTTACTCCTTTTATTATTATTTATTTTAACTGCTTTGTTAGTACTCATAAGGGTTACCTCTTATCAGTTTATAACTTTCTTTTTTGAATAATTGCTCACTATTTATATTCATTAGATTTATAATTTTTTCAAAATCTTTATTGACTATTTGCATGCCTCTGTATTTTGTCGTCATTTGAGCAAATGTATTTTTACTCTCGGCAACTTGAGTCTGTATGATTTTGATTGCCGCTGTCTCACATCAGCAAAATACATGTTTTTGTGTTTACGGATTAGTTTTAGCATATTTAATGTGTACAATTGATGGACGTTTAACAAATTCAAATCATGAAATAATTTATCAGTGGGATGGCGCCTGGGCTTATTGAACAATACCTTCAATGTCATTTTTTGAATTCTGTAAATTTTGTCAATGAGGTACTTGTAAGTGCTCCCCCATATAACAATTGCATACTGTGAGATTGACTCAAACAGCGCCTGATAAATATTGATCTTTAGCTCATCTGATAGAAATTTTATTCTATAGAGGGTATAGGCACATTTTCTTAGCTTCTGACACAGATTTTGAATGTGGTGGGTCCATTTCATTTGAGAATCGAAAGTCACTCCTAAATAAACTAAGCTACTAACTTTTTCTATTTTTGGACAGTCACACGGTAAGTTATTGCAGCTGTGTAATTACAAGGGGTCTCTCGATGTTGATTGTGGTTCTGTTTTTCTTGTTATGTCCATGAAAACTGATTTCGTAGCATTGATGGTAAGCTTGTTGGTGTTCATCCATTGTCCTATCGCCCTCAAATCTTTCTCGGCATTTTGATGGGCCTCCTGCCAAGTTTGCCCGGTGTTTACTAGGGCAACATCATCAGCAAACATGTAAATTTTCCCGGAATATTTTTGTGATGCAAGTTCATTCACATATAGGGAAAAAATTATCGGCCCAATTGAAGTGCCCTGAGAACAGCCGTATTCGCGGATTAAAGCAGTTTCACTTTTTGCTTTGCCAATGTGGACTGCTTGTTCTCTGTCACTATTATATGATTTGAACATCTCCAGTGCTAGTCCTCGAATCCCTGATGCTTCTAGCTTTTTGATAAGTTTTGCTTTTGATATAGTGTCGAAAGCCTTTGCCACGTCGAGGCACGTTAGAGTTACTTTTTTGCCTGAGTCCAAGTTTGAGTAAATTTCATCCGTGACCTTGAATAAAGCGTCTTGTGTATTGACACCTTTAGATACTAGACTAGTGTCCATGTTGTGAAGTATACAATGTCAAAAGACATCACGTTTATGAAAGGGAGAGATGAAACATTGATATCTTCCAATGAATACGAGAGTGATTGGATTGTTGTGCAACGGCCCTTTTAGGGACGAGATATCTCCCATTTGAGTGTAATTGTGCCGTAAATTGCGGCACGTGACGTGCGATAAAAGGGTGGAAAGCGGAAGATGAGCAGAACCAGAAGGGGGAATATAGAAGGCCGTGGGAGACTGGGCCAGCAGATACCGGCTCAAGATCATTTCAAGCTCCGGTGCTTGATGCCCTGTCAGGAGTATGACAAGTTAATATTTGCGCCAAGAGAAGAGAACGCCAATATTTGAGGGGGGTAAACCGCCTGTTGTCTCGCGATCTTCTTCCTTTTTCTGTGGTTCCGATCTTCGAAAGCCGGCAACTTTCTTGCCGAAGACGGTGTCAATTATCACGCATCGCTTCATCTACACTACTCTATAATATATCAAAGTAATAAGTGTGGTTTTGTTTCTTCCAATTCTAATAAATTATTGGTCAGACAAACCAATTTTCAGAGGTGTAATACTTGAAAGGAATTGTTTTATCAATTCTACCGTTACTTGATTACCATTTCTTGATATTATTCCCTTTTTTCACCTTATTAATTACTAAGGTTATTTTATATATAGATATATAAGGTTCAAGAAATAATTATACTCAAGGTTTTGGAAATAGATATAGTTGTTTATTCAATAAATGTATTTATTGGTCCAAGAATTACAACGGGGATCCTATTAACCACGATGTGGAAAAGTTTTTGCTATTCCTTTAATATTTTTATTTTTATAAAATAGCACCGCAGGTGGTATTGGGTAAGGAGTTCGGTTAATAGGATGGATCTGGGATATTAATATCAATTTGATTTAAATAGAGAAATTGAAGGAACGGATTACCTGGTCGGATGAGAGCTGGGTAGAAAGTGGTAAGGAGAGGGGCTTGTCGCAACTTTTCGTTATCTCTCCTTCCCCCCCAGTCACTCCTCGCCTCTCCTCTCGCGATTGTTCCGCTGATAGCCGATAGATGGTGTCGGCTATCACAGAGGCCAAAAAAGTACTTCAAATTTAAATTCTAATTGGACCAAGAAATGGAGAATGAAGCTGAACGAGTCCAACTCAGTTCACATTAACTTCACCAAACGAAAAATAACAGCCCCAGAACTTGTGTTAAACTCGAACAAAGTCCTATAATATGCGAGGTGAATGGAGAAGATGTTGATTTGATTTTCGTTATAAATTATATTGTGTGAAAAATACACATTAACGAACTTAAAGGTTTTGTAGAATACTGGAACATATGAGGATGCCAAATCCTTGGCGATTAACAGTGGCGTTGCGACGACACCGGAGTCGGGATCGACATCCCAACACCCCCTCTCGATCGTGTGGAACTCACGGAGACGACACACCCATGATGGTCTTGCAGAAGTTGTGCTTCTCTCTGGGAACTGCCTTCGTTAGCGAGTCCGCTGGCATCGCGTCTGTGGGGATATAGGATAGGTGAAGAACCCCATTTTCAATAGCCTCCCGCACGTAATGATAGCGAATGTCTATGTGCTTTGTGCGCGAGTGATGACACGGATTTTCAGCCCATCCGATTGCTCCTTGGCTATCAGTTTTCATCGAGATCGAGTCTGAACGAATCCCAACGCATGACATAAGCCCCCTCAGATATGCGGCTTCTTTTGCCGCATCTGATATAGCAACATATTCGGCTTCAACACTGCTTCTGGCGACTGATCGTTGCTTCCGGGCTTCCCACGAAATTGCAGCACCTCCAAGTGTGAACAAGTAGCCTGAGTATGAACGGCGGTCAACTACACAGTTACCCCAGTCAGCGTCACAGAAGCCTTGGAGTGGTTGACCAGTTCTCTTGAAATGTAGACTATCTTCTCGAGTGCCACTGAGGTATCGAAGGATTCGTTTTGCTGCCTTCCAATGTATTTCCCCGTGCTCTTGGTTGAACTGACCGAGGAAACTCACGGCATGTGCGATATCTGGCCGAGTTGCGATAGCCAAATACATTAACGATCCTACTAGGGATCGGAACGGAAATTTCTCGTCTGGAGTTTCGGGTTTATCCAGTTTTAAACCTACTTGTAGTGGTGTAGAAACTGGTTTACAGTTCGTCATATTAAATTTGACAAGAAGGTCCGAAATGTACTTTTTCTGTGAGAGTTTTATGGATCCTTCTTTATATTCAAATTGGATGCCCAAACAGTAATTTAGGATTCCGAGATCTTTCATTTTGAATTTGTCATTTAATTTCCGCTTGATTTCCGAAGCATTTTTCTTGCTTCCTCCCTAATATTTGGGTCAGTGGACTTCACCAGTTCGGTCAACGACTCCTCTAATTTTTCTGGGATTTCCATGAATATGGTTTTGTCGATGTCCCCATTCAGGTAAGCCGTGACCACATCAAGCTGATGGACTTTCATTCCTCGTTCGACTGCAAGCGCCATCATCATTCGGATTGTTCCCAACCGAATGACAGGGGAGTAAGTTTCGTCGTAGTCCAGTCCTGGTCTTTGGTTGAACCCTCTGGCTACGAGTCTGGCCTTTCTGCGGTCAACAGTTCCATCAGCTTTGTATTTTGTGCTGAGGATCAGACGACTAGTAATAGGTTGACGGTCAGATGGCCGGTCACTTAGTATCCAAGTCTTATTCCTCAGCATCGAAGCAAACTCATCATTGATTGCGTCTCTCCACTCTTTTGACTTGACGTCCTCTTCTTTTGGCCGGTCAGTGATGAAAGCCATCTCTTCAATAGTCCAGCTATTTCATCGCTGTCTTCCAATGGAACAGGTGGAGAATTTGCTGGTATCATATTATATAGTTTTCGTGGTCTACCTTTCTGGCCACGCACTATTTTCGGCCTTCCGGGTCCTCTCTTCAATTGAATCTGTGGTACGTCGTCAGCACTTTGATTGTCCGGATGGTTTAGGGTTTCAGCATCTTCTTGATCTGGTAAGACCTCCTCCTGTGGATGATCATCTTCCAGTCCGCTATCTGAACTGATAGGAGTTTGACTGTTTGGTATGTGATCTTCCCCCTTTGGCTTCTTCACCAACACGTACTCCAGGAGCTCATAATCATGTTCACCATGTTCAGACTTTTTCTGGTTTTGATTATTCAGGTCGTCCTCGATAAACTTCACATCTCGAGTTATGATGACCTTCTTCTCTTCTGGAATCCATACTCTATAGGCTTTGCTCTCTTCAGAGTAACCAACGAAAACGCATGGTTTGCCGCGGGCTTTAAATTTTCCTATACATTTCTTGTTTAGGGTGTAGGCTCGGCATATTAATAGGCAACTGTTGCTCTTCGGTTGAACCATTTGGTATATGGAATGTCTCCATTCAGTGCCCTTGTGGGGCATCTGTTACGGATATGACAGGCTGTATAAATAGCTTCGGCCCAGAACATTTCAGGTAGGTTGGATTCAATGAGCATACATCTAGCCATGTCCAATAATGTCCGATTGATTCGCTCAGCCAGGCCATTTTGCTGAGGAGTATCGGGACAGCTCAGACGTCTTTGAATTCCAGCGTCTGTCAAATATTTTGTGAATTCATTCGACATGTACTCACCCCCATTGTCACTCTGAAGGTGCTTGATCCTCTTGCCCGTGAGATTTTCCACCCACGTTTTAAATTCTGTAAAAGCTTTGAACGCTTCACCTTTCGTCTTTAGGAATCTAACACTAGTCCACCTCGAATGATCGTCGGTAAACGTTATAAAATACCTTGCTCCCCCGATAGACGTTTTTCTCATCGGACCACAAACATCAGAGTGCACGATTTCTAATGGTTCATGAGTACGGTCAGGAGATGATTTAGGAAACGGGAGCCGGCAGAGTTTACCTTCAAGACAGGTTTTACATGGAGGTAAAGTGCCAGTCAAATTTTCGAGTCCTAAGATGTTTTTATTTTTGCTGAGTGATTTTAGATCTGCTTCATTCAAGTGACCGAATCGTTTGTGCATTTTCTCTAATTTGGATTGAGTAGTTATGTGTTTTGCGGTTTCTGTACCATCCTTATGTTTTACGAAATACAAATTTCCTACTCTTTTTGCTACAAAAACCACTTTATTGTTTTGATCAGTGATTTCTGCTTTGTTTTTGGAAAAATTTACTTTATAATTATGATCGGTTATTTTTGCTACACTCATTAGATTCGTATTTAGTTCGGGAACACATAGCACTTTGCTCAACGTTACGTTTGTCATTTCACTTCCATTTTTCACCGCAATGCATACTTTGCCCTTGGCTACATCAGAGGTTTTAGAAGTATTGGCAAATGTTACGTCCTGGGGTGACATTTGTTCAATTTGTACTAATGCATTTTTGGATTTGACCATATGGCTAGTACATCCACTGTCGAGACACCATTCCCCCCCGTTTGACGTTTTTTCACTCGCTGACAAAATTGTATTCATTGCAACATTATTTGGTTTTTGTTGTCTATTTTGTTGTTTTTGAGACGACCAACAATCATTTGCCAAATGCCCAAACTTTTTGCACTTTGTACATTTTTTCCGAGATTTGTGATCTTTTTGTTGTTTGAATTTGTTTTTGGACATGAGAGCGTTGTCATCTTCCTGAGATTTCTCGATTCTAGATGATTCTAAATTGGTGTGGAATCGTCAAATCGAGAAGAAAAAAGAGGAACTGAAGATTAAATACAGGAAAATGTATTGGCTGCTGAGAGCGGATTCCCGTCTTTCACTTCACAATAAACTGCTTATTTACAAACAGATTTTACGCCCTATTTGGACGTACGGGATTCAACTGTGGGTCTGTGCCAAAAAGACTAACGTAAAGAAAATACAAACTTGTCAGAACAAAATCCTGAGAAGCATAGTTGGTGCCCCCTGGTATATGCGAAATGATGACATTCATCGTGACCTAAGACTGGAAACAGTCAACGAAATCATCATGAAATACGCCCAGAAGCACGAAAAACGCCTCCATCAGCACAAGAACCCGGAGATGCTCAACGTTCTGGATAACGAACGATAACTGCGGCACCTCAACCGTAACAAGCCACTGGACCTGATTGTGCTGTGCAAGTTATAGTGAAGTGTGTTCCAGTTAACAGTGTGTTACTCTGAAGGGTTGGTTTGTTGAAATCTCACCCTGTACATCGTGTCCATTTATGAGACAAAATATTGCTAGATGATGTATCCTACAATCAGTTGCAATAAATAAAATCCCGAAAAAAAATTGTAATTCTCACAGGAATTTTATTTGTCATTGAACTGGTAGGTCGTTTGACATTGAGCCGCAATAACTTCAACCTGAACTGGACATCACCAAATTCACAGATGCTGAAGGTTAATTCAGACAAACGTGGGGAAAGGAAAACATATTTGAACTTATTAAGAAAGAAGGAAAGCTTAATACACGTTCCAAAGGAATATAATGCTAAAGGATGTAATGTTTCGGTAATTAATTGAGAGGTTTCCGACAATGATATGTCCAAAATTAGAATGCGAGAAATTGATGAGTTTTTGTTTGTGCCGTTTCATGCATAATTCCGTCACTACTTTGATAATTGGTTCACAACAATTATTTGGTTCATGGTGATTCATTGTTGCAGCTGAGAAAGAAATGGCGAAAATCGTACCGTAATGAGCACTGCCTAGCGTAGACATCTTGGGGAAATATCAAAAATAGTTTTTGTTGCTAAATGCAAACATTCGGATGCCTTCTTCAGACCTCAAAATCTGTTTCTTGCCGAAATACACAGATGGAGTCCAAATTCAAGTACCAAATAACACCTTCATCTGGGTTTTGCCAATTTCAGACTTAGGTAAGTTGTTCTGAGAAAACCCCTCAATTACATTTCGTCGTACCATAATTTAGTACTGTCAATAAATAGGTAACTATTAAATGCATGAAACTCGAATACATCTGAATCCAAGTATATCAATATAGATGGTGGTGCCAGACAACTGAACCTTGGTGTGATAATTGTGATATGAACAAATACCAACTTTTGCCTATCCATCTGTAAGCACCTATACTACAAAAGTTATACAGGGTGTCCCAGGAGTTGTGCATATTCCGACTCCTACGTGTTCTACAACTCATTTCCGACCAAAAATGCCTCGTAGCAATTTTTTGCCGATCTTAATCGAAATTAAGGCCTCGTTTTCGAGCTATTTGCAATTTGGGATTTTTTTGTGTTTTCGATCTTAAGTCATTAAAACTGTCATAACTCCCTCGATTGTGGAGATAGCTCAAATTTGATGACACCGTGGGAAAGAGCATTGAATTTTCTATCTATTTGATGTCAGAAAACGTTTTTTTAATTGCATTGAAGATGTGCGAGTGCAAACTCTTAAAATCGCCTGTTTTTCATCTCGCCTAGAAACCCCATGACTGCTTGATGCAGAACTTTGCAGACCTGATAAAACGTGCGCCGAAACGTCAGCTTTCCAACGGTGTTGTCCTTTTGGTTTTTAAAAATATTTTTAGTTATGGAAATGGTGTTTAACTGCAGTTAAACGCGTGTTTTCTGTTAAAATTGAGGTTTTTCTAAAAGACTCGAAGATGATTGCAACTCATGGCAGTCGGAAATGAGTTGTAGAACACATAGGAGTCGGATTGTGCACAAGTCGTGGAACACCCTGTATCACTAAAAAATACCTAATGTTTGAAAATTAGGAAAGCTATGGAGGAGGCATTGTCTTGGTCAGGGGCGAGGATATGCAATGACCCGCACGACCTCCAGGTCTTGAAGGAGGGGTTGCTTTGTGCGCCGTGTTTTGTCAACCCCAATCTGATGTGGCCGCAGCATTGGGTGTTGCAATGTTGATAATTTGTTGTTTCTGACCAAATTCAGTTTAAGTAAAATGTTTATTGACTCGAACATGTTATCCAGTTGTTGAACAATGGTAAGATATTGGGTTTTAAATCGAGATCATACAAAGAGTTAGAGTTTAAACAAGATTGCTAAGATTTAAATTAAAAAATAAATATTTAAAAATGAAAATGAATTTAATGAATGAAAACGTTCGTTTGTGACCAGCGTCTACGGCATTTCCAAGCTGTCCAGCCAAAGTCAGGATAATCGAAGATCCGAGAGACAGCTATTGTTTGTGTTCATTTACGATTGATTGCGATAATTTCCTTTCAGTTGAGTAGCTATACCACAAGTGAGTATGTTGACATGATTTTTGTGTACGGTTTTGCCAATGGTAATGCTTCTGAAGCAGCAAGGGAGTCACACTCCTCCTGTGTACAACTCACACCTTAGCGAACACGTCGGATAGTATGAGGAAAAAATATTGGTAGATAATATTGTTTATGTCACTGATCCTTCCTTCTCTAGTAAACTATCTGTTTTTTTAATCTAATGATTGTTTTTTGTCACTAAGGTTTTGGTTATTACTACCAGCTCTTCGATTATCCTGACTTTGGCCGGACAGCTTAGAAATGCCGTAGACGCTGTTCACAAACGAACGGGTTTATGCATCCGAAAAAACTAACTTAAATCGTCACTTGAAAGGTCTGGCGTTGTCACCATTCGATTCAGCCAGAAAAGTTACGTATACCTCGCCACCAACCTTTTTTCGTCAAGACTTTTGGAAAAACCTCAATATTAACAGAAAACACACGTTGAGTACTATTTCTGCAGTTGAGTACTATTTCCTTAACTAAAAATATTTTTTAAAACCAAAACGACTACACCGTTGGAAAGCTGACATTTTGGAACACGTTTTACCAGGTCTGCACAGTTCTGCGTCAAGCAGTCATGGGGTTTCTAGGCGAGATGAAAAACAGATTTCGACAAAACTGCCATTTCGCGCAGCAATCGCACATCTTCAATGCAATTTAAAAAAAGTTTTCTGACATCAAATAGATGGAAAATGTAACGCTCTTTCCAACGGTGTCATCAAAGTTCCTCCAAAATCGCAGTTCCTGGGGCTCTCGATGTTTCACTAGCAAGGCTCACGGGAGCAAGTCCCGGTCAACTTTCACACTAACTCAATAGTCAATTTGGGAGAGATCGTCCCAAATGACCACACTAGATTCCCAAATGAATTGAATGATTGCACGTTTCTTCTTGGATAGGACAAAGCAGCCTAATGACTGCTTTGGCTGAGCATCAGTTTAGCCGTCCAGTTTGTAACAAGGAGGTGATAGAATGGTGCAGTTTCCTCTAACCAAGGCTGAGGCGATGATTCCTACAACACTCACATGGTAACTATTTTCATAGCATTTCATATTTATCATTTTTATTTGTAACTGAGTTTGTGTCATTGCTGACGATAGGGGACAGGTTGTCCGAGCGAGCTGGGGCGTCAGTCCTCTTGCTGTTTACTTTCAGTGGGAGTACTGATTGCCCTGGTTCGAATCCGGCTGGCACCAATGATTAGGGCCAAATCCTGACAAGTGTTGTATACTTGTCCTGTCGTTAGACAGTTCACCTCTCATCTCGATATCACGTGAATCCAAAACGCTCCCAACCCAGGGGCGTGAGGCAATGGGAAGCCACGAGCAAAATCGTCAGACGTAGTTCTGATCCTCTCTGGAGGACGGCTGGCGACGTCTGCGACACCTCCGGGTAGCCGGACGAAGATCCAAGGTGAAATTCCTTGTTTACTTTACTTTACTTACTTTTACTCACATGGTAACCAGGAAGCTTTAAGGCGTCAGGTTTACCAGTTTCAAGAATCGAGAACTAGGAACTATCCATATTCATATGCTTTCCAGTGTATGTAAAGTTTTAAAAAACGGAGATGGTACTGTCTGGTTCACAGCTGAGGAGGGGATTCGAAGGTCGAGCTCCTCGGAAGAAACTCCTTTAATCAGTTTATAGGCCATTATCCCGGGAGACCGGAGGAAGCGAAGGTGGGACGGGTCCAATATATCTCAGCTCCCTCTCGTACAAGCGACCCTGCCCCAGGATTAGTGGGTAACACTATCTCTCCAACGCCTTCCTCGTCCTCACGACCTCGGGGGAGGAAGGCTTTCTAATTAAAATGACCTTCCCTCCGCTTTCCCGGGCACTGCACCCTTACCAGCGGCAACTCCGTGGCAACCCTTCGTGCCACACTACCCCCTTCGCTTCCTTCTCCGTCCATTCCCACGAGCCCCCGGGGCTCCTGATATTGCCCTAGCAAGGCACACGGGGGCCGAGTTCCGACCAACTTCCTCCATCTCCATACTAATCCCCTCGGCTCCCCCGCAACTAAGCCTTATCAGTAATCTGTTAATATAATTCCTAAAGGGTCCCCCGAACCCCCCTGGCCCTACAACTCCCCTCTCTCGCCCCTCTCAGCGCTCCTCCACTAATTGCATTGCAAATTTCTTTAAACCCCGTCCTCCTCCAAGTTAACGCCCATTTAGGTTGGGAGTTTTGATTGCGGGCCCCGCCAAGCGTGAACCAATATCCCCAACTAACTTCTCCGTAGAGTTGAAAACGTCGATTTCATCGCTCGGTTATATTTGAATAAACACAATCTACATCACAGTACATTATTTCGCCCAATGGGAAGCTTCCTTAATTGTTATGTGACTAAAATTGAGTAACTTAGGTATGATTTCATGGCGGGAAATTTTTCAAACAATACGTATCGTCCATTTTTCAAATAATTATTCATTTACTTACTGTTTTCCATTAAAAAAAAAAAAAAAATTGAAAACTTTTGAGATTTTATCCTCTACACAGTGGAAAATATGATTGACTCCAAACAACAAACGCTGCAAATTCTTTCACTGGGGTTTATTATTCAATTGGCTTGCGTTCTTTTGTCAGAATACCTATTTGGATTGATCAGTTCTCTACACAGGCGTGCCCACAGGGGAGGGTTCGCTCCAATAGGGATTCCCCTGCGAACCAGGATCTAGGAAATAAGTGGAAAATATGATTGACTCCGAATAACAAACGCTGCAATTCTTTCACTGGGGTTTATTATTCAATTGGCTTGCGTTCTTGATTTGAATTTCTACTAAGCTTTGGAGCGTCCGTGTTTCACAAGCGATAAGCGATTATTGAATTTCAGGAGGTACGCATAGAGCACGTAAATCTGTTCTCAACCAAAATACCTATTAGGATCGATCAGTTGATCATATTTGTGTGCCTCCTGAAATTAAATAATCACTCTATCACCTGTGAAACACGCATACTCCAAAGCTTAGTAGAAATTCAAATCATTGAATAATAAACCCCAGTGAAAGAATTAGCAGCGTTTCATGCATATCAGAATGCTTCAACCCGCGTATCGGTTATAAACCCTTTTAGGAGTTCACTCCAGTATCCTCATTACTACATTGCTAGGTTACTGATATCAAAACAAAATCAATAATAAACCAAAATAACGCAAATGTTGGCACCATAAATCGGGCCATACATCGGAAATGGTTTGACCTACGGACCTGGTGAGGGGCTCATTCGATTCCTCGTGGAAAGTTCTTCAAAAAAAAAGTACAAATTTAGGCCACCTTGACTTTTTTTGAGGTTTTTAGCGATTTTACAAAACTTTGACAACCCTTAAAGGGCACTTTAAATTAAGTGAGAGAGCTGGCTCAAGAATTGGGGTGCCGTCGGACCTACATGGAAATAGTGGCAAGTAGAGCTTTATAAAGCGCGATTTTTTGCGAAAGGATTTTTACAAAAACAGAGAAGATTACAATTGGGGTTATGTTTTTTAGATTTTTATGGAAAACTATTTGACATTTTGATTAATGTTTGAGATTTAAACGTGAATTTTGTTTTGATTCTCAACAAATACTAAGTAATTTTTATTCATTATTTTCAATATTTAATTTTCAAGACCGCTTAAAACTACTTGTTTCGCGTCCCAAGATGTGTAGAATCCAAGAACAGAAAAAATATCGGGCCGTAGTTTTCTCCCTAAACACTGATCCAAAATCAATGAAGCTTGGGGAAATGGGGAATGAGGAAATCACATTTGAGGTTTAGTAGCGAGCGAATTCTCAGCATGGAACTCAGTCAATCCTAAGGGGTAAAATCGAAGAGCTGAAATATTAAACGCGTGTTTTGTAGGTTTCACTGTTTTGTTTATTCAAAGCAGTAGTTGTGTCTGATTTATTATTGTATGCATCTTCAGAAAGCAGGAGAGGAGTTTAGGTGGGGGCTTCGTATTTGCAGAGGGCCACGCTCATCATTGGAACCGACCGAACCAGATATTTGAAATGTTTTTCCAATTATAAAGAGCCGTGACAAAAAAACAGTCGTGGAGCTCTGGGACGGGTGTCAAAAAGAAAATAATTCCTCCGCTTTGTGATTGAAATGTCAGAGGGTGAAGACGAATCAGAGGGGAAATAAGAGAGAGGGTTCAAAGAAAATACAATTTTTTCCTGCAGCGAGAGATTATTTTTCAATCGGAATAACAAACTCTTAGTTGTTTTTCTTGAAACGTTCGTGTCGGAGGGCCCGCAATAACAGCAGTTCTTCCTCCGTGAAGACCGCAGTGTAAATCTTTTTGTAATTGAAAATTTCGAAATCGGTCGCAGAGAAATTCGTTTGAGCTGGGGTGATGAGATTCGATTCTGTTGTTTTGCAATGAGCATTGTCAACAATAGGAGGAGAAATAAGTAACTTTCGTAAGTACAGGAAAATCAGAAGACATAATCGGCATGGAACGGCAAGGATGCATTGCATGACTCAATCTTTCTTCACTGTTATCGAACAAAGTTAGCCCACAAAAACATGATGGAAAGTTATGTATGTATTACATTTATTTATTTATGCAAATGGGATCGATCCCAGTTTGCAGAATTCAATGTAAAATTTCCAGGATCGAACAGAGCGATATAATAATTTGAAAAGAAAAACCAGAAAAAACGCAATAAGTACAATTGAATGATGTAGTGATGAAGGAAAGAACAAAAAAACAACTACAGGGGCTGGAAGAGCGATAATAACCAACCAGCTTCATCTTCATGATTGCCAGGCTATCAGCAAACAAATCCACACCTTCGCGACAGGGGATGTTGACCGCCTTCTGTATCCTGATCAATGGGCTGTTCACCCTATACGTGGTGCGGCGGATCCGTAGAGCGAACGTGATTGAATTTTTGGTAGTTTTCGATGGAGTACGGCGTCCAATAAGAGCCAAATGATTAGGGGCATCTATACCACTCTTCGGCAGTTTTGCCAGGAACACCACATCCGCCAGAGCTGGTCGAGTGGACAATGATTTCAGGTTCATATAATTTCGAAGCAAAGCACCACTGAATTCCTCATGATCAACCAACACCATCATTACAACGACGTCCTTATTTGTGGTCTTTAGTAGTGCATATGAATTGTCCTCCATTCACTGGCTCCAAATCGATTAAAATCGTGAAGATATAACGATTACCCACTTTTACCCCTTCATTCACCTTGTTGTCTAATTAAAATTGAATATTTTCAATTATGAGGGTGAATGATATACAGGGTGTCCCAGGAGTTATGCACAATCCGACTCCTACGTGTTCCACAACTCATTTCCGACCAAAAATGTCTCGTAGCAATTTTTTGCTAAAGGCCTCGTTTCCGAGCTATTCGCGTTTTAAGATTTTTTTCGTGTTTTCGACCTATTGTCATTAAAACTGCCACAACTCCCTCAATTGTGGAGATAGCTCAAATTTGATGACACCGTTGGAAAGAGCGTTGAATTATCTATCTATTTGATGTCAGAAAACTTTTTTTAAATTGCATCGAAGATGTGCAATTGCTGCGCGAAATGGCAGTTTTGTCAAAATCTTGAAATCGCCTGTTTTTCATCTCGCCTAGAAACCCCATGAATGCTTGACGCAGAACTGTGCAGGCCTGGTAAAACGTGCGCCAAAATGTGAGCTTTCCAACGGTGTAGATGTTTTGGTTTTTAAAAATATTTTTAGTTAAGGAAATAGTGTTTACCTGCAGAAAAACGTGTGTTTTCTGTTAAAATTGAGGTTTTTCCAAAAGTCTCGAAGATGAATGCAACTCATCGCAGTCGGAAATGAGTTGTAGAACATGTAGGAGTCGGATTGTGCATAAGTCGTGGAACACCCTGTATCACTAAAAAATACCTAATGTTTGAAAATTGGGAAAGCTACGGAGGAGGCATTGTCTTGGTCAGGGGCGAAGATATGCAATGACCCGCACGACCCCCAGGTCTTGAAGGAGGGGTTGCTTTGTGCGCCGTGTATTACCAACCCCAATCTGATTTACTCTTACGGATACGGAAGCCTGGTTCTATAAGGGTCCATAGTGTCAGCAAAAAGACGAATGCAACTCATCGCAATCAATCGTAAATGAACACAAACAATGGCCGTCTCTCGGCTCTTCGATTATCCTGACTTTGGCTGGACAGCTTAGAAATGCCGTAGATGATGTTCACAAACGAACGGGTTTATGCATCCGACAAAACCAACTTGAATCGTCACTTGAGAGGTCTGGCGTTGTCAACATTCGATTCAGCGAGAAAAGTTTCGTATATCCCGCTATCCGACCTTTTTTTGTCGAGACTTTTGGAAAAACCTCCATTTTAACAGAAAACACTAGTTTTTCTGTAGTTAAACACCATTTCCTTCACTAAAAATATTTTTTTAAACCAAAACAACTAAACCGTTGAAAGCTGACATTTTGGCGCACGTTTTACCAGGCCTGCACAGTTCTGCGTCAAGCATTCATGGGGTTTCTAGGCGAGATGAAAAACAGGCGATTTCAAGATTTTGACAAAACTGGCATTTCGCGCATCAATCGTACATCTTCAATGCAATTTTAAGAAAGTTTTTTTTTTGGCATCAAATAGATAGAAAACTCAACGCTCTTTCCAACGGTGTCATCAAATTTGAGCAATCTCAATAATTGAGGGAGTTATGGCAGTTTTAATGACATTAGATCAAAAACACGAAAAAAATCTTAAATCGCGAATAGCTCGGAAACGAGGCCTCTGGCAAAAAATTGCCTAGAGACGTTTTTGGTCGGAAATGAGTTGTAGAACACGTAGGAGTCGGATTGTGCATAACTCCTGGGACACCCTGTATAAACGAGACTCTACTTTTTTTCCCATCTCCCAAAAGGAAAACCAAGTTTTTCGAACGAGCAAAACGGATGAAAAGTGAACTTGAAGAAGGAGAATTGTCGAATTTTGAAAATCTACACGTTTGTTACTATTCCCAGTGATCCACAGGAGAATTTGGTCCTTTAAGCCTACATGTTGAATAGGAACTTCAGCTTTACAACGGTATAATCGAAAACTATTTTACTTTAGAAATTTGTGGAGAATTTGCCGTCGCAATTCACGTTTTCATCTAAAATTGACTTGCAACAAAGAAATTATTTTACCACAGGATTTTATGAATCGAATGTTGACCCTTTCGGGATTTCATCGCCCAACACACACGGGATTTCCAGGACCTCTCTTCCCTAATCGGAAGGGCCGACCTATCAAGTTCGCTTCGATTGATAAATTTCTATTCGCACAGAACTTCAGACCAACCTAGCTTTTCAGGTGGATTATGTTGAAAATACTGAAAAATCAAAATCTCAACAACTTCCAATGTCAGAGGGTAGTGTTCAGATATAAATTAGTTTCCTGAATCGAATGGTATCACTCCGGTCGCTGTAAGATCATCATCACCAAACGCTGGTTTGTCTTTAACAAGTTCCGTGAAGATCACGTGCCCAGAGCGTTGGTGTTGCCCCCAACGGACAGAAGCGCCTAGCGAGGGATCTGGTTTCTGTAATTCAGTACCACAGTTGTCGCATCCAACTAGATATTATATGCTCGTACTATCTTTTTTATATCATCTTGTTGAATTTAATTTATTGTATTAATGGGTTTCATATCTCAGTGAACCTGGAGAAGCATTGTCTCCGAATGTACAGTCCAGTTCTGGTAGTCCGGTGATGCCAGTAAGAGGGCTGTCTACTAAAGAAATAATAACCTTTCGCATAATAATTTGCTGCATTTTTGAGCTGTTCAGTTTGCTCAAATAGTCGTTTCCAAAACTTTGTTTTATTATGGGTTTATTCAGTGAACCTAGAGAAGCATTGTCTCCGAATGTTTTTTTTGATTAAAGAAATAATAACCTTTCGCATAATAATTTGCTGCTTTTTCTAAATCTTTCCAAAATTGTTTGGTTTTTGGTAAATTAAAGGATTGATTTACCCGAATCCTAAGAAGAGTTGTATTTTTTGGGATGACATAATGTGACCAGCTAGACCCAAGAATCAAATCAGAATACCTCTAAAGTGATAACCATGAAGTATTTTTTGGAAAAGAGAGAAAAAACATTTATTGATCATTATATTGGGTGGAATGTTGGAATAGTTGGGGTTGTGAAAAGTATAAATTGATATGCCAAAAGCTCGACATTTTGGAAAATGTTTATTTCAATATTTGGAGCCATATCTTCATTTTTTACGAAACTGCAAAACTTAAGAATGTTGAATTTAAATAAAGATAAGTTTATGACATATTAAACCGTCCTGTGATGATTTATGTGTGTTCGAAGCAGTTCTGCAGCAGGAATGATGACGAAGTGTTGGTGAAGCGGCGCATTAATATCTAGTTGGGCGATGAGGCATCAGATGTTTATTAGGATGATTCCGACCCTTGGCCGCCCCCTTGTTGAATATCGCACCCGTTTCGCTCCCCAAAGAGGGCGAAGAGCTGCCTGCGTCGTAACGCCCACTCCCAGGGCGTGATATCATTATGCAGATGATCCCCCTCAGTGTCATTAGCTATCATAACAGTGATCATATGTTAGCCGCACGGTCCCCTCCCTTTCTCACTGTGCTCGCTCCCTTCGGTCAGGTTTATACGGTTCATTGTGCTTCCTCGCCCGACGCCGCCCCTATCTCCTCCGACAATATTGACAAGATTGCAACGAAAGCCCACACCCCCTTCCCAATCTCTTCTTGTCTTCTATCAGCAACAGCGTCGTCCTTTAGACACAAACACCCCCACATCAGGACATAACAGTATCCAGTTACAGCGAACAAACCTCTGTCGTTGAAGACCAATTTTACCCTGAACTGTCTGAAAGCAGAGAATTCAGTTTTTCAAAACTCATCTCATCTGCTCTACTTTATTTGAAAATGGTCTCAAATTTCTATAAAAAGGGACTTTTCCTGTATGGAGAAATTGGAAACTCTTATTTTATGATAAATTCTTGAATGTATGGTAAACAGTGGATACAGATTTTATTTCTATTTTGCTCTACCATTTTTAAGTGTAACAACAATTTTATTGTTTTTAAAATTGAAAAAGTATGTACAAAAATATTTTTTCTTGACAAAACAATGTGGAGGAGTGAATTTAAGTTCAGGGACATGGGATATATTTGGAGTCAGCCCGAATTCGCCAATAAGAATGCCTCTTGAAATAATTGTTTCTTCCTAGAATCATTTTCGGGCCCATAGCACGTCGTTGGGGACGGTGAACAGCGTGGTGTGGGAGGTATGAAAAATTTAAAGCCTTTACATAATATGTATGTTATACATATTATGTTTTAGTTGCATGATAGGTCGATCAGGTTTTTCTCAAAGAGAAACATTATACCAAAACCTCATTTTCGAAAAAAAATCGCTGCAAATTCTTTCACTGGGGTTTATTATTCAATGATTCATGATTCGAATTTACTAAGCTTTGGAGTGTGCGTGTTTCACAGGTGATAGAGCGATTATTGAATTTCAGGAGATATGCATGGAGCACGTAAATCTGTTCTCAACCAAAATACCTATTTGGATTGATCAGTTGATCATATTTGTTTGCCTCCTGAAATTCAATAATCACTCTATCACCTATGAAACACGCACACTCCACAGCTTAGTAGAAATTCAAATCATGAATCATTGAATAATAAACCCCAGTGAAAGAATTTGCAGCATAAAATTTTCATGGGGGGTTTTTTTTTTTTTTTTTTTTTTTTTTTTTTTTTTTCAAGAGCGATTACAACGGAAAAATATTCTATTTGAAAATTTTAAATTTCGTCAGACGGAGCATCCGTATCAGAATGCTTCAACCCGTGTATCGGCTATAAACCCTTTTAGGAGTCCACTCCAGTATCCACATTCACTACTACATCACTAGGTTACCGCGATCAAAACAAAAACAAAAAAAACTCTTGTTTGTTTTGAATGCAGGAACCTAGTGATGTAGTGAATGTGGATGTAAATGTTGGCACCATAAATCGGGCCATAAATCGGGAATGGTTTGAGCTACGGACCTGGGGAAGGGCTCATTCGATTCCTCATGGAAAGTTCTTTAAAAAAGTCCAAATTTAGGCCGCATTGACTTTTTTTGAGGTTTTTAGGGATTTTACAAAACTTTGACAACCCTAATAAACCAAAATCGACATTATCGATTTTGATTCTAGATGCTTCATACATTTGCGAACAAGTGAAGCCGAGGTAATTGTTTTATTTTATCCCGTGAAATTTCAATTTCCAATCGTGGGTTTCAACGTACGCGTCAATGTGCATCGTATCATAAGTATTTCGATATCAACTCGTGTTATGTACCAAGTGAGGGACTAGTTTTAGTGTTCAGTGAGTTATATTTATGACGTAGTCATCCTACTGTCTTTGGTATATCTAGAAGTCAATTACAACATTATTCTACCAGCAGACATTTTTGACCTATTTGGAGCCAAATTCCCCAAGTGACTCATTATTAGGTTAACATATAATGTTAAGGCGAAAATCGACAGAAGTAAATATGCAATTATTGTCAGCATTATAGAAAACACGTTATTTCATTTTACCCATCGGGTAATTGGGTATTTTCATAATTTTGATGATAACCAAATTTAGTCTTTGAAAAACTCAAATTTTGTTATCTATTATGTATAGACACATAGATCAGGTAAATCAATTTCTCAATAGAAAGCTCAACTGCAGAACCAATTTTGACGGAAACGTTCTTAAATTTATCAGTGTGTTCCAGCTCACATCATACGATAGGTCAGGACCTCCAAAATATCATTGTACGAGTACATCATAAAGGACGATATCCTTTGCAACCGATTGGTTTGGTTCCCAAACTTTCGTTATACGTAATAAACCATAAAATGACAACTGGTGTGTTTCCCACCTTCTAGTTGATCTCACTGGCAATCATAATATTGTGACAGAGCGCCGGTAAAATGGAACCCTAGCATGTAACCCTGAAACATCGATTTGCCCCTTCTCGGGATTTGCCAATATTTGCCCCTCGATCTCGGGTAGGTACCTAACCTCTAAGGTGGGAAAATGTTGACCCTCGGCAAGCAAAACCTTCGGAACGGGCCCTTAGTTTCCGATAAGCCCTTGTTTTTGATCGAGGAGGTTTGTTTGAGCTCTTGGTTTGGCAATCTCGTCAGGGGAGCTCTGAAATTACGTTGCTCTGGCGCCCCTAGGAAGCGTTGTGTCGCCTCGAATATTCCTGTGGCGCCTCTTCTTTTGCGATATTCAAAGCAAACACCTATTACGAATCGGAAATCTGAAATCCACTTTCATTCTTACAGCTTGATACGCTTGGAAGATGGGGAGGGGATATGGATGTGGCGTCCATAGTCCCCCTGAGTAGCTAAACAGTGCATTCAACGATCCCACTCCTCGTTCAAGTTTGCCAAACATAACATAAACAGCTCTCCTCAGAGATAACTGTGAAATGACGATAATGGCCTTCTGAAACCCAGCAGGGTACTCCACTAGAAAACACTGATTTCCTGACAATACCGACAGAACGTAGATATCGCAGAGGCTAGTGCTTGCAGTGAAGCAGTTCATAAATAGGTGATTCCCAGGTACAGTTAAAATAAGGTATAGCTTAAAACTTGTCCACCGGATAGCATCCCGTAGCACCACAACGGTGAACCTCTAGAAAGATATGACTGTGCAGCAAATTCTTCTGTGCACTGATCCTACCCAACATTGTTCAAGCCCTGGAATTAATGGTTTGAAGAGAAAGATACGCGTGACGACTTCTGACTACAAAGTCTCAAAAAATAACAAACTTTGAGGGGCTTGAAGACCAGGCGAATATAAACACCACGATAGTGGGAGATTTCAATGTTTTGCTAACAAGGTGGGGCAATAATTAGACGAATATAACGGGAGTATTGGAAAGATTTGATTTACATTTGCTAATTGGGAGGGATAGCCTTCACCTGGGTTGTGGCACACAGAGGTAGCCAGGTCCTCAGCGGCAATGCAATAACATGAAAGAGCTTTAGGACAGATAAGGGAAACCCCGAGGGTTCGGCTTGATAACATTCCAAGTGAGTTTGTGTTATGAGGTTGTTGTCCAGGCAATAAAGAGCCTGCTGCATTTCTTCAAAATTCAGGACAGGGGTTGAAGAAAGCTGAAATGACGGTCATCCCGGAAAAGGACAAGGGCTCACCAGGTCAAGCGAGATCTTGATCTTGCTCATCAATGCCATTAACAAACTCATGGGAAGGAGCGTGATCAATGTGACTGTTGGTCGCTCATCAACCGTGAAAAAGGACCACAAGTAAGTTCAAGGGAAGGAAACCGACTAGAAGGAACGAAATATTCCCTTTCCGGATCTATCCTTGAGACGGTGACTTTTCCTTCATGCGTATAGATAGTTGGTAAGCATCGTCCTAGCTTTTTATCGCATTACCTTTCTTTTCCCCCTCCTTCCTCTCAATTCAATTTTCTATCGAATTAGCTATTCGATTACTAATGAGTATGTAAACACCTCGAAAACGAACGTATTTGCTCATTTTAAATTAATTCCCAGTGCAAGACGATTAATCATCAATTAACCCTCTCATTGCATGAATCGTCAAGGTTTTTTCCTTGAGTACCATTGCCTCCCATCTGATTTTCGAGGCTTCAGGTTTTCAGCAGGTGGATAATGGATCAGGTATTGGTCAAAGGTTCCTGTACGTATAGCAGCTCAGCAGACTTGTTATCTGTGGTTGATTTGGTCCATTGTATCAAAGCGTATTGATTGATTCTGATAACAGCTACCGCAAATCAAAAATCGTCTAACTTTGGAATGTCCTCCCTCGACTTTTAATAGCTTTGCCCTCCCTCTGTGTTCTATTCAACATAACTCAACAACCTGGCATCCTGCCTACAGTCCATCCCTGAGAAAGTCTGTCTCCCCTTAACCGATTACCAGGTCATTTATTACACCAACAATGGAACAGTATCAGCATATAAAGCTCTCAGTAGCGCGTTGAGTAAGTTCTCTCAATGAAGCAATGCAAATCTTAAGACTATACACGCAGGTTTTACACATTAACAGATAATTCCTTCACTCATTTTACAATACCTTGCATTTGCGTTGTACTTCATGTTGGACTTGACCATGACCATTTGCAGGAGCTTTAAAAAATAATGGAAAGGGTTTACGAACTCCAATAACAACAAAAATTATACTCTGAGTCACAACCATCAAATTTTTCGATAGACATAGCTGTTTGCCAGCTAATACATTTCATGCATTTTAAGTCATAATTGGTAAAGCTCCTTGAATCCGTTTTTCAAGTGTCCACCGCTAAGGACTCATTAGGAACTTGGCGATTACCACCCTTCAAACCTCACTAGTGCCACTGCCAACTGTGATGATTTAAGTAGTTGCATGACTAGTGAAGTCAGTTGTAGTCGGTACAAGTACGGTATATACGGGAGTCATTTCACTTGCCGATTCCTGGATAGGTAAATGAGTGTTTTTTTGTAAAAATTGTGACATGATAAGTTAGCCCTTCGCAATTCTTGAATCCGCCACCTCGGGAGATACACCAGACGCCTTCCAGCATCTGGGACATCCTCTGAGTGTTGCGGGCACTATCCGTATTCAGTTCATTGAAGGGGCAACCACAACATTCCATCACCTTCCCCCCGTTACAACGAAGCGTACGATTCGGCTTTAGTGGTACTTATCAGGTAGTTACTTTACTCTTGGCAGCAGCACTGGCTCTGCCTTAATTTCATTTCCTTAACCCCATCATTTACAGGGTAGTCGTGGTCAATACGATTCAATAATCCATATAACTTCAAAAGGATCACTGCACTCCAGTACGCGCTATCCTCAAAACGTTGTATCAAACATTGCTTCTGCAGTTTTTATTTGATTTCGATGAAATTTGTTGGAAAGATACGGGTTAGGCTGAGGATGGTTGTTTATCAATGCATCATCACGTTCCCACTGCACATGCTCAAATGTGATTTCCTTCTGATTTCTCGTGACTTCCGATCTCGCTCAAATTCGGAGAGTAATTTGGAAAACACGAATTGATAGCTCCACATAAGTCCAAATCTTTTGTGCCCAAATTTATTCATTTATTTTTAATGCACAAAAAAGGCACATTATAAAATTCGTGAAGCATTTTGAAATGTTCACGTTTTCCACAAATAAACATATCACACGATCATTCATATTCAGATACGAATCAAAGCTTGTTCTCAATGACGAGCTCCAGAAGTTTCGTACAAACTTGTTTTAGGATCTTTTAAAATCAAACCTGAGTAGCATGATATCAGCCTTGAAGTTTGAAGTGCTATTGTGTGTATGCGTCTCTTAGAAGAATATCGTATAGTTTAGGGCCATAAGAGCTCAGTTAATGTAGTCCTTAGATTTGATTTTATAAGCGTTCAATTCAAACACAATCGAATTGAGCAACATTAAAATGTTTTATAGTGAACAACAATTCACAAACATTCAAAAAAGGGTAAATTCTTCAGCATTTAGGTTTGAAATGTTTGCTTAACTGAAATAATGTTAAGGCATGAGCAGTGCTAATTTAGCATTGGTTATGACCCTCGAAATCTTGGGGATAATCGTGAGGATGAGATCCAAAATTTACGTTCAAATCCTGACAAATCACTCAATCGGTTAACTGAAGCGAACTATAGCTCGAACCAACATTGAAATCACTTCGGGATGATCAGTTGAAACTATAAACCATAGTCCATCTGGAGCCCCTGCCACCTATTATGTGGAAATCTCGGTGTCAAACCCTCTGGACAAGGGCGGCTCACGACATTAATCAAGGGGATGAGGTCGACTTAAGCCCGCATAGCTGCGAGCAACGACGGGCAGAAGGGGCTGCCACGTTAGCCGCAGATCTATTGGCTCTGGAATCCTTCAAGGCACCAGCGGATAGTCACATCTTGCCTTCTGAATCATCAACTTCGCATAACTCGAGGAATTAGATTTCCCCATCTGTGACACCTTCGGGCTCCGTGATGCATTATAATGTGCAAGGCACCTGGGACGGCCGCCAGCAGCCCCGATAGTCAAACGCTGATGAATATGTAACCCCTGTAATGGACCAACGGAGTGTGCGGCCACTTACCGATGTGTTTGACCCCGTAATTAACCGATAATCACCCTGAGACTCCCGCATCTGACCATTGTTGATGATCTACAAGTTAATTCTCCGAGCACACATAGTTAGCTATGCCACGCCACACTCTGGTACGTGTCCCTCGTCGAGGAAATCACTGCAAATTGCATTATTATGGCTAATTTGCAAAATCGTGTGATTAACGTATGCTGATTCTGCTAGTCTATCAATATTGTTCCCACAACGTGATGTTAACTTTATTCCTAATATTTCCCAGTTCTAAATTGGTTTTATACAAATAAATAGTATAGTTTTTTGCTCTAAACAGACAAAATTAATGTACTGTTAAATATAAATTATCTCCCGATTGGAATGTCAAATATTGATTCATTATTTTCAACTAGCGTGTTTCCCGTTTGATTCAAGGGCCATATTCTCCTCTCCATTCCCTAGCACCTCGTCGTGGATATAGGAGTGTCAGTATGTGTACCATTTTCACATAAACCACTGTTTAGACTGAGTAGGGGCGTTCTTAAATAATTAGAACAACCAATTAACCCAAATCTGAATGAAAATTTATTCAAATGAAAATTCAATTTTGTCGACGAAATCGTGGACATATATAAATATAAAAATTAAAAGATACTTTGTGCGAAATGAAATGAGTTATTCCTAATTAAAAGGAGCTCCTTGGAAGGTGAACAATAAGTTCAAATTAATCAAATAAATTTATACGAAGCCGTATTAAATAATGAACGGAAAACAAATAGAATGCTTGGTAATTAATACCTTTTGCCTCAAATTGATGACAATTAAATTATGGAAGAGATGGAAATTCTGACCGTTTAGATGTTCGACCACACAATGTTCAGTGCAGGAACTCATTACCCCAACGATACCACGTGGCGTGGTGGTAAATCTGCAAACGGGAAGCTCCCGATTTTCGCCGTGGTAAGCCAAGGAAGCCCTGGACCCAAGAGCACCAAGAAAGACGTGATGACGACGGGAAGCGAGAATGCGTGAGAGATCTTCGGTGTGGTGTGATGTGATGTGGTTCTGCTTTCTGGACGAAAAGCTGCAAATAAAAGAAGAGTAGTTTGTAATTCATGGTCATGGTGTCCAGAACTCTCTCTTTGGGGGCAAAGCAGTTGGCATATATATTTGGCGGCTCTCAATATTAACTTACGTCGATCGATGACGGTTCGATAAGAAGAAATCTTCAAATGAAGAGGAATCCTGAAGAACAGGGAGTCCAGATGATCCAAGTAGGAGCGCACCAACCAAGATGGCGAAAGGTTCCAGCCAACGAAATGAAACGGAGGTGTTCAGAGCCAACTGATTGCTGGGAAAGGCAGACGAATCTTGGGCGCGGATGAAGAAGAGGGGGTGCTGAAGTTTCATTGGTTGACACGGGGGTTCAAACATCATCAGCGATCATCACTCACGCACATCACAACATCACGGTGACACAAGTTGTTATAATACAATATAAGGTCCATCTAGGACTCAAGAAATTACTGGTTTTGTCTCGTTATCTTCTGTTGCCTTAACAACCACATAAATACTAACATGAGCAATTACCTGAAGGTTTTTAGTTTCAGTATTATCCTCGGAGTGTTGTGATATACCAGTCGCCTCGGCCCTTGGAAGGACAAGAAGACCATTTCATCTCCTCCGTGTTATATACTGCATGACGTGGCAGACTCTTTCCCACAAATTAGGTGATATGAGTTTCTAAGTTAGGTATGATATGAGTTCTAGTGATTGGTGTACATTGGAACAGTAAGGAATGTAGATGAAATAAATAGAATTCGGATCGTGGTACAGTGAAGGCAGACAACAAAACTGACACAATCAACTGCTGAGTGACAACGTTGAACATAATACATAACACTACAATACCTCAATTCACGTTTTTCTGAGAAAAGCCGACATATATTCATGGTACTGTACACAGAAATGATAGGTTGAATTTAATAGAAGTAATGGAGGTGGAGGGGGGGAGTTCTTGAGAGATGCTGTTCTAATAATGTTGGTGGACTCAAACGACTCACAAATTGGTTAGGGAGTGGATTGTGCCGAGGGGCGAAATCGACGATGGGAAAATTATTATCGAGTCAAAAGTTGAAATATGAAAGAGGTAACTCGCAGTGACACTCCCCTCCGCAGAGTTAATTAAAACCGTTCGGTGTTGAACGTTGGTCTGCCCCTCGCTCCACTCATGGAAAACCAACGACTTCATACAAGGTAATAAGTAATAGTTTTAGAAGGAACAAAGCTCGTTCCAAAAAGTGCATTCCTACTAATCAACTGTGAAACATCAATATTGAAGTGCATCTAACCTTGTACTTGGGTTCAATTACATAAAGTATATTCAATAGATAATGTAAAAGGTGCTAACAGTAAATTACTTGATTTGTATGCACGTAAGTGAAGAAAAATACAGTTCCCAGATGCTGATAAGCTAAATGGTTGAGAGTGTCCAGTAAAAGAGGAACATTTGCCAGGAAAACGGCTTCGACTGAGGTTTCTAAGCTATGAAAATATGACACTACCAGCTTGGAAAACTGCATGAGTGAGCTAGCTTTAAATGTTCTCCAATGTACATATAGTTCAACTACTAATGGAACTAACTATGATGGAAATGTTATGCATCGTTTGATAAGAGAGGGTCTTGCAATGGCAAACCGTTGGTGGTGACTCCATCGAGATGTTTCCCTTTGCGCATTGAGAATCATATCTGCGAGCAGCCCAGAGCTGATCACATCTAGCATGAGCAATGACATGGAAAAAGAGGTCTTGGTTTTGTTCGGGACCCGTGTCCTTTCGTGCCCCAACATTAAAGGAGGGTCCGAATCGGGGTCAAACTGGTAGCTGCTGGTCTAAACTGTCTTTAACACGGACTCCTGCATATTGCAATAGCTTGTGATAAGTTGAATGGGAGTTGTGGAGTCTCTTCATCGGCCAGTTTCTGAAGGGCTTTTCAGCACTTATGGATCTCCGAGTCCAGCTCTGAACCTTTCAGTAAATTGACGCAATATCTGGGTTGGGCAGAGAGTCAAGGTCAAGTACTTCAGGCTGGGGACTCCAAACTGTCATCACGGATCTGCGATTAATAACGTTCATTTAGTCATATCTTTATTAGCAAAAGCTTTAGCAACATCCAGTCTTGGTTGTACTCGATCTATTTAAAAACGTGCTCCTTCCAGTATCCCGGGGCAATGTCGATAAGATCTTTTTTTCTTTTTTTCGTGATTTATTAATTGCAACTGAAAATTCAAATACATGTCATCTAGCAATTTTACATATCAATAAAGGTACACTCCGAGAGGGTAGGTTTACAGCAAAACCTAGCCCTTCATTATATAGCTCAATTAATTAGCACTGAGTTCAATTGCACTTCTATTCACGCAGCACAACTAAATCCAGTGGTTTGTTTCGCTTGAGACGTCGGGTTTCACCTTCGGTGTCCAAAACGTAGAGCATCTCCGGGTTCTCATGTTTGTGGAGGCGATGTTCATGCTTCCTTGCGTATTTTGCAATAATTTCGTAGACTGCCTCCATCCTCAACATCTCGATGAATATCATCGTTTCGCATGTACCAAGGGGCTCCAACTATACTTCTCAGTATTTTATTCTGAAAGGTTTGGATTTTCTTAATATTTGATTTCTTGGCACAGCCTCAGATCTGTATCCCAATGGTCCAAATAGGGCGAAGGATCTGCTTATATATAAGCAGTTTGTTGTGAAGAGAGAGATGGGAATTCCTTCCCATTAGCCAATACATCTTTCTGTACTTGATTTTAAGTTCTTCTTTCTTCTTTTCTAAGTGTTTATTCCAGTGTAATTTGGAGTCAAGTGTCAAACCGAAGTATTTAATTGCATTCAAAGATCAACATCCAAGATTGGGACTTTTCGGTTAGTGAAGTTGATGTGGGCTGATTTTGATTCGTTCAGCTTCATTCTCCACATCTTGGTCCACTTAGAAACCTCAGTAGTAGCCGTCTGTAGTTTGCGTGTTGCAGCTTCTATATCATCTCCAACAGAGAGGATAGCCGTATCATCATGCAAAGGTGACAACAGTTGTGCCTTCTTGTTGGGGTAAGTCCCGTGTGTACAGGAGGTAGAGTACTGGCCCTAAGACACTCCCCTGCGGGACCCCTGCTTTTATGGGCTTCAAGCAGGAGTATTGGTAATCTTGCTTCACCCTGAAATGTCTATTTTCAAGGTAGGACTTCTGTAGTAAGTAGTACTCTAGTCCCTCGTGCCAAACCTGGATGATTAATAGAGGGGATAGTTAAGATAGAAGGGCGTTAAGACACCAGAAATACGCTTTTGACAATTCCTCTTTCTTAAATGAATTTGTGATTATTAAGTAATTAGTAAAAAAAACATATTAATCGTTAAATACATGCAAACAGCTATAGACTATAAGTCCATCACTGGGGGTATACAGTAAACTTTTTCATTCAAACTAATTATGCCTTGTGTAATTCAGCCAATAAAATAATCATGTTTCGCCAATTGAGCTCCTTGATTAACATTTTTCTATATTTGGTAGGCACAATTCCATACCTTGCAAGCGATGCCCAATCTAATTTATTTAGTGAGCACACTACCTCCTCGTGGCACCGACTCCCTCGGCCAAAGTGACGAATCCTGAACTCCTTGAGCACTCAAGGAACTCAAACTCGGAACTCTCATGGCTCTTATAATAAAGTTGAAGCGCAAAGCCAGGGTATGAAAAAACAGCAGCTCGATACCCGTTTCCAGACACACGGAATAATTAGTTCCTCTTTCTTAATATCCAAGATTAGGTAGGTACGTAGTTACTGACCGGACGGCTTGTGAACAGATGCAGGTTTTAGAAACGATGTGTATTAAATAATCGGAAGCTATTACAACTTAGTTTGGGTTAATAAAAAATTAATTTTTATGGACAGGAAACGCGTTTTGCGGACGGCACAGTTAACAGTGAGATAGCTCCATGAACAAAAGAGGTAGAAATTGTGATGGGAAAGGGAGTAAGCTGGCTACAATGGGAGGTGGAATGAACAAAGGGCTTCCATAGCTACACAATATATCGCGAAGGGACGGGAACCAGCCCTTTGTGGACCCTAAAGGGCCCGCAGATTCATACATATTCATCAAAATATAATTAATCATCACCAGAGGTGCCGTCCCTCCCCTTTTATGCGCCACCCTCGCCCGCTGTAACCACTTTCGCATTTTACTCCGTTTCACAGGCTCCGAGCAAGAGATTTCGCGGAGCGTTTTACACGGGTGTTTGAGGTGTAAAAGTAAAGGACGATGGTAATGCGGCCCTTAGAGGCTCTTCAAGGTTCAACGGATTCTGAACACTGCATCAAAGATTGTGTTCAATTTTTCAATTTGCAGGAATCCCCCAAAAGAGGACAACAAATTTAATAATGATTCGCCAGGTGGGGAGTGGAACATATCATTCCCGTGTTTGTATAGTTTGATGTACATTGGTGATCTTCACACCAACTGATCACGTCCAATCTTACGATCAATTTGGCAGTGAGCACATGGGAGTGACGACAGATCCGTCCGACGTTCAATTTTGTTGGCGAACTCAATGGGAAGTGGTTGTTTTGTACAAGTTCAAGTTAGTTTGTACAATTCACGTTGTTATTGTATACACCTTGTCGGTGAGGTTGCAGTACGACTCTTTCGAAAACACACACTTGAGAATACTTTATTTGAATTATCACACTATTGGACTATACTTACACTTTACACAGATTAATTTAACTTGAGGAATTGAAACTAGGGATTTGATAAGGTCTGATTTAAGAAGATCAGTTTTCAAGGAGAGCTAAGAAGTAAGTCCCTTAAACTAGATATTTAACACAAATTATCACTTCACTATTGGTAACGCCTCCAAAAGTGTACGAAGGGGCGGTAGTTGGGGAGCCAATAGAAACTCATAATGCACAAGGGCAAAATCTAGGTAATTTTCACAGGGCGAAACCCTGAGTTCATTGGACTTTATGTTTCCCAAGGAATTTTTTTTCCGTGGTTTTATTTATCTTCTAGCAATATTTTATCTCATAAGTGGACACGGTATACAGTGTGGGACTTCAGCAAAGCTACCCCTCAGAATAGGACTGTAAAACTGAGACACAACACTTAGCTTGCACTATTACTTGCACAGCACAATCAGGTCCAGTGGCTTGTTTCGCTTGAGGCGCAGCAGTTCACCTTAATTGTCCAAAACGTTGAGCATCTCTGGGTTCTCGTGATGGGGGATGCGTTGTTCGTGCTTCTGAGCATATTTTATGATGATTTTGTTGACTGTTTCCATCCTCAGGTCTCGATGAAGATCATCATTTCGCATAAACCAGGGGCACCAACCATACTTCTCAGGATTTCGCTCCGAGAAGTTTGTATTTTCTTTACGTTAGACTTTTTGGGCACTGCCCCAGAGTTGAATTCCGTAGGTCGAAATAGGGTGTAAAATCTGCTTGTAGATGAGCAGTTTATCGTGAAGTGATAGACGGGAACCCGCTCTCAACAAGGAATGAATGAGAAAGGAGTGGGTTTGGCTGAATGTGAGGGATTCCCAAGTTGTATTGTTACGGCCGAGTATATGACGAGGAGTTGGTATAAGCGGTAAAAGTAACAAAATAAAAAGTTGACCTAGTAATCGGGGAGAAAAATTAAGAATGACCGGTAACCGCCCTCAAGCGAATTAGTATTGGAAACCCAAAAGTGATAAAAAAAATGAGGAGTTTTAACTGGGTTCTAAGGCCTGGTTTTAACAGTTATTAAACTCAGTTTTTTGTCTGTCTGTCTGTGAGTACATATGTGGAGAGAGTCTGGTGTAGCCGAAAATCCATAAAACCAACAAAATTTCTACTGTTTCCATCCGATTTGAATGAATTGTTTTGGGAACTTGCTGGTTAAGCTGGAGTTGGTCCCCATTAAATTTCTTAACAAACTACGTCGTTCCGGGCATCCGAAAACGTGAAAGGCTTTCAATTTCTACAATTTTTATCCGATCTGGAGGAAATTAATAGACAATGTGCTGAAAATCCTGCAGTTCAATGGGTTCTATTGTTCACAAACCACGGGGTCGCTCAGTGCACGATTAAAAGTTAAATCCATCAAAAATAATTTCCGTGCAGATAGCAGAAGCTTTGCGAAAGATGAACATTTTTTCTACAAAACATAAACTTCCGCTGGCATTTTTCGTTTTAAACCAGTCCGAACCTTTTTAAACCTGTCCATCCGCCTTACGCAGATCGTTGTAATAAGCTTGATTCCTGTAGTTTTCATCTTATTCTGTTGAAATCTCCTTAGAAATAAATATATTCTGCGAATGAGTTAAAAGTAATGTCTATCAAGAATCATTTTCTCATCTTCTAGAGGTCGAATCACGCTCTAATCCCCAGGGTCAGCATTTCTGGAGATACGATTTGATAACCTAATATACGTTTTAACTTGATGGTATAATCAGTAGCTACTGCGCAACTTGGAATTCTTGTTTGTCTTAAATTCAGTGTTTTGTCTATCGGTCTGTGTGTAAGTTTGTGTGAGCGAGGAGGTCTGGTGTGGCCACAAGGTCATAGCCCTAATTGTTACGGTTTCCACCCGATTTTTATGAAATTTCAAGGGAAATGCTGATTGGAGTGTGGATGATCCCGTAAGAGTTTAATGCTCACAAATCTATGCATACGTTTACGCTAAAGCAAACGTAAAATTCACCTACCATCATTTTCTCGGGTTCCTGACCTTGATCGAGCTAAAACTTTCATGGCACTTATAGAAGAGCGATCTAATCTAATCAAATCTAATCTCCTATCAACTTCAACACGATCTTACCATCATTCTATCCGTTATAGAATCAGTAGAACAAACCCGCAATTCATGTCGACAAACCATTTTGAAGGCGTAGATGTAAGGCGGATTCAGTCCCAAAGGATTTATGTTCTACATCTTTTGATATTATCTGAAACATTTCAAAAATATCTCTACTTTTTGTAACCTAGAGGAGGAAGATAGGAGCCACACCCTACTCCAGGTGATGTCAACGTCCTACTTGTCCGATTTCGTTCAAATGGGGAGGGTATTTGAGAAGGACGGTTTAATCATCGCATACATTTTTTAACACTATCGTATCATTAGAATGAAGGATATTGAAATAAGACTGAAGAACTGCAATGGATCTACGGTGATTGAAGGTTTTTTTAAAGAATGGAACCTTGACCTGACTGACAATAAGTGTCACGTTTTAAAGAAATGAAGTATTGATCTCTCACTGTCACCTGAATTTTCTGAAGACTTTCACGGGGGACAACCAATTGGTAGGGAAATAGAACTTCCGCAGTGTTCAGCGCACAGAAATCGTTCGCATATCGTGGGAAAGACCTCAATTTACGTATAAATTATAAACTGCCAAAACCGCTGTAAATATGGAAGAAGCTGAGATGCTGCCAAGAGTTAGAAGAACTGTAAACGACATTCGCTGTAAAACCAAAATCGATTTGGCGGATTTTCATGTAGTAGGTTGGCATCAATTATAAGAAATGGGATATAAGAATTGTAACCTGGAATCTATAAACAACTTTCGTAGTAAAAAGAACATATTTCCTTATAAGGTAGTTGTTGCTAAAGCATGTTCCATGTTCGTTGAATTGTGGCCGTGGCCTTTAAGGAATAACATCCTGGGGTCGTTAGGGCTAGCCAGGGTTTTTAATTCTTGTATTCAAAACAAGATAGATAACAGTTTTGTTGGTTATAATATTCTCACTTCACACTCACAAGACATTACTTAGTAAGCTAAGTCAAATGGTTTGGTTAGTTTTAATCTTCTGATAATATCACTTGGGGCAAGGAATCGAACAGGTTTCGAACAGCTGATTTGAGATCTTAGCCGATAGAGGTGTCCTAGTGATTGTCCCTTTACAGCTTCGTATATTGTTTCCATCTGAATTCGTGTTGGATACGTTCGTTTCTGAAGTACCAAGGGGCTTTGAGATATTTCTCAACACGTCGTTTTGGAATCTTTGATGATGTCTCGGTTTGACTAAGCCGCACAGCATGAGCTGCCCCTCTGAGAATGATTTTAAATTAGGCGTCATGATTTTTATTCCTTTTAATTCCAAAATAATAATCAGATGCATTAGTACTAATTGTGTTAATTGAAAATCGCTTACTTCTTATTGCCTGTATGATTGTTTGCAACATGACCTTTCAGTGAGCATGATTTTGTGCATTTATAAGGGTAATATGGGCATGCATACGGTTTGATGTCAGTGTGCCTCATGATATGATTCTTCAAGATGCCACGGCGTGTATTTCGAAATCACAGTAAGAGCAGCAATATGGTTTGTCGAGCGAGTGAACTTGGAGATGGGACCTCAGACCAGTGCTGTCTGCCGTTCTGAATCCACAGATTCTGCAAACAAACGGTTTTTCTCCAGTGTGGACACGAATGTGTTGCATCAATCGCGCTTTCTCTGATGAGCGATATTCACAATGTGGACATGGATAGGGTCTCTCCCCCGTGTGCTTCTAAGTTGTATTTTGAGATTATCAGACCTAACTGATTTATAATCACAGAATGGACACTCATGTTTCTTGTCGCTTTAAACCTTCCTTGGGTCGCACATCTATAATCGCATATCTCCGCGTCAAGGGTCATACCAAGGTATTTGACTTCTTCAGCATTGGGCGCAGGGGCTACTGATGATGCACATAGGACCATGTGCACCACCCAATCAATAAACCAAATAGTTTTTTTTTTTTTTTTTAATTCTTCCATTAAAGCTAGTGAAACAAGACTATCTTTACCCTATTTGAACGAACGCGCAAAATAGACCTTCTACGGCCTTACTTGGAATGCAGTTCAGAGCGAACACTGTAAAATCAGAAGGACATGAGTATTCTCTCCAAAGTCACACAATATAGCAGGATACGAAACTGAATTTCGGGGCATACGCAATTCACCAATCAGAGAGATCGAAAAAACCAAACAATGCTCACTTTTATCCGTGTGCTCTCAGCTTGTGGTGCCCCAGGAATATACAATTTCGTTGTCAGTGCATTCTAACCGCTCAATCCATCACTGTTCAGTTTTCGAAGTTACTTATGAGTTGCCTGTTAACATCATGAACGAACACTGTTTTCAAACATCAGCAAGACTCGGTGCGGTGTGAACAATACCCAGCCCCAAACAGAGTTTGAGAATCTGTTCACAAACGTTCTCAAATGCTCAAGCGCGTTTAGCCAGTTGATAAACCTTGTGGATCTGTTCCTCTGTGTTGTAAACTGACGAATCGCCGAAGGGTTTCATGTTCATCGATCATCCACAGTAAACGTCATTTCGCTATTGACTCTTGAATGCAGGATGATGCCCGATTCTCTTTGATAAAGTAGGAACATGACACTTGACTTTGTTGCCTCGTGAATCTTTTAAACTAGCTTGAATAATCTTTTGAGATTATTCAAATAATTTCAACGATCTTTACGTTCATGTTACCAATCCAAGGAAGGTGTGTGCCACACCCCAACTTGATAGACGTTTTCCTTTTGCAGTTGTGGAGAAAAGACACGAAAAATTGAGCGATAAAATAAAAATCTGAAACCCCACCAAACCAAAATAAATCAGATTCGAAGGGGTGAGAAGATGATGAGTTTTATGAATGTAAGTCCAAAAGAGGCGGGGGAGTGTGTGTTTTAGGGATAAGTGAACACAAGGGGGAGGGGGGCGTGTGCGTGGAAGAGTGTGCGCGGAGTGTGGAAGAGCTTGAGGGAGGCGGAGGATGAGCACAATAGGATGAGAACCCGGGATTCCATAAAAATGATAATGCGGAAGGGACGGTTACTCTATGGAACGAAGGTGAAGGGAGGGTTGTAGTGTAATGGTAATAGCTCCCGGGGAAGGTCGTACAAAGATCCCACAGCCGCCCATCCCTCCTCGGGGTCTACCCTACACACACAACCTGCACGCGTGAGCGGTACCCTACACTCACACTCCTCCCCTCGCACACCCTCTTACCATTATCATGCCCCTTTTCTCATGCTAACTCAAAACACAATCCAAATACCATTTAACACGACCAACCTCCTCATGTTTTATTTCAGCTTACTCACACAATCCCATGGAAACTTACCAACCCCAACGCCACCACCCGCTGTATCAAAGTTGGGCTTCATTTTTAAAAAACAACTTTTCGCTAGAAAATGGTCATAACATTCTGGCTTATTATTACCTACAGCAATGCCAACTAGCTAATCTATGTAATCAGTTCCCGAGCTCCCAGATTCATTATCATGGAGCGTACGCCCAAAATTCATGACTCCGACTCAAAACCAAAAATCGACCTTACTTTTCGCTTTGTTTGAAATGCATAAATGGATAGGGAAAGTAAAAATGGACATTACTATTAGACTTTTATGCCGCCCAAAATAATTTTTCTGTTTTTGACCAAACGGTCTCGTCAGGATGAAAGTATCTTCTAATGCTAATGTCAAGTAGATGGTTTATTGTCATAAGAGTCCAATGGTTGCAGAGACTGCAGCCACTCCGATCCTGTGTAGGTGGGGATTCAGATAGTCATGATTAGTTATTGCTGTAAATGCTGTGGCTGACTCATGATGAGGAGATGTAAAGGAACGCGGTTCCTAGGCTCTAGCAGTGAGGACCACAGCTTCCCGAGGCTGCCTGGGAGTGCACATTGCGCACCCTATTCTCCACAGATGTCCTTATCTCGCTTTTTGCAGCTCTGTAGCTGGTGGGAGCGTCAGGCCGAAACATCAGGGGAGTCCGTTTCACAGTTGGTGGGGAGACAAATAATGGCAGCCACTGTGTCAGCTCTTGAAAATTTAGGAGATTGGATCATTTCCAAGGCTAGCACCACCGCTCGAACTTCACCATCAATGTTGCTGGCCAGACGACCGACAGGAGCAGGACCGTTCTGACCGCAAGAAAACGCCTGCGTTCCCATTCTGCCTAGCCCCCACTGCCAACCCATCAGTGTAAACCCGAAGCCAGTCATCTTCGGGATAGCGAAGTGGATTTTCTCAAGGGCAACAGCTCTCAGGTCAACTGGGAGAGTCATCTGTTTGGAGACTGGTGCGACCAGAGTGGTGATCCCCAAAATGGTACGACGTGGAGTAGCCTCATTTTGAGACGGGAAACGAGATGGGTTGTGAAAGGCTTGAGCGAGACCATACTCAATCTGCAGATCTGGTATCCTGGTGATGAAAGATTTTTGGGTAACCAGCCGTGGAACTGCTGGAGTGTATCGCTGCCAGAAGTGTACACCTGATGTTGGCTGTACATTGCTAGAGCAGAAGCCTGGGTTCTGAACCTAACTGGCTCAGTACCAGACTGCAACTCCATAGCAGCTATCGGTGCGGAGTTGGCCCCCTCTGTGATGACGCGTAGGGCATTGTTTTGGGCAACGTCCAGCTCCCGGAGTATCGAGATGGAAGAGTAATAATAGACATTACTTTAAACTCTAATGGAATTGTTAGGAAAGTAAAAATATGCTTTACTTCCCACCAACAATGCACTCGGTTGAGGAAGTAAAAATGACATTACGTTTCACCGAATATGACCCTTTTCGGAAAGTGAAAATAACCATTACTTTCCATTAAAAATGTGCTCGTTTGGGAAAGTAAAAATGTACATTACGTTCCTCTAAAAATTGATAAGTAAGAAGGAGGTAAAGGCGATTTTTGGAAGTAAAAATGGGTATTACTTTTCAGTTCACGGTCATGGACACAACTGTTTAGAGATTATGCATGTTGTAAGCAAGACGCTTTCCCAAGACCTCCCGTTCCATTTACCCTCGCTCATACATCGTGCTAATCTCTGTTAATAACATCAACTATTGTTCACATCCAAATTATATTAAATTGTTCAAAACTTTGCGACAAGGGCTCCAGAACCTATTCCATTGCATTCCCGTCAGTACAAAATACCGAGCAAACTTGAAAAAATGTATTCAACATAATTTCTCGTTACAATTAGCACTTTAGTGCACTATAATCGATCTCTACTACCACATTTCACTAATCTATTCAATCATGATATGGACACAACAAAGCTAAGCCCCCCACCCATTTCCAACATGAATTTACTCAGATTATTCAATAATAAACCATTGTAATCGCTCTTGAAAGAAAAATTCTAACCCCCCCTGAAAATTTCATGGTTTACGTTTCAAAGGGTGTAGAATCCGAATCTGCAATACAAATTTTTCCGTCCGTCCGCCGTACGCTGTACGCACGATTTCTCCCAAACGGCTGGAGCAAAAAAGCTGAAATTTTCAGGAAAAATCAACATTGGTCCGACGACGCCCCGATTCTTGAGCCAGCTCTCTCACTTAACTTAAAGTGCCCTTTAAGGGTTGTCAAAGTTTTGTAAAATCCCTAAAAACCTCAAAAAAAGTCAAGACGGCCTAAATTTGTACTCTTTTTGAAGAAAACTCCACGAGGAATCGAATGAGCCCCTCCCCAGGTCCGTAGGTCAAACCATTCCCGATGTATGGCCCGATTTATGGTGCCAACATTCGCGTTATTTTGGTTTATTATTGTTTTTGTGTTGATATCAGTAACCTAGTGACGTAGTGATGTAATAATGTGGATACTGGAGTGAACTCCTAAAAGTCTTTGTAGCCGATACACTGGTTGAAGCATTCTGATAACGCATTAAAAAAACGCTGCAAATTCTTTCACTGGGGTTTATTATTCGATTGGCTTGCGTTCATGATTTGAATTTCTAATAAGCTTTGGAGTGTGCGTGTTCCACAGGCGATAGAGCGATTATTGAATTTCAGGAGGCACACAAATATGATCAACTGATCAATCCAAATAGGTATTTTGGTTGAGAACAGATTTACGTGCTCTGTGCATATCTCCTGAAATTCAATAATCGATCTATCACCTGTGAAACACGCACACTCCGAAGCTTAGTAGAAATTTCAAATCATGAACGCAAGCCAATTGAATAATAACCCCCAGTGAAAGAATTTGCAGCGTTTTTTACTCCCAAAGCAAGGTTTTGTACGATCATACAATCATCCTCCCTACTTTTCCTGTGTATGATACCTGCTAATTTAAAATCACACATTTACTGATATTGATTGTCACCCTTAGAACTTAACAGCAGGAATAAACATAGAATGCTGGTTATGGCACACAAAAAAACTATTTATAATGAACATTTTAATCACCATTTCAATTGTCTCACCACTATTTTACTACTACGACCCCTCCGGTAATAATTTTCCTCTTCATGAATCAGCGACGGGCTTCCTTATTCAAATCGGATTCGTCTAACAATATCGCGGTCGTTGACGGAACATATGCAGCAAGTGGTCGGGAAGGCGACCCTTTTGTGATGCTAAACCCCATATGGGCACCCGCCGCGCCGAGTGCTATAATACGGGAGCCGAGATTCTACATTGCCCATTAGATCACCCTCTCTGATATTAACATAAATCCATTAAAGCGGAGAAAACCAAATAATATCATGGAAGGGATTACCGCGACCATTTCCCCACGGGCCCGTCCGCCTGAGTTCTTATGGGACGTCGCAAGGGAGTCTTACAACAGGCACTTCATTTAGCAGGATGTTGTAGGAAAATCGAATGATAAAGTTAGCGCATGCGCAGAGGCTTCTTTTAATCAAGGAGAAATAACATTCGAATGGCAAAATCTAGATCCAAACCCACATACTTAATACAAAAGAAAACTTTCATGGTTATTGGATGAAAACCCATTAAAATAGGGTTGGTACAAAATTTCACACGTGCTGTTCTACATGTATCCATGAAATGCAAATGGCACCACCTTGTCTCCATTCCCAAACTGTTTAAATTATATTTGCTATGTTCACAGATTTGCAAAGGTTCGGGAATTAGGAGAACTTATACGGGAGAGGTCTATCGCAGACCTCAACCCGTACAGCCACTGATGAGTTTTGGTTTATTATTCAATAGTAAACAATTTTAATCGCTCTTGAAAACAAAAATTCTAACCCCCCTGAAAATTTCATGGTTTACGTTTCAATTGGTGTAGAATCCGAATCTGCAATACAATTTTTTCCGTCCGTCCGCCGTACGCCGAACGCACGATTTCTCCCAAACGGCTGAAGCAAAAAATCTGAAATTTTCAGGAAAAATCCATGTCGGTCCGACGACGCCCCACTTCTTGAGCCAGCTCTCTCACTTAATTTAAAGTGCCCTTTAAGGGTTGTCAAAGTTTTGTAAAATCCCTAAAAACCTCAAAAAAGTCAAGGCGGCCTAAATTTGAACTCTTTTTGAAGAACTTTCCAAGAAGGAATCAGGTCGGTAGGTCAAACCCTTCCCCATGGTGCCAACAGGCGTTATTTTGGTTTAAACCATTCTCGATGTGGATACTGGAGTGAACCCGATTTAGCCGATGGTTGAAGCATTCTGATATGCATGAAAAGATGCAAATTCTTTCACTGGGGTTTATTATTCAATTGGCTTGCGTTCATGATTTGAATTCTACTAAGCTTTGGATTGTACGTGTTTCACAAGTGATAGAGCGATTATTGAATATCAGGAGGCACACAAATATGATCAACTGATTAATCCAAATAGGTATTTTGGTTGAGAACAGATTTACGTGCTCTATGCATGTCTCCTGAAATTCAATAATCGCTCTATCACTTGTGAAACACGCACACTCCAAAGCTTAGTAGAAATTCAAATCATGAACGCAAGCCAATTGAATAATAAACCCCAGTGAAAGAATTTGCAGCGTTTTTTCAAAATCGGATAATAACAGAAGCGCAGAGTACAAGAGTTATACTTTTATGCAAGTGTAGGCCTCGAATCTAGCACCAGTGCAACTCATTAAAAAAAACCATTCCGGACTCAACCAGCTCTAGTTTCATCGAAATTGGAGGAAAACTGTAAAAGTTTAAGCTGGTTGAGAAGGGAAATGAGCTCCCACTTGGAAACGGGGTATATTTGTATAATTTTTGAATAGAAAATATTGGAACTCCTCAAATCCACTGGCATACAGCACGTGAAGAACAGTTCAGTTGTCCAAATACTCTAATCGTTGAAATAATCTTCGCTATGTTGCTTTTAAGCTTGGGATCCCTCAAGATGAAGTCGATTATGTTGCTCTGATGGGCGTGTGTCACCGTCGGCCCTTGGAGAGCTGACGATGTAAGGCGGACCTGGTATTTTTGCGCAAGCTGTTGAATGGAGCAATAGTCTCGCCAGCACTACTCTGAAAGAAAGGTCTCCTTGTGCCTCGTCTTTCCGCTTGCAGCTCTCCTCCATTCTACTTGGGTTTCGATCCCACAAATGATCTTCTTGATAGCTCGTTGTACCGCATTCCTCGTTTAGCCAACTGCTTTGTTCATCTACATCCTGAATTGGACTTTTTCAACAGTTCCATTCGATTTTTGAAGTCTTTAATTATGTCTTCCTCAACATTTTGATTTTTATTTACAGTTATAATCTCACATCTACTTTCAAATCCTCACCATAGTTCTGTTTTCTAGTATTTGGGTTCGCCTGTCATATAAATAAATAAATCATGTAAAGGCAACAATTGAGGAATAGTTTTCGTTTGGATGGAGGCTCATGCCGGTCTAACCTACAATGAACGAGACGGTGTGTGAGCGCGAAAGATAATTTAATAGTATTGTTGGAACAGAGCAGGAATCTGAATCTCTTAAACTTTTGAAATTAGAGGGTAGTTTTTTGTTAGATTAAGATGGAAATTAGTCCCCGAAATCGGATGTGCTACTTTAGTTGTAGTACGATTATCCGTTCTTTCATAACTTGAAAAACCTCATCTTCGAGTTATGAAAATCGGTCGTCTGCAGTGTTGAAGGCGGTCGTACTGGAGAGCCGCGCTGCAGAGGCCATTAGACAAGAGGTTTGAGTTAGATCGTGTGGTTGACACTGAGATTGTAAAAGCAGACTTGTTTTTGGTTTAAAGAGCTGAGAAGATTGCGCAAACGACTTCGATGATACCAAAGAGTGGGGAACGCAATTAAAGGAGTTGCAGGAAAAAATTATGTCCTCAAGCATACAGATGGCTAAAGAAGGGCACACGCCTCATCAAGCCGATTTTACAGATTCCTGGACCTCAATGTTCGGTGAATTGATCTGACGGTGAAGGTTCAGAGGGCTCAGTAATATGGGAGAACCAGAGGAACTGGTGCATTTTTTGGCAGTTTGCCCCGTTTTGGCTGAGTTCCGCAAGGTTAATCTTAGAAGCTCAAGTCTGTACCTCTTACGCATGTTGAATGAAGTGAACTGGCTGCAATTGGCTACACTTTGTCAATCGGCATGGGCTTACGGAGCTGAACTGATTCAATTGGGATTAAATTTGAGTTTATTTTTGTATGATAATTTTAGTAGAGTTGTTGTAGATGTTCAGAAAAATCCTATTTACTAAAATAAAATATAGCATATGTGATAAAAATAGAAAATATTGATGAACTAGGTCTGCGTAGGAAAAAAAATAGGAATAAAGATGTAATTAAATACCTAGATTATCAGGTTCGTGAGGGTTAATATGCAATTATATAGGTATATGGAATTCGTAATGACGTTGATGATACTCTGACATAGGTATTTGTTAGTATTTTTGTGATATTCAATAAATGCATGTTCTCTCTCTCTCTCTCTCTCTCTCTCTCTCTCTCTCTCTCTCTCTCTCTCTCTCTCTCTCTCTCTCTCTCTCTCTCTCTCTCTCTCTGTTTCTCTCTCTGTCTCTCTGTCTCTGTCTCTCTCTCACTCACTCACTCACTCACTCACTCACTCACTCACTCACTCACTCACTCACTCTCTCTCGTGGTTGGCGACTGCCGAAGTATTTTCATCTTGAATGCAATCACAAAGTATGGACGTGCCAAGTGTAGATAAAGTGTAGGTAACGTACCACAGAATTCGTCCAATGAGCAGAGATAAGTGATTTATGTAGATGTGCTATCCAATACAGAAATATTAAACCTTGTGATGGGTATAGTTAGTTTGCCCTTCCCAATTCTTGAATCCACCGCCTCGGGAGACATACTTCCAGCAGTAGAGGAATAGTAATGAAATTTTTGTCCAAAGTCTCATCATGGAAAATACAGATACCATTACCTATTGTCGAAGAATAGCAGAAAAAGGGTGGGTTCCGAAAGGTTAATTTCTTCCCGAAAGGTTTTTCGTGTGTGCGGCAACGGAAAAGGATAGGAAAAAGGTAGTTGCGCGGTAGGGGGTGGGGGGTTGCAAGGAAAACAACCCCTTGATGGTGACGAGCCTGAGGAATATTAATACGGCTATAAATCACTTCGGGAAAGTCGAGTTTGTATGGGGATCAGGAACTCCGCAGTGCTCTCCCCGCCTCCTACACCCTGCGCCCCGTCCCTAAACAAGATTAGTCAGTATTCGGTCAATATATATTTAAATGATAGGGCAATCTGCTCCCCCCACCACCGCCACAACCCGAGCGGCGAACCGGAGGGCGAGCGGAGGGAACCGGTCGTTTATAACTTGGCCATCAAAACGAGCTTATCCGTCAAAGGGACAGTCAATCTTTACTGATTTCAGCGTAAATCGCAGCTGCTCCAACTGCAATCTGTGGTATGTTGACGGAAGTGTCAGTCAAGGGGTCCAATAAATATTCTATATACCCCAACTTATTTCCTAATTGAGGAGGAAAAAAATTCCTACGCCCTAATTCAAATTTTTTCCGTAGAATTGAAACTACAAAATAGGGCAAAGAGAGTACCTATCCATTATGCGGATCCCCGCGAGATGTCATGAAAAAAACGCTGAAAATGATCAATCAGAGGTGTATTATTGATGTATCAGAATAACCCTTCAAGCAAATCGCCGAACTGTGTGTTTTAGACTTAGTCTCTGGTGTATTGGTATCTAGCACCTCGCGCCTCCACACCTTGTAATTGCGTTGCAGATGATTTACAAAGAGCAACATTTACATTTTAGCACGGTAGATCGATTCGGAATCGAAATTAGCCATAAGAGCTCTTCAGCTGATCAATGTGTCTCCTTACTTTGTATGTGAATATCAACCCTTGCTGGTCCCTTTAGAAGAAACCAAAGCTGATATAAGAATACTTACGATGAAGCACTATATACACTGCATATGGACGCTATGTAGGAATCATGAATAGAACAAACGAAATTTAACAAGGTAAAATAAAATACCTAACTACCCTTCACTTGTCCACAATTATACATTGTGCCTGCCGAACAGGTCCCATCCCTTCAAGGGATCGATTCTGCAACTAATTTGCAAACAAAACTCTGCGCTAGGCGCCTCTGCTTATCAATTCTGCGAGAACCTGAGCTGCAAGTCCTCATTTACATAATCAGTCTAATAGCATTATTACAATAGATATATTTTAGTCAAGACCACGGAGATCATTAATATTAGGGCACATCTGTTATATAGGTAAAACAGACACAAAAATAGCAAATTGAAACCAGCAGAATGATAAGAAGCTATGATTTCCATGGTTCCGAAACATGGACGATAACCAATAAGGAGGAGGATCAACTCCGGCGATGGGAACGAAAAGTATTGCGAAGAATATATGGCGACGGAACCTGGCGTATTCGCACGAACCACAAGATTGCCCATTTGTATGGAAACCCCGACATAGTCATTGAGGCCAAAAAATCCAGGATCAGAGGGGACATGTGCAACGAATGCCTGCCAGCAGAGCTGCACACAAACTCTTCACCAATAAGATCTTCGTGGGAGACCACGCCTGCGCTGGTGTGATGGGGTGGAAGACGATCTACGAAGACTTGGAGTTCGCCGCTGGCGGACTATTGCAATGGACAGATCGGAATGGAGGCGCGTCGTTGGTCAGGCCCAGACCCTCCATGGATTGTAGCGCCGAGGTAGTAGTAGAATGATAAGAAATTAGCGAAAGGAAAACCGCAAGAATAGCATGGCTAAAGCATGTTCCATGTTTTTTGAATTTCAGCTTCAGGCCTAAGCAGTAAGCATCTGGGGTCCAGGGGGCTTGTCCCCTGGCGAGGCGCGCAGTTTTCGGCCTTACTTCATTAAAAAGGTTCCTTCATTTCCAGAGTAATCTCAAATTTGAAGAGACCGTTGGAAAGACCGTAAAATTGCTTATCTTCCTAATACAAAAAAAAAAAAAAAAAAAATTGTTTCAGTTGTATTTTACGGGGAGTCATTCAACCTAAAAAGTGAACTAATTAACTCTTCGAAAACTTTCCGGTTTTCAAAGCCCTTGACGTCAAAATAATTCGAGATGATAAACTGTTGCCGGTAACTGGGTCACTGGTCATTAGCCAGCCATACACGAGCAGATATCTGCGACAGATATCACGTTTTTAAGCGATATATGTGGGAAAGATCTGTGCGTTAAAAAATGATGAAAGATGTGAAAATCGAACAGAGATATCTGCGATGGTTCAAATCTGGCAGAGGTAGTCGGGCGTCCCCCTTAACCTGCAGACTTCTCGTGGTTCACAGAACTGTTCGATTGGATCGGGCAGAGTCCCTTAACGTTAAGATGTTCAGTTGTACGACCTTGGGAATGCCACTTAAAAGCAGGAGTACCTACCATTTCTTCCTTTTCGTGTTTTCAGAAATATGTGAGGATCCAAACTCTAAAAGTACATACTTAGTTGGTACCTGTCCTCCCAAAAGGAGTATACACTTTGTTGATAGGTACCAAGAAGTATGTCGAAGTCTTCCTCGTTCATCCGCAGGTAGTTGTGGAAATCCCGCGGGTTGTTCTCCCTAAGGTGCTCCAACAACTTCATGAGCCCGAACTTTCTCCTTTCCGAAACCCATGACTTCTCCCAAACATATAATTTACGCTTTTTACTACGGACAGATGTGTGACCGATCTGGAAAAAATTTCGGATTCGACCGATAACTCGAGTCTGCCAGACGAACGTCGGTGACAGACCTGAACTGTCAGATTTCATCCCACGAACGAACAGATGACATCGGGCTCTGGTCAGGTGACAGATCTCGGGCATGAAAGATCGGCCGATAAGTTTTTCGTGTTAAGGGGCAACGGCCGATCTCATCGGTCACTCCAGATCGTTAGCGATATCTGTCAGATGAGATCGGGCGACCGATATATATACCTTGGAGATATCTGCTAGTGTATGGCTACCTATTGGTTCATACTTTGGAGCCGGATCGAATCAAACGCTGTGTTTCACGTGCAAGCTCAGTCGAACGCGGCACATACAGGGTTGCCACTCCAAAATCATAAGCTGTAGGCCCTAATTCAAATCTCCAAATTCAGTTAAGCTCTAGAGGGATAAAACGAGACTTTTTCCGCGAAATGATGGCATCAGGAGTCTTAATTCGTCTAAAGCTTGCAAGTAGAAAAATATACAGGTAGCAAAAAGTGGCTTGCACGTACCTTAACTTGCTTCATAAATACGTCCTGAAAGGCAGCCTTAGGGGTATCTCAGCAAATCGATGTGTATACATTCCTTGTCATTGTATTCTAGATATCCAAAAGGCTCTCTTTTTCAAATATAGTATCTGTTATTTTAGCCCATACCACTTGCGACCCTATAAGGTGCAATGATGCAACAACTAAATATTCGCTCAGCTAAACTGTTGGGACTGATTGTTCTCTTCCAGAGGTTATCTGGATTACAGGGATCAATTGTTTATTCACAGAATTAGCAAAAGTTAACGTTCATTTAGATATTTGGAAGGGAACCCCTTATCTGAAGCATGAAAACTACAAACTATTATCAGAGGGTTCATCACTTGTGCCAGGATCTACACATTTAATAGACCAAGGTATTAGTAGAATTCACATCTCTTTATTTGACGTAATAACACCAAAATACAATGCTTACAAAATCTGTAAATCAAATATCCCTCTCGTACGAGTTGAGCACAAGCCATCTTAATATCACTTACATCAAAAATTTTAACAATTCTCCAAACCGAAATGAATCCCCGAGTACGCGAAACTCGGTGGTAACTTTAACATAATAACGTTAATGGATGAGAAAACGACAAAATATTGATGATTTTCGCAAAACATATCCCCACGATATAGGTGAGTACCTAACCTTAGCTTCTAATGATATTCATAATTTACAATAAAATCTAATTAACTCAATTGGACGTTACTAAGAATCGGAACTGAAGCAAATTACTTAATGAAAATCAATACTCAGATCATGATAATCGTGAAATTTAAATTTATAGTGTAAACTAGGTACATGGTATTTGCGAACAGCCATAAAGTTGGATGAAAGCAACAATTAGGGATCGTTCGTTCAAACAGCTTAATCATAAAATTAATAATAACAGCTTAGTGAGTTACTTAAGAACTATATTTCTTCTTCTTTTCACCTTTTATGTCACAGTCTTATAAAATTAAAATAAACTTTACTCGATTCTAGATGACATCTCGCCCCTTAAGTGTCGACCTGCCGGGTTTGTCACTTCTCCAGACATTGGTCTGACAGTATTCGATTTTCTGGAACAGAACCATAATGTATAAAATGACTATTCATTATATCATGTGCGATCTCAAATATTCAGATTGCGTATCAGCTATTCAAAATAGGGATGTCAATGTCGGCAAGCAATATCAATACAGATATCGATATTTTTAAAAAGTATCGTTTTCGTAATTCGATATATCCAAGGAAAATAATATCGAAGGACAATAATAATAATACCAATCATAATCAATTTCTATAACCCGGTCATCGAAAACTTTAATCCGAAATACGTATGAGTAAAGTGAATAATAATGCGTTTTTGAATTTCATTCAATTACAGGTAAAGAATTCAACCACTCAAAACTAATAATACTGATAATGATAATAATTATGTACAGGATCCAGGGAAGTAAATTATCAATATTATGTAGGGTTGTAAAACCAATGTAAGTGAAGTAAGAAGGAAAACTGAAAAAAGTTCGATCAAACCAATATTGGTTGGGGATAGAAGTGAGGAAAACCCTCTGATTGATGTAGTCTTCAGTAAGCCTCGAACCCACGTCTTTAAGATGTACCTTTTGCTTCCAATATCTACCAAGGTAGCGGAAGCATTGTCTTCACTTTCGGAATGTGAAAATTTTTGTCTCCAAAATCAAAAATTCCACTCGCATTTTGCCTTTTAGACCTTTCTGAACAATTTTGGTTCCGTGTCTGTCTGTCTGTCAGCAAATCCTTGTTACGGGTAAAACTACACGAAGTTATAGTCCGATTTCGATGAAATTTTCAGGGATTGTTCGGTTTGATGTGTATATGGTCCCCTATGAGTTTCATAACCACCAGGATCAATAGTATTGGTACATCAGATCAAACCAATATTGGTTGGATATATAGGTGAGGAAAACCCTCTGATTGATGAACTCTTCAGTAAGCCTCGAACCCACGTCTTTAAGATGTACCTTTTGCTTCCAAGTCTACCAAGGTAGCGGAAGCATTGTCTTCACTTTCGGAATGTGAAAATTTTTTGTCTCCAAAATCAAAAATTCCACTCGCATTTTGCCTTTTAGACCTTTTTGAACAATTTTGGTTCCGTGTCTATCGGTGTGTCTGTCTGTCAGCAAATCCTTGTTACGGGTAAAACTACACGAAGTTATAGTCCGATTTCGATGAAATTTTCAGGGATTGTGCGGGTTGTGGTGTAGATGGTCCCCTATGAGTTTCATAACCCCCAGATCAATAGTATTGGTACATCAGATCAAACCAATATTGGTTGGATATATAGGTGAGGAAAACTCTCTGATTGATGTACTCTTCAGTAAGCCTCGAACCCATGTCTCCAAGATGTACCTTTTGCTTCCGAGTCTACCAAGGTAGCGGAAGCATTGTCTTCACTTTCGGAATGTGAAAATTTTTTTGTCTCCAAAATCAAAAATTCCACTCGCATTTTGCGTTTTAGACCTTTCTGAACAATTTTGGTTCCGTGTCTATCTGTCTGTGTGTCTGTCTGTCTGTCAGCAAATCCTTGTTACGGGCAAAACTACACGAAGTTATAGTCCGATTTCGATGAAATTTCCAAGGATTGTGCGGGTTGGGGTGTAGATAGTCCCCTATAAGTTTCATGACCCCCGGATCAATAGTAGCCTCTGCGCATGCGCAAACGTGAAATACTTGTTACGCGCATAACTCTGGGAGTTCTTGACCAATTTCGATGAAATTTTCAGGGATTGTTCGGTTTGATGTGTAGATGGTCCCCTATGAGTTTCATGACCCCCGGATCAATAATAGCCTCTGCGCATGCGCAAACGTGAAATCCTTGTTACGCGCATAACTTCGGGAGTTCTTGACCAATTTCAATGAAATTTTCAGGGATTGTTCGGTTTGATGTGTAGATGGTCCCCTATGAGTTTCATGACCCCCGGATCAATAGTAGCCTCTGCGCATGCGCAAACGTGAAATCCTTGCCGCAAGCATAACTCCGGGAGTTCTTGACCGATTTCGCCTAATTGAACAAAGTTCTTTAGTCAATAATAATTTTCAATGATTTTAACCTACGATTTGGCTACCTCATCTGATATAATTCACCTATTCTTCAATGGAAATTATAAAATTAGTTTTGAGCAATAAGATGTAGGATATGGTTGATATGATGATTTACGGCTGAAAAATATCGGATCCGATAGTGAGCATTTAATGTCGATATATCGGTGCTTCCCTTAAACTTGGAGCTATTTTCCGACAGGTCATAACTAACTCAGGATGCCTTGATTTCCAAGGGCGCTTGTTCTTAATCTTTTACTCTACCCTACTTCATAAACATAACTGGAGGGTTTGAAGAAGTTCTTTCGTCAAACGACATTGATGAGTTACAACCAGATGACGTTTCCACATCTTATCACAACCCACCATTTCGGAGAATTCAGTATGAAAGTTGATGGAACTGAAAGTTTGTAAGATGTTTACGGATTTGATTGAATTAATATTTAAGGAAAACTTGTCATTTTTAGCTCAATAAAGACTATAATACAACTTTGGCTTAATCCTAATTATGGAATCCTTAACCCTAAACTAAAGTCTCTCCTCGTGTGGTACCTTGACGTCGAGAACGATGGGGCGACCGCAGGTTCCGAACGTGGATCGGATGCTTTCCGCACTGGATACTTAGACGGGGCTAATCGTCTGGGAGTCGAGGTGGTAGGAAACAATAGCGAATGTGTTCTTACCGCAGACTTTTCTCCGGACTATTTTCTGTAGTTTTGCTTACTAGGAGAACTCCTGCCGTCTTAAATGACATGAGCGAGGATGGAACTATTTTCGTTCCGCTTTAGCCAGGTACACTTACGATGGCTTGGACAAGGTGGATACGGATTTTGGTAATATACCCCAGCATATACTTGGCGATTTTTAGCTTTAAGGTAAACCTTCTGGTATTAGCAGGCTAATAGCATCAGCCCTTGAAAGGAGTAACTACAAATCCTCGTTATATAATTTCAACCGAAGACTGTTGATCCACTCATTTCTAGTTTAATACAAAGTGATTTTAAGTATCATCTTCATTTCATCAGAGGTTTACACCCACTCCCCGAGGGTATTAGAGAGTTCCTAGGAGATTTGGACACCGTGGTATCGTATCGAGTCGGTGGTGGTATCTAGGGCGAGCACAGCTCTGGTTAGCAAAAATGGTGGCGTTACCACCAACTCAGCTGAACTAGTGGTATCTCTGATCCATATCTAAGAGTCACGTACATGTTGCTTTCACGTCACTATATGAGACTTCAACTGAGGAGTTGCTGTTGATTTTTCGAACGTATCTGGAGCGGGAGAGTGTAAGGGAAGCACCTCGACGATTAAGCCTGCTCTATGGGAGATTTTCCCTGGATGACATGAGCGAGGATGATGTACTATTTTCGTTCCGATTTAATAGAGAACATGTACATTTACTCCAGAGGCTCCTTCAAATTCCCGCAGAAGTTACGACAGATAAGTACGCTCGGAATCAAAATTGATTTGTTTGTAACTTCTTACTTTGTGACTTGGGAAGTACATACTCCAGAAAAGGATGTACAGCAGGGATTCTGGGGTTGCAGTTAGACAGTTTTTATTATAGCGAATTCTTAAATGAAGCTGTTAGGCTCTTTAAAAACTCGCACAGGTGGCGAGAGGCTCACTCAAAACAAGTTGTTAGTTCGTAGGTACTAAATACCGAAATCTTAGAGTTTTCTTAAACTGTAAAGTACCTAATAAAATGATGTTGAATCAAAATGAAAATTCCGCTCTCTCTTGGCATGAAATTTCAATTTAGCAATTTCAGAAATCAAATTTTTAGGTAGAAATGTTGAAAATGTTGATGCGAAGCGGTTTACAACTAGGTTACCCCAATGGCGGTAAGGACGAAAGATACGATCGTTCAGATCGCATCGGTGGCATCGTAACTTCTGTAAAGATACCACCGTCGTATTGCAATACAACCGATCGTATTGGTGGCGCATGCGCAGTCACGCGTTCGTGTCGCGATACGGATTCGTAACAGTGTTGGCGGATTTCCTAGGAACCTCCTCTATTAAATTGCATTTCATCTAGCGTTGCAGGAGTATCTAGTGACGCAGGATCAAGAGTGATTTGAATTCTACTAATGGAAGTAACTTAATTAGCAATAGACGCACAGAGGCAAACCTGTCAACCCTCTCTACTATTGACGTCCAACAATTAAATACTACTCTGCTGATAAATCTATATGGACAGAAATGTGGTGGAAACACTTATCCGAGGAAAGCTCAATAAGGTGGTTAAAATCCGCTTACGTCACATTCCATGGCGTTGGCTGACGATGCGCACCAGTACTCAGCTCCAGTGATACAAGAAGGCCCCAAATCCATGGCGAGAAGGTGGAGTTCATCTCCTTTGTCCTTATCACACATATGAAGGCGACGGCAGACAAGACGACCAACCGGTACTGACCTCAAGATGGCTTCAATCTGGGGTCCCAGCTGTTCGACCATTGAGATACACTAAAACAACACAGATTGTAGAAAGTATATGGATTTAAAATCATTTGAAAATCGGCCTTACAATTCTAAAAAAAAAAACTTGAAGCGTCTCTAACGCAAAAATAAAGCGTGAGACCTAGTTCAATTTGGATCAATACAACGAAATATAGAGATGAATCGTACAAATGAAACGTCACTCGAAGGGAAGTGCTTGCAGGCCTCAACCATGCTTTCATTGAGCGTCAGATCAAGTTCTTCGTTAGTAATTATATTTTTTAGTAAATCCATGAAAAGTTCACAAGCAACGCAACGCCTGATTGGATCTGAAAAAAAAAAGATAGAAATTAGGATGGCAGCCAGAAAACTAATATAAATCCTGTTAAAAATAACTGATATTTTAGACAATGATGTTGACGAATATTTGTTCATCGAAAGTGACAAAATCAACAGGGTTCTTGAGCCTTAACGAAAAAAAAGTGTATTCAAAAATCCATTTTGCATTTTGTTGCTTTCTGAATAAATTTGGTATGGTGTCTGTTTACTAACCCAATATTCTAAAGCAATCGATTAGGTGTCACTGTGACTTGCAACATGCTGAATGTGAAAAACTAAATTCCTTTTCAACATTCAATTTTAAAGTGATTACATTCAGCTAACTGCACTCTCGTTTATTTAACCATCTTACTCCCACTATAAGATCGATTACACTAATCGATACTGGTCAAACATCAGGGTGAGGCATTAGAGATCAAACCTCACCTGACTAAAATACGAAAAAAAAAAATAAAGAGGAAATAATTTGCCAAAATACGTTTATTAAAATGGTTATTCTGAAAAAGGGAGTGGGGGAAGGAGGTTGTTATTCCGTTGCCATGACTACATTTCACCTGAAGACCGATCAGACCACATCTTGTGGAGGTGGGGGCTTTGAGGCATTGTGTTAATTGTGTCCTGTGTTGTTCTCATTGTATTCACCTAAACTCATACTGCGTTTCTATTTACTCTTTAAAACAGTGATTTTTTTTATAAATTTGTTAATATGCGTTTATTAAGAATTAGGTTGGAGGGATATTAAAGCCCATTGCTCCCCACTGTAAGCCACTGAGAGGCTTTTCCAACAAAGCATCACTGCTGTGGAATAGGAAAAACTGTGTCCTGTTTCACGTTCGAATGATGATTATGTTTTCGTTAATTTCCACAACTACTCTCCCTAACGTTATTTACATCTTTATTTATCTTTAAGGCCTGCTGTCTGAATCTAGTACACGAATATCACTTACTGACAACTTCTCGTTCAAAACTGAGACACAGTTCCAATCGAGCACAAATCAGTTTGGGTGAGACCTCATCCAATAGAAGTTCTAGAATCATGTCAGAGTAATTTTGGACGAATTGCTTGCACTCGGTGACGTATTGGTGTGGCATGTAGTTACACACGTTGCTCAACGCATTCTTGATATCTTCCTGAAATGTTGAGATCAACATTTGAGAAATCCAAATCAACTAAATGCAAGTAAATTGTATGCTATGGTTTCCTTTTTTGTTCAGCTCGAAGGTTATCATAGTAGTTCCACATATTCGATGACTAACATTATCTTTCTGCTCATATGTAGAGCACTGAGAGGAGGATGTGACAACCCTCACTTACCGATGTTAATATATAAGACGATCAATTTTCTAATAAATCAAGCATTCAACGATCTCGCCTTTTCGAGTCGATTCCTTACTAACCCAATTGCAAAATCAAACACGTATTTAAACGTTTAACAGTTAAGGAAGAGTGTCAATCAATAAGACGGATTTACGATTACTTTGACGACACTACTCTTCTGTACAGTACTCTGCCTCAGTCGAGGATAGAGCACAGAAGAATAATGCAAGCTTTCCACCATCGAGTTAAGGATCCCAAGTGGACTACAAACCTATCACCAGTAGCACCTCATTAGACCAAACCAGACACCTAAAGACTATCTATTCCTTTATCAAGAGTGAGTAGTGCGGTATTCGAAAGGTATCGGGACAAAAAAGAATCTAGTTAGCAAACTAGTGACCCCATTTGCTGACAGAACGTTGTTGTGTCGGTTACAAGGATGACTACTACCAGCTACCATGGACATTTAATCTCGCCCCACCAGACTCAGAGACAGTGATCTCTTGTGTCACTAAAGCACACTTTACACTACCCATTTCCGACTGCCCGTTCCTGTTCGTAGTCCCAATCTCTCCCTCCCCTCATCTCGACAGCTTAATGCTGATCTTCACTCGTTCTTCATTGAAAGGTCAAACGTCATTCAGATGGCTCCGTTTTAACAAAGCAGCAATTAGTGAGTGCCACGTTAACTGCTTTGGCTAAGAGCAGGAGTGAGCAGAGGAGAATGAGGATATGGATGAAAAGAGTGTTCATCCAATTTCCAGTTCTGACCCGAGCAAGACTTCTTCCAAATTGAATTCAGAAGATATCAGGAATTTCTTGCGAATGACACCTGAGGTTTTCTCAAACTTGCTAAATTTGTTGAGGCCTCATAAAGAAAAAACACGATTATGCGTGCGACTGTGAGTGCTGAGGAACGGTTGATTGTCACGATTGGATCAGAGAGACGCTCCTGGTAGACGATTACATATCCTGTTCACCAGGAGAAGTGGTAGGGGCCGGGTCTGTCCCCACCCTACCACCAAAAATCTGATGGAAATCTCTCCCAATCTCCCGTCCTGGTCCCTGGAGCACTAGTTTACACTACCGGATTTCAGGGTATGACGGACAGTTGGGCCTGACTTTGGATCTGAAACCCAGTCGTGTAAAGGGGCCTTAAAATGTTCAGTTCAAATACTAGCGTCGTCACTACTATTACCCATACATAACCTGTCAACTAAATTGCTTGGTTCCCATTGGCAGATCTGCAAGAGACTCCCCCTGTAGGACTCTCCAGAACGCCTATGCACATAAGCTAAATGATACTTTGCCATACACTCGGAATTGTTTTATTTCGGAAAGTGTGCTCAGTGACATCAGAATTCCAATATAACATTGGGGCTGCTTATGATCGTCACAACGTATTTTGCAATTTGTTCCCCCCTGCTGCTTTTGTTTACGAATCCCAAGGATATAATGCTGGGGAGGCTATGCAAGCTTAATGCATCCTCAAGCGCACAGACTGAACTTCCATGATATTGAGGATTTTGCTGTACTATACATACGAGGATTTTTGAATCTTGGAGTATCGTCCATTCAATTACACGTTCCCTTACTACCCCTATGTGTAACACAATCAGCTGGAAAGGTTAAGCAGGACGTCACAGGTTAATATTGGTCAATTTTTTGTAATCATATTATGATAATTACTGAAGTATTCCGTCTAGAATCACTTATACCATCAATTATGAATTTGAAAAATAAAGATACTTAGTAAAGCCAAATTCATATGATGTCACCTGTGTAATGTTCTCATGTTATTATAATCCCATACAATGTTCACTCCACTCAATTAAAACGAATTATGATTTGAACTAGTTTACCCTTTGTCAACAGTCGAATTTTTCAATCATGAGCTCCTTAATCGCTTTATTAGATTTTAAACCAATGTTTTTCGTTACTACCCAATCTCAACTACATTACAGTAATGTTATATCAACAGACGTATACAACAAAAACTGTTCCCATTGTTAACTGATAAAACAGCATTTACCTCGGTTGTCTTGTCTGCAATCAGTTTCTCCATTTTCCGCATAACTAATTCACAAATTTCGCAGGCACCTGGGATTCCAAACTCGTTTATTTCATTAGTTTCTGCAATAAAACAAAGTTGAATCAATAGCATAACATGTCAGTTTCTGATGTATTGCATTCTTAATGGAACATATTGGTCGACCTTGTACAAACAGACTAAGTAACGCTACAATAAAAATTGAACCACCAAAACCGAAAAAGATCCGTGATACAGTGTACCAAATGTCATGCCTTCGCTCACTCGAAAAATTATTGTCACAGTAATCCTAAATGCGTAAAATGTGACGGTCAGCATAGCATTGATTCTTGGACAAAACAAGCAGCTACGCCACCAAGCTGTACAAATTGTAAAGGCAACCATACTGCCGGCTACAAAGGTTGCCCAATACATGTCAACCTCCAAAGATCCCATCGTTCAAACAAAAATGCCATAACATCCGGCGAGGTGCAACAGTTCCGTATTGCCACACAAGAATTTCCAGCAATGCCAAGATCATCAAGTTTTTCAGCGAACCATTTGGCTCGTCCCCGTTTGTATTCATCCGCTGTGGCACAACCGCAACCTGTCGACAACACTGGTAATTCAACAGAAATATCAGGTCTCTTCACAGTGGCGTAACAGTTTTTTTCGGGCCCCACCGCAAACTTTATCTGCTCCCCCCCCCCCTTATTATTCCGCAGAGGTTATTCCTAATACGGGTGTTATCACACCTTTAAACGCAATTGAAGTCTAATTTATAGCGAACCATGACCTAACTAAACCCAAAAAATCGACTAAATTTACCTCAAAACCAGACAATAGATTTAGATGACGATTTACAAGCAAACACATCCATTTGACAAACTGTGTACAGTGAAATTGACTAAAAACTCCAGGCCATTAAGCGATAAAACAGAAATATTCGGATGGCAAATTAACGACGAAATTGGGATGATTATCCTCATCTAGTTGGATAACAAACACTTGATTTACTTAACAATCATCCGACCTATATGGCAGTATGGATGCTCTGTATGGGGGCTGCCCAGCAAAACACCAACACAACAAAATCGAGTGCTTCGCATTATTACTGATGCCCCTTGGTTCGTCCAGAATGATGTAATTCACCGCAACCTGGACATACCCAAAGTGGAAGATGTCATCAACTCTACAACAGCGCGCACGCACGAAGCCATCACAACACATGAATCCACAGCGTTCGACGCATTATTAGAGAGTTCCTAGGAGATTTGGACACCGTGGTATCGTATCTAGTCGGTGGTGGTATCTAGGGCGAGCACAGCTCTGGTTAGCAAAAATGGTGGCGTTACCACAAACTCAGCTGAACTAGTGTTACCTCTGATCCGTACCTAAGAGTCACGTACGTTTTGCTTTCACGTCTCTATAAGAAAACGAGCAGTCTTTTTGATGCTTTACAAGATCACTCAGATCACTCGTTCTTTCGTTTTTTTTTTTTTAACCGAAAATGCAGGGGGTGGAAGACTTTTTTGAATATTATGTTAACGGATTGATTTCAACTGAGGAGTTGCTGTTGATTTTTTGAACGTATTTGGAGCGGGAGAGTGTAAGGGAAGCACCTCGACGATTAAGCCTGCTCTATGGGAGATTTTCCCTGGATGACATGAGCGAGGATGATGTACTATTTTCGTTCCGATTTAATAAAGAACATGTACATTTACTCCAGAGGCTCCTTCAAATTCCCGCAGAAGTTACGACAGATAAGTACGCTTGGAATCAAAATTGATTTGTTTGTAACTTATTACTTAGCGACTTGGGAAGTACATAGTCCAGAAAAGGAATGTACAGACGGGATTCTGGGGTTGCAGTTAGACAGTTTTTATTATAGCGAATTCTTAAATGAAGCTGTTAGGCTCTTTAAAAACTTGCACAGTTGGCGAGAGGCTCACTCAAAACAAGTTGGTAGTTCCGTAGGTACTAAATATCGAAATCTTAGTGTTTTCTTAAACTGCAAAACACCTAATAAAATCATGTTGAATCAAAATGAAAATTCTGCTCTCTCTTGGCATGAAATTTCAATTTAGCAATTTCAGAAATTAAAATTTTAGGTAGAAATGTTGAAAATGTTGATGCGAAGCAGTTTACAACTAGGTTACCCCGATGGCGGGTTACTTTGCAATAAGGACGAAAGATACGATCGTTCAGATCGCATCGGTGGCATCGTAACTTCTGTAAAGATACCACCGTCGTATTGCAATACGACCGATCGTATTGGCGGCGCATGCGCAGTCCCGCGTTCGTATCGCGATACGGATTCGTAACGGTGTTGGCGGATCTCCTAGGAACCTCCTCTATTACAAGCGTGGGAAAGTACACAACTCCCCACGACTCAAAAGAAAACGTACCAGCGACCTTTTCCAGTCATACCTACACTATTTTAAGACTATTTATCAATAAACTATGTATTTGTTATGAATGCTCCATTTAAAATTAAGAGGGTCTGTCACTGGACAGCCACCCTCACTCACCTCTCACGGTACTTGAATACATAAAAATGAAATTCTTTATAGCTAACCGAACTATATAGTATAATTTTATACAAAAAGTTGAATAAAAATAATTTCACCAAAAAAAAAAAAAAAAAATAATAATAATATAATTTTTGTTCACATCTATCGTGTTAAAGATTCTTTCACGTTCATTTCTCGACAAAAGTCCTGCGAATTTGAAGAAAAGTTTCCAACATTTAGGCCAATTAAAAGTAAAAAACAATGGATATCCATGAACACTTATGTGGTGAAGAAGAAAACACTGCAGGTTTTAATTTTATTTGAGATTTTGTAAGTTTTTATTCCACGTATACAATTCTCGCGAAGTTGTTGAAATTTAGTATGAAAGGTTTATTTACAACTCAGCTGATCTGAGAATTTCGTTGTTATTATTACAATTTATTCCTATCTTTTTCTATACATTTCAAAACTGAGCTGATTTGATGTAAGCATGCCGAGTGGAGTCGGGTACCCTCATTAAGAGTCAAAAGACGCATAATTTTGAAAGAAAAATGTTTGTTCTTACAGTATTTGAATATTAAAATAAATTTAACTATATTTTGAAGAAGAGCCAACTTTCCTCTCCCATCCCACTTTTTCAAACCTCAATATTAGTGTATTAGTGTGGTATTACGATGACCATCAACTCACCAACGTTGCCGACGTGAGTTATCGTCATGGGTTCGAAAGCGGGTGGTACGATATACGACTCCTTAGGAGGGGAGCAGATATCGATGTAAACGCAGGATTCCTGAGATGTGAAGTCAGCAATGATCATATCCGTGATGGGCCCTTTGAATCCCGTAACGAATTGAGCGCATTCGATCAGCACCGAAGTGGGAAACTCATCTCTCATGCAGAGATCGTCCAAAACATCTCCTATGTTGCTCTACAGAAATTCGTATGACACATTAGATGCAATATCAGAAGAAAGCGAAGGATATTGTATTCAAGTGCCCAAAATGGCAATTTCTTATTTTTTATCTTGATACAACAAGAGTAATTTCTATGTATTTCACCATTTAAAAAACCCAGAAAAGGACTATTTTAATAGTTGAGTCCTCAACGGAATTTTTTGATCGGAATAGGAATTATCCTACATAGTTTGTAAGCAGCTGTAAAGTCAACCATTTAATGAATTACTACGAAATTAGTCTAAATGATTTGAAGTCATGTGTCAAAAGGCTAACATATTCATAATCAGCAAAATCGACTTCAGCTTAACAATTACAGCAGCTATTGTGATCTCAATATTTGTTCAGTTTAGCAATAATACGGTCGATCAAAGTGAGGGGTTGATTAGTCGAAATTAATAGGTCAACAAGCTTGGGTAGGAGTTCCTACACCTTTTTTCGCCAAATGGAGGTACATAATGCTTGAATTACCGTTCGAGAAGATGCACGTATGACAAAATTTGAGGCAAAATATTACAATGACCTTAGTAGGTACCTCTGTACGGTTTTGAAGCTTGCGCAGGGCTTCGTCCATCGCTAAAAGGCAAAGGGCGCAAGTGGGTTTGTCTTTGTATTCGACAGCCAAAAGCCTTCCAGGACAAACTCCGAGGCTGGGGCAGACCTGAAACGTAACTCAAATAAATAGGTATTCTAAATCATATACCTATGTGTCGTATATCATGACTTCAAATTGGAAGATTTGGGTTAGCGGAGATTTAACACAGTAGTTTACAAAAATTCATTCATCGTTTCAAATCCACACTAAATTTTCGGGAAAAATCGGAATCATCGGGCAAAATGGATCTCAGCAGGCTCTGTGAGGAATGCGATTTAGAAGGATTGACCGATCAGAGCTCGAAAAACCGAGCAAATTTCTATGCTCACAGATAGGGGTGCTCCTTAACGCTTTCGTTCTAAATACTGTGTGATTGATTCAAATTTGTTTCCTGCTTCTGCGTTTTGGAAGTAATTCATGAGTGTAGCCCATTTTAAACGAGAGAGCATTCAGAGCAGAGGGATATTATACATATGCATGCCTTGAAACCAGACAATTTTTTTTTTTAGCATGGAACATGCTTTAACATTGGACTAACTAGCCGAAAGATGTCACGTGGGTGGGTAACGCAGAAATGTCATACATACCAGGGCGTCAGGAGCTAAGACCGTGAAAAGATCGGGGGCACCACTACCTGAACTGACGAAAACTGTTTTCCCGGTTTTAGCTCCTGGTCACTCCTGGCGCCCTGATACAGGAACCTGTACTAGCTTAGTCTGGAGCCTTGTAAACGCTCCTTCCCCAATCCCCAGATGCGCTGTTATATAAAAAAGGGATGGTAACGGACGGTGGTGCGGCAATACGCTGGGGATCATGGAATTCTTAAGGTCGACAACAAGGGCTAAATGGAGGGTAGTTTATGGGGGTCAACATATTCGATGGCTTTCTTTCTAATGCTATTGCGCCATCTCATCATAAACTGGAGAGTTCTAGGCAAGCAGCATGGGTATGTGCGCGAATATTTGAGAGTATTTACTGTGTTTAAACGTTATTTTATCAACTTGATACCCAATTTTACAGGATACGTTGATGGAACAGGATTGGTTCCATCCCATTTCTTGGATAATCGAGTCATGCAATTTTGATTGAGCTATATCCCTTCGTCAGGTTATGAATGTGGATAAAAAGTAAAAGCGTGGCTAAAACATGTTCCATATTTTTTGAATTTCAACAGCAGGTTCTAAGCAATAAGAATCCAGGGGTCCAGGGGGCTTGCCCCCTTGCAAGGCACACAGCACCGAGTTTTTTTAAAATAAATCTCCAAATGGGAAACAACTCACTTTAAAGTTTTTAAAATTGGTTTTCGGTGGGAAATATAATTTTTATTGAAAAAACGCTGCAAATTCTTTCACTGGGGTTTATTAGTCAATTGGCTTGCGTTCATGATTTGAATTTCTACTACGCTTTGGAGTGTGCGTGTTTCACAGGTGAAAGAATACTTATTTACCCCAGTAATAATATTGAATAATAAACCCCAGTAATAATATTGAATAATATTTACCTATATATTATCAGCGTTTCATGCATATCAGAATGCTTCAACCCGTGTATCGGCTATAAACTACAAGTATCCACATCGGCTATCACTCCAGTATCCACATTCACTACAACTCTTCGCCATCGGCATCACTAGGTTACAAACAAACAATAATAACCCAAAAAACGCAAATGTTGGCACCATAAATCGGGCCATACATCGGGAATGGTTTGACCTACGGACATGGGGAGGGTCTCATTCGATTCCTCATGGTATGTTCTTCAAATAGGTAAATATTTAGGCCGATTCGACTTGTTTTGAGGTTTTTAGGGATTTTACAAAACTTTGACAGCCCTTAAAGGGCACTTTAAATTGAGTGAGAGAGCTGGCTCAAGAATTGGGGCGTCGTCGGACCAAGATGGATTTTTCCTGAAAATTTCAGATCTTTTGCTCCAGCCGTTTCGGAAATATCGTGCGTACGGCGTACGGCGGACGGACGGAAAAATTTTATTGCAGATTCGGATTCTACACCGTTTGAAACGTAAACCATGAAATTTCCAGGGGGTGTTAGAATTTTTTTTTCCAGAGCGATTACAATGGTTTATTATTGAATAATAAACCAAAAGGTTAGGTACACCACAGAAAAGCGGACGTTTTTCTCTTTCCGAAATACTGGCGGTTATATCATTTGGAGGCGGAACAAAGTGAGCAATGTTAATGCAAACCTGACTATTTTCCGAACTTTAACTGCCCGTGGATCGACAAGAATGTGACAAATAGGTTTACGTAATTATTGTTCTCATTCAGCCTTTACAATCGTCGGTAAAATTGTCCAATTTCATGTTTTGAGTTCAAATATTCACGTGAAATATCCCATTTTTACACATTACGTAAATTCAAGTGAATTTGGATAATTCACTTACCTGAGAAGGATCGATTTTGTTGGCTAAGATGGCGATGAATTGATCCATATAAGTGTCAACGAACGATTCACATTGACTTTTGACAGTTGCTGGGAGTTTGTTGCAAGCACCTTCGACCACTTCCGTGATTTTCCTTTCGGAGCTGGGCAACGTAATTTCCTAAAAAATCCGACATCATCGTGAAAAACATGAAACGATCCCCAGAAAGAATGGAAGCATACGAAAAGACTCTTTGCGCACGAACCTGTTGAATGAAATGGAGCAAATATTCGCAGAAAGAGCAAACTGCGGGGCTCTTTTTACTTCTATCGAGATTGTGAGGAACAAAAGTCAGTTTCATTCTTTCAACCGGCAGAACGAAGGCTGTAAGCAAAAAAAAAATTATTATTGCACCAATAAAATAGTTTAAACAGACTGGCTATTCATTCTGCATATTCGTAGCTGCCTTCAGGGCATTTCTCTGACAACCTATATCAAAAGCAAAGGAGGCGGTAGTTTCATGTACGAATATTTATCAGTAACTAATCTTAATTTGTAACTGCACACTTTAAACTAACTAAACTACAGAAATCTCAGGAAAAAGTTGTTTATTGGCAGCTCCACTCTACTAACTTAGTTCAGAGCTACCCTAAGGACAACCACACGCCTACAGGGTAAGTCAATCGTCGCTTTCCGATAGTGAGTTATTCTTTCAAATGATTTCTTTTTTATTTAGGAAATAGTTTTTTCTCGCACTCAACAAATCCATGGATGTTCCTCCATCCATATATTGGCATATGCCCAATCCGAATATGTCCTATTCGCAACAAACAAGAAGATCAACATCTGATTTTGGGGGACCTTTCCCAAAGCTTTTTTTTTTTTTTTCGATATGAGATGGGAGGAAACCCTGTTCACTGAGACCATTGTGATCTACTGTTACACTTTCCAAATTTTACTTCAGAATCTTTTTAATGGCCTCTTCATTCACGAAGTGAAGGAGGTTTTTAGGTGTTTCCTTGGCAATATCAGAGGGTGTTAGGGCACCCTTTCTGAAATGCCGGAATCTTATCGATGCAACAACAGGACAGTCGCAGAGTACGTGTTCAGCTGTCTCCGCTTCTTCGCAACAGAGCCAACATTCTATTGTCCTGACCTTACCCATTTTGTTAAGGTGGTACCTTAGAGGACAGTGGCCAGTGAGGAGTCCCACAAGTTTGCGAAGGTCTGTACGCCTCAGTGACAATAAGGAGTGCGCGCGTTTCTTTGAGATTGTAAGAGGCTTGTCTCTGCTTAGGAGTGTCTTGCCAATATGTTGTTCGAGTCTTGTTCTACCATTTCTGGACCTGTTGAGTTATACGGTAGCCCCTAGTTGCGGTTCAGGTCCAATGAGGCTGGACTCTGATCCCTTTTTGGCTAGTCGATCAGTTTTTTCGTTGCCTTCTATTCCTTCATGACCTGGTACCCAAAGCAACGTTACTTTGTTGCCGAAGGCTGCAGCCTTGAGTGTGGTGAGGCAACTCCAGGTCAGCTTTGATGTTATTGAGAAGGCAGAAATGGCCTTTAATGCCACCTGGCTGTCTGATAGTATGTAAATTCTTGCACCTTTGAGTCGTTTCCTGGCAATCTCTTGTGCACATCTTATCCCAAAGGGCTAGTGGCAATGGATCTTCACTTATAAATGGGGAAGGAAGAAAGCGTACAAATGTCAATCAGGTCAAGGGACATGTGAATCCCATGAAATATTTGAAGAGTATAAACGGATACTGAATTGTAAAAACATCTATTGTGAACGACTAAGATTGGCGAAGCAGACAGCGAAAAATCGTAGCGCATAGAGGGCAGTAACTAAAGCCTATTTCTGATAGGAAGTCTGAAGTTAATGCAACTTTGATTTATCTTCAGAAAAATTTGAAGAGTTTGTTTATCGGGAAAATCCAGACTTTCCATGCTATAGACTGGAGTATGAATAGAATAACCACGAACCGAACCAAACCAAAACAAACCTGGGAAGTTCTCAACCTCATACATATAATTTCTACCTTAATTCCAAATCGATTTTAAATACGGATCAACAAAAAGTACGAAGTTGATTCATTATACGGGTGCAACGCTTTCATCAAGAAACCGACTTGGTTTAACCCCGACTAAATTTTTTAATATCATTCTACGGATATGTGACGAAAATGACGGATTTCACTTTGCATATTAAACAGCCTTAGCAACTTTCATGAGCCGTTTGCCATTTGCCACTTTGAAAGTCCAAATGAACGTCAAATTTTGGAGAGGAGATTCCAAAATTTTTACCATACGATTACACAGGCTTATTATTGAAAATAATATACAAACAGTGGGTATAAAAACCATATAACGCCTTTTATGACTTAACGGACAAACCCATAAACATCCCAGTAAAATCTGACGTTAATAATTCCTCTTGAAGGAAAAAAGTCAGCCCAAGATTTTCTAGTATTTCCACCAACAACAATGCAGACTTTTTAAGGATGTTCGGAACCCTACAAAAATGTTATCTTTCAATCTTAGAAAAATATTAATAAATGTAAAGTACATTTGCGTAAATGCGTATCAATACGATGATTAATTACTGAGGTATTATTTGAATTATTTGAAATTGCGCAAGAATATTCTGCAGTTTCTACAACTGTTGATTAGAATATTTGTAGATCGGAATATTCTTCTTCTTTCTCTTCAAATGCTGAAGGGGATCTTTTACTGGTATCGGGAAAGTATCTAGTTTGTTAATACCCAATAAATATTGACCGAGAAAGTAATTAACCACACTAGAAGCAGGCGAGTGGGATGAACTGCGGAGCCGGGAAGAAAACATTTTAATGAGTATCCTTGACTAATCACTTTTTAAACACATAGTTCCCGTTTTCTCTTGTTATACTGGACAGAATCTAACGTTTTTTATTCTATGTTGTTTTGTTTCGGTTTTAATTTAGTTCAAGCTGTTTCCTGTTAGTGATTTAAGTACTACCATGCAGTGAGTCAAATATGAATTTTCTTGAACATTGTTCTGTTATCATGAGATATCAGAACACAATTTCATATTTTCAAGCGTGGATAAAACCCGTGGACGTAAATGAAGGACATCTAGTTGGGTAAAGAAAGAAAAAAGCGGAGGGTTGCTAAATGTTAAATAAGAAAATGTAAGGAAAAATGTGAAATTTTCATTAAAAAAGGCTGGTTTTCTCGGACTCTTACGAGCTTTTTAATTAATGAAATTATTTTAAAAATGTGATTAAACTATGTTTCCTGAGTAATCGATTGAAATATAATATTGGAAATTTCTGATCAGTTTGACGATGCAATCGCAAGTTGTGTAAAACAATTGTTTTGTGATGTTACGGGTTACGGGTGTTGTTCTGGGTTACAAACCCCCTTAACCCCCGGACGTGCAAATTAGAAGTATAATTGTACATACGCTGTATTTCTTCACTGGCTTGTTGTGACTCAAGAACAGCTTTCTGTAATCAAAAACGAACCTCATTAGCACACAAGAAGGAAATAAAGGCTCTACCGATAGAAAGACAGAAAACACTGTTTCTTTGTGAATTAGGGCTTTTTGTGTTTTGTAATATCACAAGAGGAATAAGTTGAAGTATTTCACCTTGGTTGAACCGTTGCAAATTTTGATTTGCGTGCACAAGGCTTTTCCGTCCAATTCCTTGGTGAGGAAGTCGTATACAGCTTCATAGTATTGTTCGATGAAAGCAGTACACTGGAACAATAAAATGTTGGATTACAACAAAAAAACAAGAATTTAGCTTCCGAGCCAACCTAAAGATAACGGAACCCCCGTTTTCACTTTCTGGAGATACAATGTTAGCAGAAGTATGCTTTACGTCGTGTCTTTCGTGGAAAACGAATGCGAGCGACGCGAGAGAGTGAGCGACCAACGCGATCTGTTAGCGCGATCAAACAATACAATCCTATGGAAGTGCCTTACGTGGCAACGCGGCGTCGCGGTAGTCGCTTTCGTCGCGCAATCGCGTTATTATTTGTTTACGTTTTTGTAGGTTAACCTGCTGTTGTTGACATTCTTCATTCGTCTTTGATATTGCTTTTCTAGTCAATTATTGCCTTCGTGGCTTGCTTTAAATGTTTATCATGGAAGTGATAATATCGGAAGTGTAAAAAAGAGAAGTTTTGTGGAACAAAAAAGCAAGATATATTATAAAAACAGGAGGCTCGCCGCGGTGGTAGGGGGACAGTACCAACCGCATAAAGCAAGAACTCTCTAACAATGAGACGCTTCATGACATCATTTTGAGTAGCACATTCTACCTACTGATTCAAAAATTGGTGCATGGACAGAATTTTCAAAACACTTCCTCTTTGCACATTCAACGTCACCGATCGATAAGTAACGTTCCTGAATCGACGACTGATAATTCATGTTCTAGGCCAAAGCATATTCCCGTAAGCATCTGGGGATCCAGACTTGAACCTTGGCGAGACCCGATGAGTCTAGTTTTCAAATTCAAAACAAGTAATTAAATGTTATCGAGTTTTACTTATCCATTTAATTTTTCATTTTTTCCATGGCGAAAGTCAATCAAAAGGGGATCTTGGATTCTTAATTTTCATTTATTGCTTCAGGACTTCATGCACAACCATTTCGATTATACGTCGCTATTATTATATACAGTATATAGAAACAATCTAAAGGAAATAATGCAATGGACTCATAATTTGATTTTACAGCCTAAAATTAATATAGATTCAGTCACTTGCCCAAATCCTACGTTGAATGGGCGAGTTACAGCTTCTTTTATTTTCTTGGTTTTCAAGACAAATTATTAATATTAGTAGACAGTAATGTTATAAACGATCATATTCGTGCCTTTCAGCAAACGTCGTAAATCTTATAAGGACGTTAAGCGGTTTGTGAAAGATCTAACTAGACGTGAGGACAAATGACAAGGAAAAGGAATAGTTATAAGTACGACCGAATGGAACGGGCGATATTTAAAATTCAATAATTATTACATGCATAGCTCGATGTTAACTAATTTTTTCTGACTCACTTCGTCCTTGAATTTACTCATTTTGCAAAGACCTTCGAGCACCATCTTGAATTCCTCTTCAGTGGTATTTGCCACGAGGACGTCCCTCAAATGTTTAACCAGCTGTTCGCAGAACTCACATTCCAAGTCGTCATTCACGGGGGTTTCGCTGAAAACTTGCACGTCCCTTGTGTCACTGGCAACTGACACCTGAAATCAAGACATTGTTATAAACTTGTTTTGGTCATAAACATTGTGAAATTTTAAGAAATGAATAAATAAAAATAAGAACTTAGCACGTGATTTTTATTTTTGACGAAAGTAGGTACCTACTTCGTAGAAACTTGATTCTCTTCCCTTCCAATTGTTCTATCTCTAAACTATTCTCAACCTCGATTTTTTTACACACAGAGTACATAAACATAGAACGTAATATTATGGTATTTGGTACTCGAGTAATGTATTTGTAACAAACGAACTTTAAAATCCTTTCTTTTAGCCAGACGAGGGTCTGTAGGTACAAAAAGATCGATGAAACACAAACGAATGAAGATTAATTGATGATGGAAGACCATAGATAGATAGATGGCCTAAGCTGTGTTTCCAGGAATTGGCCCGTTTTCATGGGAATCACAAGAATTCCTCTGAATTTAATTGGGTCACCAAGTTGTACGGCATCCTAGATGAGATTGGAGTGTCCCTGAACTGGGAGCAATTAACACATCAAGAACTCAAGAAAGCGCGGCTGGACGTAATAGAGAAGTATAGAAATCATTGCTGGAGTCAAGACATAAGAAGAACTATGGACAGCAGCTACAACTATGTTTGGAAAAATAGTTGATTTTTCTGGAAGGCAACACTATACGGACCTGTCAGGTAACATCCATAAAATAAGATTAATTGTTCAGCTAAGATTAGCTACAACAAATAAAGATATGGGCAAAATCAAATTTTTTCATAAACGAAGCAAATACGTGCTTGACAACGAAGAACTTTGTACAGTATGTAATAAGTTTGAGCCAGAAACGATTACACACTTCTTGCTTGAATGCTCGTTATACAAGCCGTATAGAGATTATTATTTGGCAGAATACCTCTCACGCGATATGGAGAGATCAGGGGAAAGTGAAACGAGGGTCTGTAGTCTAATGGATCTTGGAAAAGACAGAAAATTAATATCCAACCTTTACCAATAAGTTATACACTCCTTGATGTTAAGGGCATTCGCCCGTAACGAGCGCTAAATGTGATACCTAATGAAGATCATCGACAACCAGATACCATTTGAACAACTATCCAATGGCAGGCTATTTAAACATGCATATATTTCTTATATGAAACCAAAATTTATAATTAGTTTATTAATGATGTTTAAAGAAGGCGACTACAGCAGCGAACAAGCTAATTTGACTAAATTTGAAATTAATGAAGTGTTACCAATTTATTTATTTATTTTTGTATACAACAACCGAACTTTTGTAACAATCCCTTGTTGGATTTTATACAATAAAAATGATTTGATGATTGATTGAAAGATTACCTTAGAAACCTTGACACGTTCAGGATGCGAGTGGTACTTTTCAGCGCAGACGCCCGCAAGATCGCAGACTGGACGAGCTTTAACGTTGTTCCTGACCAGGGCATCGACACTTTCCATGTGCTCAGCGAGAAGAGAAACGCAAACGTCAGAAAACGAACCCAAACTTCTACAAATCTATAAATAAATGTCGTCATTACAACGTGAACGACAAGATTTGAAATTATAGTACGAAATGGAATATTTGAATTGTTTATTCCAGAAAAACAAAACTCACGTTGTTAAGGACATCTTGAAGATCACTAGTCGAGGCGGTTTCAATGTTTCCTTCGATTCGTTTCATCAAACCATTGCAGCTATTGCAATCGAGCTGCCTGACAACCTAGAAAATCGCAGAATAAGAGTAACGTTTTCAAAATGTAAAACCTTATAACAAACAATAAAATGATTCATTGTACAGTCCGAAGTTCTCTCTTCTCTCTTAGCTATCCTGTCGACACCACCTCAAATCAACCTTCAAACGTTTATTAGAATTTATAAGGATTACCTCTCTTCCGGAAATAATTCTTGGTTTCCATCCCTAGGACTCATCCCAGACTAATACACAAAACAATATATTTCGGAACAGGTTATGGAGCCATGTTGCGCCATTTTACAAATGAACCGCTTAGATGGATGAACTCATTGGAAGTCATCTTGCCATCAACTAGCCCTCAAATTCGGTCTAAATGGACTCATCTTGGGAAACCCCACATATGAGTCCACAAGCTTTAATAGTTTTTCGTAAAATACTGTAATTTGTAGGTGTTATTTTTATTGACAAGGGAATAATTACGCATAAACTAGATAAAGTGTTTTGGCTTTTGACAGTGGGGAATCGAAACAAAATATGATGATCCATGAAACGTCAACTATATAAATAAAATACAAGTTCAAGACTTTAGCTCGAATTTCACTACTTGGAGTAGTCACCGTTCCTGGTGTGAGGATTTGGAAATAATATGGTCTCTTCCCTAGCTCACTTCCTCCACAACTTTTCTCCCTCATTTCTAATGTATTAATATCTCTAATAACAATATCTCTTATATAGGTATACATCTTTTTTTCACTTAATCATCTCAAGTCATGTTTTTTCTTTATCATAATTATTGTTTCACTCATACACAAACTTTATGTAGATCAAAAATATGTAATCCGACAGACAGATCCTCCCATTTATTTGCAATTAATTTGACTTTACTATTACTGTTCTATCCACACTGTACATAAAGACTCAAATGTGGGAGGAGGGGATTTAAATAAATGATTCCGAGTATTTTTCCGATAGAAAGGTAGGAGAATAGAAAGACGTATGAATGACGTCTTGACGATAAATACACTTAAGAAAACTTCATTAATCTCCAAACAACTTATGGTTGAATTAATTGAAAAAACGCTGCAAATTCTTTCACTGGGGTTTATTATTCAATTCGCTTGCGTTCATGATTTGAATTTCTACTAAGCTTCGGAGTGTGCGTGTTTCACAGGTGATAGAGCGATTATTGAATTTCAGGAGATATGCATGGAGCACGTAAATCTGTTCTCAACCAAAAGACCTATTTGGATTGATCAGTTGATCATATTTGTGCGCCTCCTGAAATTCAAGAATTGGGGCGTCGTCGAACCAAGATGGATTTTTCCTGCAAATTTCAGCTTTTTTGCTTCAGCCGTTTGGGAGAAATCGTGCGTACGGCGTACGGCGGACGGACGGAAAAAAGTTTATTGCATATTTGGATTCTACACCCTTTTACACGTAAACCATGAAATTTTCACGTCTTGGGGGGGGGGGGGGTTAGAATTTTTTTTCCAGAGCGATTACAATGGTTTATTATTGAATAATAAACCAAAACTATTCAACATCCTGAAATGGAGTTAACATTTTTTTATGAATACAAGCAAGAAATCGTATTACACGTTACATGATGATGTAGGTATTTCAAGTAATTTTTGACTGGCCAGTGACAAACCCTTGGAATGACCAAATCGTAGAAATAAGATATATTCCTCTCTCAACATTCTGACTCATAGACAGGTGTAAACATCAACAAAGTAACAGATTTTTTCTATTGTACCGAACTCAAACAAGATCGGGTTATTTGTAACAATGTGACAGGTGTATGACAGTTTCGTCACTTAGCACGATGACTCAGTCCATTTCGAGATATCCAGACGGAATCGTTCATTAGAAATCAGGTCACTTCCTTTAACATTAATGAATGGATCGAGTACGGACAGCACTACTTTCGCATTCTGATTCCAGTCTCATGAATTTCAAGTGAAAACACTTTTTATAATGAATACGAAATTTGATTAAGCTGTTATGGACAAATTAAGGGCTACTTAAGGACTTTTTTTCAACATGAAACGAAATGAGTGTTACTTTCCGTAAACACGTACATAAATTGTGACTGATGGTGTGAATAAAAATCAGAAATACAGGGATACAGAAGAAGAAGCTGAATATTTAAAGAAAGTGGTTCGAATGAGGCGTATTAACAAGACAAGTGGCAAGAATGATGAAGGATATAAATTCACTCACAACATTCTATGTTATTCTTATAAAAGTGTTCATATAAGAGCATCAAAGTGGAAATACTAAAGGAATCCAATCTCATACTCGGCATTTCTATGAGTAAGATCGAATAAGCAACTTTTTCGGCAAAATTTCACAGTTACAGCGAATTTTGACCAGATTTTATACAATATTTCATACTGATAAGGGAAAAGAGTGCTTCTGGACTATTTTCCACAAGATTTGCCCATATTCATATAGATTTGGATGATTAGGTTTGGTAACGGGCTCTTACTTTGACATTTTTGAATTTCTCGCTGTAGCAAAGACCGGCGACCGAGCAGACGACGCTCGGGTTCATCTGAGAAGCGAGCGTGTCAACAATGTACGACCCGAAATCATCCATCAGCTTGTCACAATCTCTTCGGAGATGCTTTTCAGGGATGGCCAAACAAGTACCTTCAAGAACTTGACGTAGCTCTTCCTGTTTCATAAGATTAGGTTGGATTAAACAACAATTAACACAAAGAAGAAGAAAACATCTGAGAATAATTGGTTTGTTTGTGAATAATTGGTTACAAGTGTATCAGAGAATTTAAGTTTTTCCAGTGGAATTTCTTTCAGAAGCATGAAATCCTAGTTTTTATCCAGTTTTAACAAGTTTTAATATTCTATAGAAAACAGAAGGAGGTTTGAGAATGATCAACGTTAGAATATTTGGCGCTTGAACATAAACTTCACATAAGAAGCACATGGGATCGACATCAAATATACATCACGACACCAAGGAACAGTGGGATTTTTGGAGTCCCAACGGCCATTTTGTTAAATTTTCCTAACCATTATCTTCAGCAGAAGTGCCCCCCCCCCCCCCCCCCAAGCTTCATGACCAGCCCACTGTAAATGAGACCCCCCCCCCACAAATGTAAAAAAAGTACTGGTAAGCACCCCTTATTTTATCAAAATTAAAAGAATAGGTATCGAAAAAATTCAAACCCAGTCAACAATATTGTCTATTTAGACAAAACGTGTGTATTTTTTTAGGTTCTTTACCTAGGATGTAGTTTATTTTTTAATGTCGTCACGCTAAACACTGTTCCAATCAACTTTACCCCCCCCCCCCCTCAAATTTGACCCTTTCCCAAGATTTTCAATGACGCAGTCTGTGTCATAGCCCCCCACCTGTGGGCACCCCTGTCTTCAGATAATTAGTGTCAAATTAGCGCGTTTCTAATTAGAAATTGTCTTGACTGTGACAGCCACAATGGTCGTTGTCTATTTAGACAAAACGTAGTGTATTTAAGATGTCATGCCTCAGGCGACTTTTAAAATCTCCGAATATCGTTCAACTCTACGGATAAGAGGGACTTTTTTAAATGATAACGCCAATAGTCTTAATAAGACTATAGCTTGCAATGAAATATTCGCTTATATAATCCATTTTCATGTTGAACACTGAATCTTACGCTTAAACCACATTCCCAACACGCATCTAATTGACTTGAGTTTTAATTCAATACGGAAGACAAAAAAATTAAAAATTACAGAGGAAAATTACATTTTTGATTTTTCTAGTTTTCCATTTGTAATAATAAATCTGCGGACATGCGGAAAATAACGTTGTGCAATAATTTCCGGTGATATGTTATATCTATCAACTAATGTGGATTGCGCAAATAACACCATGGTATTTTGTTTTCTTTTATTTATTTATATTATTTCGATTATCAACATTCAGTCGAATGAATTGATAAGCTTTATCAATACTGGAAGTTCTCGACGATAGTTAACATAATCTCCAAAAGGTTAAAGATTGTTTTATCAAATATTCAGCAAATCTCTTGTCCTAATTTAGAAAACAAAGAACGGCAAAGATGACGCAACTAGAGCGCCTAGACGAGTGATAAAACCATAAATATATATTAGCGTTTAAGACAACATTCAAACGGATTTGACTGCAAAACTATCATTGTTTATCCAAACTACCAAGATCATTTTGCTTCTAATGAACGAAAAAAAACAAGAATATATAAACTACTTATTCAGAGAATTGTTAAGAAAAAAATGTATACACATACAATTTTCATGTTTAATTTGTACTGTTTTATAATAATTAATCAACTATCAATTTGATCACATTGTTAGATAACAATAGATCAACAATTGCTTCCGAGTCTACCAAGTTAGCGGAAGCATTGTTTTCGCTTTCGGAATGTGAAAAATGGTTTGTCTCCAAAATCAAAAATTCCACTCGCATTTTGCGTTTTAGACCTTTCTGAACAATTTTGGTTCTGTGTCTGTCTGTGTGTCTGTCTGTCAGCAAATCCTTGTTAGGGGCAAAACTACACGAAGTAAGAGTCCGATTTCGATGAAATTTTCAGGGATTGTGCGGGTTGGGGTGTAGATGGTCCCCTATAGGTTTCATGACCCCCGGGTCAATAGTAGCCTATGCGCATGCGCAAACGTGAAATGCTTGTTACGCGCATAACTCCGGGAGTTTTTGACCAGTTTCGATGAAATTTTCAGGGATTGTTCGGTTTGATGTGTAGATGGTCCCCTATGAGTTTCATGACCCTCGGATCAATAGTAGCCTCTGCGCATGCGCAAACGTGAAATCCTTGCCACAAGCATAACTCCGGGAGTTCTTGACCAATTTCGATGAAATTTTCAGGGATTGTTCGGTTTGATGTGTAGATGGTCCCCTATGAGTTTCATGACTCCCGGATCAATAGTAGCCTCTGCGCATGCGCAAATGTGAAATCCTTGTTACGCGCATAACTCCGGGAGTTCTTGACCAATTTCGATGACATTTTCAGGGATTGTTCGGTTTGATGTGTGATGTCTATGAGTTTCATGACCCCCAGTTAGTAGATCTGCGCATGCGCAAACGTGAGCTATGTGCCACAAGCATAACTCCGGGAGTTCTTCATTGATTTTCAATTTCATGACATTGGCAACGTTTTCCTTTTTATACCTTTCTGAACAATGTTTCGAATTTCCCAAAACAGATTTTGATTAAGAATGTTTGCTAAACATTTACTAGGTTCCTACCTGTCGCTATTTCATTGAATATTTTCGCTATGATAAAAATTAATATAATCCATGTAAGAATTACGGACCTGGGTCTCATTGCTTTCCAATTGGTCGCGGGCCAGTTTGACCATGTCCATACACGTTTGACAAACGGACGATTTGTCTTCTTCAATCGGGATCTCCTTTTCCCAAACGCTGTGAATGCAGTGTTGGACAGCGTTGCATTCTGCCGCGGTTCTGGAAGACAAAAACTGACAAATTAAAATCATATCATGGAGCAACGACACAACAATAACGGGAATTTTTTGACGAAGCGGTTATCAGGATGTGAAACATCTCGTCAGTAATACAGTAGGAAAGTACAGAAAATCTAAGCACCGCGTACATATTAGAAGAATTCAGCTGTTAGTAATAACTTTGTTGTTGCCAGTCTAAACTTAGCATTGAAACAAAAGTCAGCGAGTTTGATTTTGGAACTCAAAGTTAACTTTTCAAACCCTCAATTATGTTTATCTAGAATGAGAGTATTTCCTCAAGTCTATATTATATTAGCTGAACCTGTAAATAGGAATACATAATCGCAAGTCTTAAATTTACGCTAAGGTAAATAAAAATGCATAAACTCAAATTAGACAACAATTTAGCGGTTCAAAGCCATTGACCTGTCTACAAAATGTTCAATAATTCATTGCATATTTAAAAAATTGTCTAACTATCAATTTGAAAATGTCATGGTTTAAAAAGGGTTATCCAAATGCAATAAAAAATCCGTCCGCCGTCAGTTTTAATTGGAGCAAAAAATCTGAAATTTTGGGTACATCATTCTTTAGCAGCTTTCTCACTTAATTTGGTGCCCTTTAAGGATTGTCAAAGTTTTGTAAAATCCTTAAAAACCTCAAAAAAATTCAAGGCGGCCTAAATGTGGACTTTTTTTAAGAACTTTCCATGAGGAATCGAATTTGTCCCCAGGTCTGTAGCTCAAACCATTCCCGATGTATGGCATGATCTTATGCTGCCAACATTTCCATCCACATTCACTACATCAGTAAGTAAAATACTGCGATCGAAACAAAAACAACAGGTCGCAGTAACCTAGTGATATAGGGAATGTGGATACTGGAGTGAACTCCTAAAAGGGTTTATAACCGCTACACGGGTTGAAGCATTCTGATATGCATGAAACGCTGCAAATTTTTTCACTGGAGTTTATTATTCAATTTCATTCATTTCGCTTGCATTAATAATTTGAATTTCTACTAAGCTTTGGAGTGTGCGTGTTTCACAGGTGATAGAGCGATTATTGAATTTCAGGAGGCACACAAATATGATCAACTGATCACTGTGAGAAATCAAATTGGATTTGGCACGTTGGCACGTCTAACATCCAATTCAGGAAGAAGGTTATATTTTAACTGAAGAACGTTTAAAAAATGGTTTAAGGATGCGGTAATATCGATATGCATTGGAAATGATTTTCGAAAATCCGGTTTTTAGTCATCTTGAAGGCCTACCACGGGACGAACTCTTCCTTTAGGACCACTACTTTGAATGATTTTTTAGAAGGGTCCACGGGAAATAGAGTGCTAAATCATTCCCCGTATTTTCATGGCGTGAACTGGACTCCACTAACACAAGTGATTTTCCAAACGATTTGCAGAATAAATTAACGTCAGTGCATGGACAGCTAACGACCTCACGCGATCCGACTTTTTTTTCGACGAACAGGGCCCACAGTTGAACCAGTCATTGTTCGAGCAACAATTCAGCCGAGGACATCTATATTTGACATCGGAGAGATGATACGCGCAGGGGAGCAGGCATCTCGGCATCAACCGAGGGAAAAGAAACAGATCGTGTTCTCTGAAGGTACCAATGACTTTTGAACAACACATCTCACCACACAAGGTGACTACAGGCCCTCATAACATACGCCCCTATAACATATACAGGGTGTACAGCGTATAATGTACACGTATTCTACAACTAGCTTCCAACAAAAATATATTTATATATATTTATATTTATATGTTTTTGTGAGGTATCGTAGGGGAGAGAATAAGAATGCATGATAAAGAAATTAGTTATGGGCGAATATTAAAAAAAGGAATAAGTGTTGTTTCACTCATTCTGAATTTTCATAGCAGTCTCCACACAGAGTTTTTAAACACGTCATGGATCATCATGCATTTCTTTGTAGCTAATCATCGAGTTAAGTGTTGAAAAATTTGATACATTGTACCAGGGAATGAGAACCAACAGACGATAACGACGTGGTGTTCTGTTGTGTTTTCAGGGCCAACTAAGAATGAACGATATACTTATCTTTGACCTATCATCGCCTATTCTTTAGACTTTCCCAGAGCTCCGAAGGATAAAGAGAAGTTATGTAATCTAACTGCACAAAAAATCTCTGAAATTCCTTAGAAATATGAGACTTGACAAGATGCTCTGGGAGGACTATCCAATCAGATGAGGGAGGGGGATCTGTAACTTTTGCGACAAATAACCTTTGGGCAAATTATACAATTGTTAAACACCAGGTGTAACCAGGTAACAAGTAACGCCAGGTTAGGACCTAACCTTACCTAGTACATAAAATGGAGGTTGTGATACCATCTAGAGTACAGTCAGTAAGTAGAGTGAAGCTTTGCAAAGCAATTCGACAAATAAGCTACAAAGTGAATTTCAAAAGACTGTAAACATCGCATTCCCTGAAGTAGCATCTGTACTTCCTTTATCGCTTGAATTAAAATACACATTGTGATAATTGTTCCAGCTACTTCTTCCATCCGCTCGAATCGAAGAAGTTTTATTAAATAGGCCTCACAGCTCAAAACGTTAGAGTGTCGTAACTTGAGAGGAATTTTCCTTTTAGCTGCAAGGACGCGAGTTCAAACTCGTCAGAGGTATCAATATTTTATAGATGTAATACTGAGATTACCAAGATCCATGCCCGAGTTGGAATACGATTCACGAGAGGCTTTACCTTATACATTTAAAGTTGATACTTTGATGGAACAGACAGAATTCTGAATAAAAATCATAAAACATAATTAAACTTCAGACCAATTCTCACATTCCCGTCGCTGTGTGACTCGTAGGTAGAGACGGAACCCAATTTCTCACTAGTAATATTCGACGAGGGGGTTAATCATATTGCTCTCTCTAATAATCATATCAGAATCCTGAATCACTAGCCTGCTGAACGGTTATTATTCTAAATACCATCTTTTTTAATACCACTGGATTATCGTCTCATCCACAATTACTAATTTTGGGGATACATAGAGGAGATGCAGCACTCTATACACATACTTAGAAGCTTGGCCCATATAAACATTTATGTTATTGTTCTGAAGTTTCAAAAATTTGTGATAATATAGATTTCAGCAAAAGCCAAAACTTACGTTATGTTGCGACACCAGTAGGATTGTCCTTGGTAGCAAATCACATGTTTCGACTGCACAAAAGCAGGGGCAAGGCAAGCGAGGACCCCTGAAAAGAGGATAACGCATTATACTTCAAAATCGCACTAAGACTAATACAATTCAATTTAACAAGACATAAGGAGCTATGTTTGGGTCTATATGTTTCAGAGAAGAAGAGATCAATCTTGGCGCTGAGTAGAGAGAACCAATCAGTCGCTTTATTATTTCAATGTGGAAATTTCTATTTATAGAGAAGTCACTGTGGCCTCAGAAAAAGAGTACGTGACCGGAGCAGATCACCACTAAATGCCATGGCCATTCTGTGTCTGTTATGCTTCCACGTTTTATCGGTTGTTAGTTCATTCGCCTAACTAAATATTGTGTACCCTTAAACATATTATGTGATCTAGGCATGGAGAATCTTTTCGTGTATTTATCATCGTGACGAAGTTGTGAATAGTTTAAATATAATAAAATATAAATTCCGAGTACCTACAAAGTCGATAATGTTCTCCTTGATTAGTTCCTGACTCAACACATTTCCTATCAAGTGTCACATGGATATTCATGTCAAGATGCTCCGGATGATCTCATTCGTATCATAGAACTGATGTCCAACTAAATCAAATTGAAAACTATATTTTATTCCGAAAATTTACGAGATCTCGACTCCCCCTATTATGCAAATCACTGGAGTACAGCTAAGTGTTTTTTAAACAACCCTAGGCTCATCGAGTAGCCCTTCTAGGAAACAAATCAATGCAATTATCAAGTCTTACCATGAAACAACATGTTCTAAGTACATGTACATAAACATAGGCTCAATTCAAATTACCCTACTCACAAAAATGAAGACACGAGCAGAATAGGGTGCTTTGTTGAAAAAGTAAAATTCCGAGAAAATTCTCAAGAAAGTTCTCAAGTTGGAACTTTTACATTTTTTCCTTTCTTTCTTCTACAAGGTGATCTTATCTTAGCTATAACTATTATGAAGATGTCATGCATGGCACCTTCATTCAGAAATTTCAAATATTTTGGTTTATTATTCAATAATAAACCATTGTAATCGATCTTGAAAAAAAAAAAAATCTAACCCCCCTGAAAATTTCATGGTTTACGTTTCAAAGGGTGTAGAATCCGAATCTGCAATATACATTTTCCCGTCCGTCCGCACGATTTCTCCCAAACGGCTGAAGCAAAAAAGCTGAAATTTTCAGGAAAATCCATGTTGGTCCGACGACGCTCCAATTCTTGAGCCAGCTCTCTCACGTAACTTAAAGTGCCCTTTAAGGGTTGTCAAAGTTTTGTAAAATCCCTAAAAACCTCAAAAAAAGTCAAGGCGGCCTAAATTTGTACTCTTTTTGAAGAACACTCCACGAGGAATCGAATGAGCCCTTCCCAGGTCCGTAGGTCAAACCATTGGCCCGATTTATGGTGCCAACATTCGCGTTATTTTGGTTTATTATTGTTTTTGTGTGGATACCAGTAACCTAGTGACGTAGTGATGTAGTAATGTGGATACTGGAGTGAACTCCTAAAAGGCTTTGTAGCCGATACACGGGTTGAAGCATTCTGATATGCATGAAACGCTGCAAATTCTTTCACTGGGGTTTATTATTCAATTGGCTTGCGTTCATGATTTGAATTTCTACTAAGCTTTGGAGTGTCCGTGTTTCACAAGTGATAGAGCGATTATTGAATTTCAGGAGGCACGCAAATATGATCAACTGATCAATCCAAATAGGTATTTTGGTTGAGAACAGATTTACGTGCTCTAAGCATATCTCCTGAAATTCAATAATCGCTCTATCACCTGTGAAACACGCACACTCCAAAGCTTAGTAGAAATTCAAATCATGAACGCAAGCCAATTGAATAATAAACCCCGGTGAAAGAATTTGCAGCGTTTTTTACATATTCGATTCTTCCACCCATGAATTTCAAAGAGATGTCACATAGCACCTTCCTCCACGCACTACCTTCATATAGTTAATTTTTAAGGCTCGGGATCATCACCACGCGAAAGAGCGATGCCCAAAAACTCTAGTTTCGACCATAATGTTACACAGCAGCCTCTTCCACTCGTGTCTTAAAATCGAACTACCCTAACATCACCTGTCCATCAAAAGGTAACCAAATTTGAAGTCATCTTGATGATTTGTAGGGAAATGTTCACTATACTTACACGTGCTTTGTTCAAAAACTACTAAACCGAAAGGCGGAAAAGGGAAATCTAAGTCGCTCCAAAATTATTTTTATCTCACCAGTTATTTTCTAAATGTCACTTTTTCATTGACAAAATAATTAGATTGTAATTCTGATAATGTCGATCCTCATCAGCGACAGCGCATCAAAACATCAGGTGAGTGACCATAGGCTGATCAAGTTGTGTGCCCGACAAAGAAAGACATTTCGGTCTACGTATGAGTCTTGTTTACAAAACAATCCACTTTCATTCCTTGGACCGTCTCCACGCAAACGACTTGAATTCGTTCCAATACGAGGAGGCTAAATATAACCGTGAAAAGAAATGTTTTGTTTGTTTTGGTTCAGAGACGGAGATTGGGGCTTTGTGATCTTATTGCGCATTGCCGAAGTCTTTCTGCGATATCTCAAGGATAGCCACGGAAAATAGCTCGTAGCTCAGGTTCTCGCAGAACTATAAAGGATCATAACGCTCATGATGACTCACCACTAACTTCCATAAAAAGAAGTACATTTTGTTTTATCTTATATAATAAATCGCGCGTCAACCATCCCGCGTTCCCTCTTCCAGTTATTCCAAGGCTAAAGCATGTTCCATGCTAAACAATTTTCAGAAAATAATGAGCCCAACACGTTTCTAATAAATCAAACCACTCAACAAAACATAGGGGTAAGTCCGTATCCATTCGAAAATGACTTTTCACCGTATTTCTCAAGTTAAGACATCACCACCACACCATCTTCCTTCTGCCTTAACGAGAGGCAAAACTCTAATCTGGACACAAATTTGAATTATTTACATTCCGATGACTTCAATTCTTTTTTCTACTTATCTAAAAGTAGTTGAAAGACAACTAATTGTTTCATAATAATTTTTGATTATGAAATATTGGAGAAAATTGCCCAGATAAAAAAATTTGTATTCAGGTCTAGCAGATAGCGTATGTTGCTAAGATTATAGATTTTTTTAGATAGACATTCAGATAAAGTAGTGGAAGGTAGGGTTTGTGTGACGTAAATGGACCAAATACCCGTAACAACCAGTTCTAGTAATCAATACTTTTCTAAATATTAACATACGTTTAACTAACACGACCTTGATTTTTGACCAATTTAATCAAAATACAACATTTTTTTATACAGTAGGGAGATGGAAAAATTAACGCTTTTTCCAACGGTATAAGCAAAATTGAATTTTCTGAAGTACATGAAGGTGTTATGGCCGTTTTAGAGAATTAAGATCGAAACATGAACAAATCTTAAAATTGAAATAACACAAACGAAGCGTCTAACAAAAATTTTCTGTGAAGCACTTTTCGTCAGAAATGAGTTGTACAATCTATTCCTAGCTAGTGGCAGGTTCCTCAGGTAAACTCCCTGTATAATGATTTATCACTATTACCCCCTCCATTCACCCTCTTCAAAAATTTAAAGTGAAAGATCTGAAATATGCTTCAAGACTAGACCAAATTTCTTGATTGAACTAACAATGAAGCCTTTCAGGCTGTATTTAGAATCCACGCGAAGCGATGTTAAGCGATGATATGCGATGACGCGCGAATAAGACCAAATGCCGGCGAGTAAGGTTGTTGTGGCTAAGGGCGCAGGCTGTTTACACTACGAGCGGAGGGAAGCAATTAAGAGAGATGCAATCGCAAGCCCCGTTGCGATTTGAAGCAAGTTGCAGTAAATTTTACCCATTCAATTGTTTAAATTTATGTTCCGTTGTTCTGTTTCAATATTTTAATTCAATCGAATATTCAACATGGACATTGAAAAATTAGTGCCGTGTAACAATGTTCGCGATGTGAGCGATGACAACAACACAAATTGTACTACAACAAGGACATTGTCCGCCGCTGCTAAAATGAAGTATCCCATTGATGATGAAAAATTCAGCATTTAATTTCAGTTTATATTTATTCAGCGTATTTTTTTCAAAGGACAAAAAAAAAAATAAAGTACCTAAACCTATTTTATTCGATAGTTACAACAATCGCTAGCAATATAAACACATCATCGAATCGCAACTCTTTGCGCTAAGCGTGCAGTGTAAATACAACCATAATGGGTGGAGCTTGAACGGATTGTCTATTACCCCCACACTCCATTCCGCCATCCTACAGAAATTTAAAAACTATGAGGTTCATTGCAGAACCAGACCAAAAATTGAAGAAGAATATAGTGTTTTTCAAATAGTGAATACAATCGGATTACTCCTTCAATCTCCCTTTTTCATAACGGAAATTGAATGTTCTGAAACATGGTTAAATACTACATCAAAATTTTGACTGTAAAACATAAATGACATAAATCGGTCGAGAATTCTAGCTTGAACAAAGATGGAGAGGGTTGGTTGATAACCCCCTCAATTCTCCCTCCTCTTCTGCAAAAGAATAGTTATTTCTGTTACTGGTGATGACCTAACCATCGAAATCGATTTAACGTTGTAGCTGTTTTAATTTTTGTGGAGATAGACTGCGTTTCTTCTACAAAGTCCGTGTTTTGTTTGGCATGGGCTTCCAAAATTTCGTCGCGAATGATTTAATGCGTTCAAAGGTGTATTATGGTGAATAATAATATAACAGTCGTAAAATTTACGGTCGATATTGTCAAGTTTATTGACGTTTATTGATTGGATTAGATATCTCTGACAAATTCCTTATACATTTTATTGTGTTCCATAACAGAAACCTGGGACAGGTAATGAGATCTGATGTGATTGCTGTCTTAATAACCGTCGTTCCGGTCTGATCGTTTCACAAATAGGTCTACATAAGACCATCTGGAACGGAGCACACATCATGTGTGATAGGTAGCAAAACCATGGAAACTGAACTGTTGAATTCCCCTTCGTAGGTTAAACTATTTTCAATGGAAAGACATCACGGACAATCTAGATACCACGACGTAGCCGAGATCTAGTTCGCATATTATCTTCGCCTGTGGGCAGAAACTGGAGGAGCAACTTATCGCATTCTCAGAAATCAACGGGAGAGTCAGCCGATCATCGGGCTGCCGGTTTCAGATGAGTCAGTCCGTGTCGTCAAAGCCGCGAGTCTGGAGGGGGAGCTCGCAAGGTTCCGATCCGATCGTTGAGCACATGACGAGAACGGGGGACTCCGCTAGCCCCCCGAAGGCGGATGCGGCTCAATTGCGCCTCGCAACAATGTGCAACACCATCAGAAAATATACTTATTAAACTATCAGAATGAAAATGGGAAAATCAAGTACATGGCATTTCGGTTTACCATTCATTTTCAATTATGAATCTTTATCATGAGCCAAGAGACAAACAGAAGTTAACTCTCCCTAACTCATCCTTTTCCTCAAAATGTTGGTTTAAGTTCCAAGTGGGCAGGATCTTAAACAAAATCAATAAGAAACATCCTCCGACCGCCGCACGGTGGGCCAAAAGCGGGGAAAACCACAAATCGCAAACCTCTCAAATACAGTTTTTGTTATTTATTATTATTATGTTTTTATAGTAGTCAATATCCCAACGTATCACCCTGCAGCAAACACTTCCCAAAAAGGTTGCAAAAAAACTTGAAAAGGAGTGAAAATCAGCGAAAATGGTTACGCACAAGTTTTGCTATATGGCAATGTTTGTTCGATAGACAACACTGAGCACTTAAAGATACTGATTATAAGTTACCATTTATGCAAATAAAGTTGGTTGATGTTCTTCAAGGAACTCTTTCAAAAACGATTCAATCCAGACTACTGATGATATTTGTTTGCATTGATTTTCAACTACTAGCTCCATCTGCCTCTAAGGAACTTCTTACTAAGCCAGATAGTGGGCACTATGAAGGTCACTTTTCCGTAGAGAACACCACTGGATATCACCAGATGCAATATCTTGATTTCTTAATCAAAATGAGCATTTTTGTTGGAAGTAACTAAGTGCAGATAAGCGTTCCTTTGGTCTTCGAATTTGCCCAGCGAATACAACGTCTGGGCATCACTTCTGCAAACTAATTGCAACCTTAAGAGTGCTGGATCATGTTGGAAAACAACAATTGAACAGTTGAACTTCAATGACATCAATCGATTCAAGGCAGACTGTCACGCGATATAAAAATGTTCCAATCGCCCTTGGCGGAGTGACAGTTCAATGATAAACCGTGAATTATAACTTTATAAATTGTAATGAAGTAAATTTTTGACTTGACAAGGAATACCTACCTATTCTTGAAATGTTTCACAGTGGTTCTTCCTCAAGAAAAACTCAAATAACAACTGCAATAATTTTGATTCTGTTCGGTTGCACAGACAATTCTGCAGAATAAAGTCCAGTCAAGCAATATTACGAATCGAATTGTCCCAGAAAACGTGTAAAATGTACCAAGGCCACACATTTGGCTGTGATGAAAAGCAAAAACGATTTTTCCATGTCCTGGATGTACAGAACATCCAGAAAGTTAGTTTTGGATATTGTGTACTTGAGAGAATTTAGAGATCTTGAACATCCAGTGTGTTCGTATAAGTACTATCATTTGATTCAACAACAACGAAAACATGGTCTAAAGCTCCCCACTTGCCTGTAAAGATAAATAAATGATTTTTGGCCAAGATTTTGGACGTTTTGAGCTCTGGGTGCTCTTAATTGGCTCGGGACTAGTTCTAATCGATTCAGCAACCCAATCATGTCAGACGACACCCCACATGCCTATAATGATAATAAGGCCATTTTCGGACCAAATTTTGAACATTTGCGGCTCTGGTTGCTTTTAATGGGCTCAGGACTTTCGATTCAGTACCCCTAAAATCTAATTAGACGATATCCCACTTGCCTATAATGATAAATTAACCATCTTTAGACCTGATTTAAGGTATTTTGGACTCCATAGGTTGCTCCAATTGGCTCGGGGCTGGTTCCAATCGATGTAGAACAAAAAAGACTTTGATCTAATTTGATCTAGCTTGATCTAATTTGGTTTTCTAGTTATACAAGTCAATGAGCAAGTGTTGCTATCTTATAGATCAGTCATCAAGCCAGAACGACTTTATGTAATTAAACCTTTTGAAGAATAATTTGCAGCTGTAACTTTTGTTTCCGGGCAGCTAAGCAAAACCAAAGCGATCACTCTGGTAATTAAAAAAAGGTTCTCCGCTATCAAAGTATTTACTCCAATTTCACGTTTTAGACTTTTCTGTCCATAATTCAGCTCAAGCCTTCTATTACTAATTCAAAAGAATGTAAATAAAACAAGTTTTCACTTTGGAAACTTCCAGAGAATATCGTTGATCTATGATTATTGAGATGTATGCGGTTCAGTAACAACATCCTCTCATTGGGCATCCGGTGATTCCAGATGGTTTGACGCATTTCAGATTCTTATCAGCTTCGCTATCTTTGTCGCTGGAAACTTTAAAATTCCTCTAGCAATTGATAACAACTGACCTCACTTGGCCTTTATAACAACCGATCTCACTCGGCTCTCCTTACTAGTGGCCACCAACTAGAGTCTGGAGTCATCAACAACGACGAAGTTTTCTTTTGCCTCGGTCAAGGGTAAAATTAGCCACATATCGCTCCTAAGAATGTAGAGCAGTAGTGGAGTGTTTCCAAAATACGTCAACTGCACTAAATGGAAGTCCGGATGTTATCCTGGTTTTGAAAATTGCCGTCATTTTTTGGGAATCTCGGCATTATTGGATGACAGCTATAATGATCGTGAATGATCTAGTTCAGCTGCTCTACGCCCTTCACTCATGTTCAGCCCTTTATAAGGAAAATACTGTCATCCAGTAATTTTGTTCTTCAGCGTAAAACATATGTCTCTACCTGTTGCTGGCATACCGACCATCGTAAAGATCAAAAATGTACAAAAATGGCAAGTTATTTCACAAAGGATCATTATTTTTCCATTAATTTATTTAATTTTTTCAATAGATGAACATTACCCATAGATTATTGTTTTTCTAAATTCAATATTTTACATACGAACCAACCCTTTTTCGAAAGGTTGTTAATCCATGAAATTGAGAATGATAATGCCAATCGCAATCATCGTTTCGGTTTTCTATGTACAATAGCAAGCATTTGTAATCAATAATAGTCAATAGCATTAATAAACTGACATGACTAATTTTTACATTTTTTTCTCCTTTCATTTTAAAGTGTGTACCTACTTTTCGCTATTTTACCCCGATGAGAGCGATTTGTTGGTTTCGAATTTGGTTCTACTCGATTCAGTGATCCAAAAAACATAGAAATAGGAAGATTTAATGATCATTTTCTTGTTGCCTGTTGGATTTTCTCAAAATTGGTCCTTTAAACCCACCGTACGACTGAATTATCATGTGTGGCAATAATGAGGAATCTTCACAAAATAAAAAGTTAACACTTCAAAAATTTTCAAACAATTCATCATTGGTAACAAACAATAACATCATGTGTGTTCAGGTAATGAGCATGCAATGTAAAGGATGAAGTTTATATAATCAAGTCGTTCTTATTTTACTTCCGTTTTCTTCTGAGAAATTGGTTTCCACATCTTCGACGTCAGTGATTCAGTTAGAGATAAGATAATGTTTCTTTCTCTTGATGGATTATACAAAGGTCCATAGTTAAAAAACGCTGCAAATTCTTTCACTGGGGTTTATTATTCAATTGGCTTGCGTTCATGATTTGAATTTCTACTAAGCTTTGGAGTGTGCGTGTTTCACAGGATAGAGCGATTATTGAATTTCAGGAGATATGCATAGAGCACGTAAATCTGATCTCTGACCAAAATGCCAAATTTGAATTGATCAGTTGATCATATTTGTGTGCCTCCTGAAATTCAATAATCCCTCTATCACCTGTGAAACACGCACACTCCAAAGCTTAGTAGAAATTCAAATCATGAACGCAAGCCAATTGAATAATAAACCCCAGTGAAAGAATTTGCAGCGTTTCATGCGTATCAGAATGCTTCAACCCGTGTATCGGCTACAAAGCCTTTTAGGAGTTCACTCCAGTATCCACATCACTACATCACTAGGTTACTGCGATGAAAACATAAACAATAATAAACCAAAAAAAGCAAATGTTGGCACCATAAATCGGGCCGTATATCGGGAATGGTTTGAGCTACGAACCTGGGAAAGGGCTCATTCGATTCCTCATGGAAAGTTCTACAAAAAGAGTCCAAATTTAGGCCGCTTCGACTTTTTTGAGATTTTTAGGGATTTTACAAAACTTTGACAACCCTTAAAGGGCACTTTAAATTAATTGAGAGTGCTGGCTAAAGAAGCTGACTTTTCCTGAAAATTTCAGATTTTTTGCTTCAGCCGTTTGGGAGAAATCGTGCGTACGGCGTACGGACGGAAAATTTTTTATTGCAGATTCGGATTCTACACCCTTTGAAACGTAAACCATGAAATTTTCAGGGGGGTTAGAATTTTTTTTTTCAAGAGCGATTACAATGGTTTATTATTGAATAATAAACCAAAATAATAAAATACGTAAAACGAAATACCAATTTTGCAAAGCACAGTGCATTATTGGCTACCTTCAAACCAGTTTTCAGACCACAGAAAGTGTTTTTAAATGTCAGTTAATGATATATTCTGATCGATTTCTAGGAGGAATTCAAAATTCCACTGTTGTCATCCAGTGTAACATGTAGGAGGCCAAGTACTAATTAATATTTTATTGGGTTTCTTTAAAGCAATTTCTCTCCTTAAAACTACATACCTGACCACAGAAAGTGCTTCTGAATTCAAGTTAATGCCAAATCCTGATCGATTCCTAGGAGGAATTCAAAATTCCACTGTTGTCATCCCGTTTACAAAGTATGAAGCAATGTACAAATTAATGTTTTATTTGGTTTCGATAAAGCATTTTCTCCCTTTAAAACTACATAGTTACGACAAACGAAAATGATGAATGATCTTGTTGATTGAAAATAAAGTTGTGACTTTAACTTTCCATACAACCCGACTTTTTTCACTGAACATAACTGTCAGTAAAACTGTAGTTATACCGACTCAGCGGTTTTCATTTACGTGATTTGAACACTCTCATTGGTAGTTATTTGATATTTGAGCATTATGATCAACACAAATGAAGAAAATTCGAAGGTCCTCCCACAAAACCATCAAAGTGCGCCGCAGTGTTAATGAGCTTACGATGGATTACAAGATTGTGAGTCATCCGTGAGTTTCCCAGCTTTCATGATAACGCAGGTCTATCTAAAGACCTTTAGATCGAAGTAGAAACGTGTTAACCAGATGATCGGAATGGCATTCAAGTCGATTAAGACACCAATTGATTTGTAAGTACTTACCAAGCAACAAAAGGTTATGCGCGGAGTTCATGTTGAGCTCCTTCACAAATGATTCACCATCAACAATAACGACACGTTGTTTTTTGGTTATACTGGGAATTAGATTTAGAGATTTGAAAAAGAAAGGAATCGAGAACTATCTAGAAAATAATGGACTCGAGTAGCAAAACAAAACTCAGATGCTCTCTAAACAAAGGAACCTTAGTACACCGATTCTATAGGGTGGACTGAACTGAACTCCACATTCGGCTAGCGACAGCCTAGTGAAGATGGATACTAAACTCGTGAACATCCATCTTGCCCACAACTCGGATGAGCCGGTTCTTTCACAGAGTAACAGATGAACGGTTCTTTAAAACCGTTCCTTGTAGCCGTTCGAAATTACGATCCAGCTCTGGGGTCTCCAAGGTGGGCCAAATTGAAATTATTAATGCCCTTGCGCTCTATCACCGGGGTCAACATTAATCTCATCTTTGAAAAACAATAGAACTTGTCGTGGAACATTTCAAATAGTCGGGGTAGAGTGGAAATTAATTCAAAACATAACTTACGCACTCGGGTAAGGCAAATTCAGCACTCTAGTCTGTCACAAGGCAATCGTCTCAATAAGTTATATCATTCGGTAGATTATCTGTCTATCATACATATTCATTTCTGCATATTGAAACTTTTGGATTCCATTCATGGCAAAGATTTATCAACAAATCCACTATCCATCGAACTATCCATCTTATAATAGAATATGCCTCATTTTATTGCTTCTGTCTTTCATAGATGCCCCATTTGTGTGTTACTGTAGCCCTGCTCTTGTAAAAATAACATATTTTCCTCGAACTGCTATTCAACGGAACTGAAACTTGGGTCGTAGCGTTATGGATGGTATAGAAGTCCAGTATCCACCAAGCTCAATCGGCTGTAGCTTGTCACTCCCTGACGTCAAACACAATTCTGGTCCAATCTGATGTCGTGGTCGTTGCGTTTCTACTTTCATTTTCCTTTGTTTGAACAAAGATGTAAGAGGTCCTATACCTCTGACATAGAAGAAAGCCAACTAAGCTATAAAAAATTTTCCATTGGTCTTTAATGTTGGTAAATTTGGTACAGTCCAGAGTAGATAAGCTGTTTGTTTAACTGCTCGGTTAGAGCTGTTCGATTTAGCTTCAAAAACTACATAGGTACACCTTGCTGTAGGCTCCCCTAATTAGCAGAGAACAAATGACTTTACTGTTGGGTTTTAAGAAGTCTACCCCCTTTCACTCTCCTAAAATGCTCACATTGCAGGTTAATTCGGAGGTGGAAGTACAATTACGAGCTTGTGATGAGACTCACTATATGCTTGTTCCAGGCTTTTGGGAAGGATGCTGGCTGGAGACTTACAACACCAAGTCCCCATCCCAGTTCGGTTGAATTCACAGGGAAAATCTAGGAAATGCAGCCTGTTACACGTCTGTGGGGCTCTGCATGCAAATCCCGACATTTGAGTTTTGTTAATTATCAAAAACACGGTTGTAAACAATGATTAGTTCGGAATTACCAGCTAGAACGTGTGTTCTCAGCTGTTGGTTAATGCAGGTGCTTGCGCATTCAGAGTAATCCACTCTCTGAAGCGCTGCACAACCCTAAGATCAACATCGATTATGGTTAGAGAACTGAACCGTTAAAGGGTTAAGATTTCCATCGTCTCAATGATTTTTCTTCAGTTCATAGTTTTCCAATTCAGGACTTTTTTCAGCCCTTAAATTCGTCAAAATGCTCATTTTACTAAGTAACATCAGGTATGCGTCTCAAGAATAGGAATCGAATAAAATTTCAAAATACCACAACAGTTTAATAAAATTTCATCTCCAACAATCAGAGCTACAACAAGGGTTTTCCGTTTTTTCGAACAGCTCTTTTGATGGCCAACAATCCTTTAGAAGTTGTGAACAATTAAACATGATGGAACCTGTGTAATTACAGAGTAGATGAGTTCAGACATACGTAGGCACCAATCATCACCTGGAAGCTTCTACACTCCTACTGAAGTGTGTATTATGACAACTAAGTTTATTGATTTACTTAGATGGCGGGTACCTATCTACCGATCTACTTCAAAACACTTCCAAGCCTAGGTACCACTCTATCTAAATTAAAACTTAAATTTACATAATTATCATAACTTGGATAAGTAATTACTATTTATTACTAATATTTACATACTTCAAGTGTTTACTTATTAGGTGTTTGAGGTTTGTTGAAATAAAAAAATATATTAATATTCAAGTCCGTGAAAATCGAGGCGCTTCATAGATTAACAATCCAATGATTGAATCGGAAAATAAAAGAAAGAAGTGTAGGAAGGTAGTGCACGTTTCCAAACGTTGCAGCAGCAGATGAAGAATTTTAACTTTACTTTTATAACCTCAATATTTCAACAGTACCAGCCTTGTACTGATAATATCATCATTTAGTATTCTTACATATAAAGTTTAAAGAAATTATACATTTTAAAAAGGTCAAATTAATTAAACACTATTCGTCAACCATACATTTTGTGTTCGAGAGATGGAAGGAGTTTTTCTGACCAATTCATTTCAAATTAGGAATAACATTAAGATTATCAAATGGCCAATCAATAAAAGGAACACGTATTTTCTAATCAATGGAAGATCAACTTTTTGAGTTACTACTTGATACAAATTTGTTCATTGTACGCATGCACGGTTTATCTTTCTAAAATTAACCTGATTCATATGGACTGTTACAATAAATATCGAATTAAATAGGTACCTATCTACTTTTAGAAATAAGTAAAATGAAACGAAAATGCTTGAAAACAGTCCTAAGGTTCGACAAGTCAGCGATTTTTAATAAATAGAACAAAAGAAATTATAAGTATTACAAATAAATTAGAGTGAAAATATTGTTTAAAAAATAATAAATGCAGGCAGCACAACTAGACACACATCACACACAAAAATTAACCAAATAAATCACAGTAATGTATTTTAATGATAGACCAACTATGCGAACAACCTAAACAAATTGTATGAAAATTGTTGATGGAAAATCAACGGTTTACAATTTTAGACTCCATTTGAAAGCGGCAACAATTGAAACTGGTTCGCAATAAAACGTATTTGTAGGAAGAAAAAACGCTAATTTTCGTTTTTCCAAGTCAAACAATAGGCAACGCCGGATATCTTAATTATCAACACAAAAGAAGTTCAAACGACACACTTAACACACACGGTTAGATTTTTGGAAAACTTAGTAGGTACGTGAAAAACCAACAAATACGAACAATCTGTACATTATTTTGTAAGCTCTATTTTACCCTTTTAATACTGCATTTTATGACAAACTTATAGCTCTGTGAAATTTACGATTTTATCCAGTCAATCTTAAAGCGATTTTGCTGGGTGCAAATTTGTACTCCTGGATCAAGATTCACTAACTCTATTTGAAAATTTCGTTGAGGAAGCACTTAGAAACGTGGAGAAAAAAATATAATCCTATGGATCAGTTGTGCCTGCACCTATGTCACCTAAGAAAGACAAAAATTACGTCAGATTGTGCACTGTGATCGACATCAATTATGCAGGGAGGAAATTGGAAGTTCAAATTGTTTAGATAAAAAAAGGTTAATTGGAGTCACGTTGATTCCTACCTATTAAATATATATAAATCTATTACTGAAATAAATCGGTGCAAGAATAGGTAAGGCGAATCGTCACCGCACCATGTCTACAAAACTATAGGTTTCTTACGCACTAATAAGTTTGCAATTGATCAATTTAAATTTGTTATCGTTGATATGTGAGCTTCTATGTACAATTTCAATATCTTAATCACAAAGGAATGAAAATTTATTGCACATCAACCAAGGCAGACTAATACAATTATTTTTTTTTTTTTTACAGTCTTGGAAAGGGGGACGAAGATATGGCGGCCCGGAAGAAAAGTGAACACGTGAATCATTCAATTTGAGCACTTGTTCGTAGGTGTACGACTCAATCCATCCAATAGGGATGAACTTCCTTGAATTTCCACAGTTGGTAAGAGTTGACGGGGTCACAAGATAAGAGCGACAGGTGTTGTGTCTGAGGATTTACGGCAATGCATTTTCGTTTTTGTTTGTGATAAAGCACCATTGTTTTCTGAAATAAACAAGATGACGTAAAGATGTTGAGCACCATAAAAATTGAGAGGAATAGACCGTTTATTTTGCGAAATTTGTAGGAAATGTGTTTCATCCTAAACGATATGTAATATGAACTCAATTCCCTCACCTCATCATACTGCCAAGGCCCGCTAACGCTTCCAAGTTTACAAAATACTAGTTTAACGCCAAGGGAATCTGCATCTAGACATCTTTCTCCACTACCCAACTGGCCTTTGGCGTTTAATCTCAAAAGCTGAAAAGATTAGTAGGTACTTAAAACATGTAAGCGACTTGAAGACAAGTTCTTAGTTTAGATTCAAGAACTTGATATTTTCTAAATAACAAAGCACAGGTGAACCAATCAAATCTTCATTAATATCTACCTGATTATTCCCGAAACCATGGCAAGGTGCCATTCCCATCATAGTTGGAGCAGGTTGGCCCATCGTGTCCATGCAAGACTTAGTAGCCAAATTTCTCAACTAAAACAAACGAAGGGAATTAAACGTCTATTTTACAACCTAAAGAGCTTCGAAGACCTGAAGAAACCTTTTGCATAGTGATTACGGTAATGTATGAACAGGATTTAAAACGACTGATATTGATTATGGTGGTTCGAAGCCAAGTTCTGCATATATTATAATGATGGTGACGGAGTGGAGTAGTTATTCCTTCCAGGGAATTGAGGGGGAAGGGTTGTCCCAGAACTCATACCAAGAGCCTTTTAGCTTCCAGGTTATCTCCTGAGTGTTGGAGGCTAACTGCGTTAAATCTACTACCATACCCTCTATCATAAACCTTTGTTCCTTTCATTTCCTCCTGAATCCTCTCCAATGATGCTGACGAGCTAGCCCATCAGAGAACTCACCTCGTCAATCATCAGGGTGACCTACCGTCCAGAAAGGGAACAGAGGTACCCAGGCTCTGTTGTTTAACTTGCATTCAAGTCTTAGATACACTTTTTCTCAGCAAAATGCAGGGATAACCCCAGCAAACCATAATTTGGTGTTCTACATTGGATTGCTTGCATAGCATTGATTTCAGCTCATCATGTGCTATGTCTTGTCAGATGAATGTGGTAGATGTGTGAAACCCACAAACGTGGACAGTGTAGTTCACATTTCAGTCAGTTTGTGACAACCAACCAGACGAACTTGGACCAACACGATTACTTCCTGTCTCAAAGGCTAATTAAATAAGGTTTCGTCTTAAGTTGCAGCAATAATCCTGGTTCATGCTGCTACACTTAACTTGCTTAAGTAGCTACTTATCAAAGAAGAGAGGGAGCACACCATGGCAAGGTGGCAGGAAATGTGGATCAACGAGCAAAGAGGGAGGTGGACAGCACGCTTGATACCACATGTTCAAAAGTGGCTAGAGAGAAAGCATGGAGAGGTGAACTTTTTCTTAACACAGTTCTTCTTGGGACACGGACAATTTTACTCCTATCTTTACAAACGAACCAACTTGCCCGAATTGTGATGTAGGAGATGACGATGTGTTTCACACACTCTTCATATGTCAGCAGTGGGAAACACAAAAAGATATCTGCAGGATGATCTGGAAATGCCATCTGAGGACATGACATCGGAAAATATAGTTGGCAAAATGCTTGAAAGAGAGGAGCATTGGACCTCTGCAGCTGTCTATGTCGAAGACATCCTGCAGAGAAAGATCTCCCAAGAACGAGAGAGACAGAGGAGGCTACAAACGGACCGAGAGGAATGAATACATCGCAAGGACTTGGCCTGAAGTAATTTGTTGAACAGTTCCAGGCCGAGTTCCAACGTGGGAAAGGAAGGTGAGGTTTTAGTGGGTTTGAATCCTACATAACCCGAAGAGCAGGTCCCTTCTGGGTATCTTACGAGATCCGATTTTCACCTTAGGATCTTAATGATTTCCTCACCTGCCTAGCGGAAAAAAGTAGCTACTACAGTATAGATAAGTCACATGCATAGGTAACCACCACTTAATACAACAATTGCATACCCTTGAACGAATGATTCAAAATGTACGAGTAAATTCTTCAATTAACATTATATTAAAACATTTCTTACCTCCCCCCAATGAATATTTGGAGGCAATTCGGGAAACTTAGCGGTAACATCGTAAGCAACGTTTTCCATAAACCACTCAAAACTCTTGCACTTCAACTTTTCTTTCAGCTCCAATTGTTTGCTAATGTCTCCCATGTCCAAATATCGTGCAAGAGGCTCCCTGGTGTAGAAATATTCCTTGTATTTGTCATCAAACCAGGTTTCGATCACCCTCTTGTAATTCTGTTTGGATACGTAACAACCGTTTAGTAAAATATTGGTATCGTAACTTGCATAAGAAATTTCAAATTTGCATTTCATAATAAAACATCTACAGAAATTTCAATACGATTTAGAAAATACTTACAATAACAATCAGTGGCCCCTTCTTTTTCTTTGCAAGCTCTCCAAAATTATAAGGCATGAAACCACGGTAGACATGTCCAACTCTGGAACACGGTACCCATAAAATCTTTCCGCCACATTGCCAGATCTGAAGAAAAGAATAAAATAAATAATAACCAAATTTTTGCACTAAGCACTTGACATTAAGAACTGATATTGAATTGGCCGTAGGAACGGCACTGGTGAAGTGTTGTCAAGCGGGACAAGACAAAATCAAATCAAATTGTGAGAAATCATAATAGTTAAGGTGATTTTCGAGAACAATGGAACTTTTTATCAATTAAAAATTAGTTCTGATTGTTATCGAAAATTTTATATTACGTAGGATAACTATCCAATATGGACAAATTAAATTAACTTTGCTTGTTCGGGACGAACACTTTCAAAGGAGATGTACAGAGACTGCTCTGGGAGTTCAGAGGGGGTATTTTCTAAATAAATTCTACATTTTAAAGAACTTTATTTTTTCATTGCTTCCAATGGGCTTTTAGAAGGACAGGGTATTTCCTTTTTAAAGGTTTCTGAAATTATTTGTTATGAATCACTCTTCAAAAAACCCAGATCGAGATGTTTGAGAAGCCTACCCATTGCATTCTATGTTGATTAAGATTCCAACATATTTCACACCTCCATTTTTCAACGATTTGAAATGGAAACCTCAAAGAACATTTCAAACACATATAATAATACAGGTTTGGGTAATAAATTAATTTAAAAAATTCACATTTAAAAAAAGAAAAACCGCTATAAGTTTCCCCATAAAACTTCGTCATTAACAATTAACCAAAAATGAAAAGATCTGGAGAAATCAAAAGACAATAAAGTTCCCTCTCTTTTTAAAAACTCATTTAATTTAGGAACCTAATTCAAAGATTTTTTCTCAACATAACTAGTATAGATTTAAACTACTGATGACTGTTCGAACTTTATGGTACTAAATTCATAGGATTAATAGTTATTGTTTAGGGGAAATGTTTACATGTTTTGAAAGAATAGAAAAAATACGTGTCAAGCTTTTTTCGATGCAGAATCGCTAGAAGCGAAAATTCCCGGAGTAGCTTTTGTAAGCAAATCTCATGAAAAAGCGTACCTTGAAGGATAGCTCGAAGTTCTCACCGCCCCAAACAAGTAGGCCTGGATCGTAAGCACCAAGTTCAAGGAAATATTCTCTGTTGATAGCAAAAAGACCGCCAGCGTGAGTGGGAGACCTACAAATAAAGACAATTCAATCATGATTACGATTTAAATAGTTTTATTGTAATTCTCATACCAAGAAGATTTTATAAAAAAAAGAAAGAAATTCATTTCAAATATTGTCTTAAACTTATTTCAAATACTACTATAATATCAAATACTACTTATTAGCAGATTTCATTTACATCATATGTTTAGCTTATTATTGGGAGTGTGACAGTCTGAATGGTTTAATAGCTTCAAACCATATTCTAGCCGTTCTACATAAAGACTGAAAGGCATTCTGTTCACGTGATGTTGAGATGTTTTCCGAAGAATCTCCAAGTAGCACTGTCGTACCTATTGTGGAATAACTTGAGGAAGTTATCTGTCCACCATTCGATGTCAGTGTCTGAGAAGATCCGATATTATTGAACCTCGACTGTATCCCTCAATGTAACATCAATGACGCATCAAAAAAATTAGCAGATAAGCTAAATTCCGAAAAATAATCTTCTTAAACTTCTTTTAAAGCTGGGATTGAGTAGTTTGTTTAACGATTTGAAGACGAGAAGCAGGTAAGATTGATCTCCTTTGCAATATTGGTAGCTATCTTTCAGTGGCGAAGCCTGTGGTCATTTCTGGATTCGGCGATTACCAGACGATTCAATAAATTTAAAGAATTAGTCAATACTAATGTTAAATATACAATTTCCTCTTTATAAAAAAGAAATGTTTATGCTCTCAGTTGGCGCAATTACCGCCTCATCGGTGACATTAGCGCTTGTGTGGAAGCGCGTATTCTGCGTATCTCATACGCCCCCCCCCCCTCCGCATCCAGTGCAGAGGGTCCCCCTCATCATACGCCCCCCAAAACATCGACCAATCAAATCGATTTAAGACTCGTGCTCAAACACGCAACTTCGAGCGAGTCTGGCAACTTTTGGGAGCTCTCGTGGCTTCTCGGCAGCGTCCGTGTTATTTCGGTTCAAAGTCTCAACGACAGGATTACCAGATTACCACAGCAAGCGATTTTCAACCTTAAGGCGGGGTTTGTGAATTCCATACGTCAAAAACACCTTAGATTGGCGTTTTTGACAGGTAGATTGCTTTGCTGGGGGGAGTGCCCCCCAGACCCCCCCCCCCCCCCACACTTCTGGTTACTAATCGCCGCCACTGGCGATGACCTAGCAAAAATGTCACGCCTCGCCACTGCTATCTTTGTATTTGGGCGAGAAAAGCTCATTTTTGCCTCACGTTCGCTTCGCGGTTGTCCGTTATGGTCTCGGTGCACGTTCAGGGCAGGAGCCGCCACTGTAACTGACCCTGGCACTACACCCTTGTTGGATCTTTTTTTCGAACAATGTATGGGTTGAAAGAAACTTACTTATAAGGTTCACTATGGTGAGCTCTAGCCTTGATCTCTCTAGCGGGAAGATTGTTTTCTTTGTAAAGCATTCCCCACTCGAAGATGCCTCGGAAATGGTGTCCTTCTTCATACACGGGACGTACTTCGAAATTCGAATGATCGATGCCGTCAATAACCGGAACGGTCATAGTAGTTCTGAAAATATAATCAACAGTTCTCAAAACAAATGCTAAGAAATTTAAAACGTCAAGTCCAAAATAGGGAGGGTGGGAGATCCAAACTCAGGGCATTCTTGCTACCATGATTATTAGGGTTGATGAACTGATCTATCTTCACATGAAAATCCGATTTCAAAACAATAGCGGCCTTTTCTGTTACGATCCTAACCTACAGGCCTAAATGACGTTGCTATTTCAACGAAATGTTTCCCTTAGAAATTGAAAAAGTTACTCTAAATTGCAATAGTAATATATAGCTAACAACTTGAAATGGAATGAAATGAATTTTTATTGGTATAAGCCAAAAGGCATAACAAGGAGTTGCATAAAACACTTCTTAATAAATTAAAAAGGTGCTTTTACCAGCCTAAAAATAAAAATATATACAAAACTGACATGGTCTCTCTGATCAATATAGACTATTTTGACATCATCCGAATGACTTTTAAGCTTCCTAAAAGAAAAAGAAAACACTCACTTCACTCGTTACAGCTTCTTATAGTATAACATAACTAAAAACGCTGCAAATTCTTTCACTGGGGTTTATATTCAATTGGCTTGCGTTCATGATTTGAATTTCTACTAAGCTTTGGGGTGTGCGTGTTTCACAGGTGATAGAGCGATTATTGAATTTCAGGAGGCACACAAATATGATCAACTGAACAATCCAAATAGGTATTTTGGTTGAGAACAGATTTACGTGCCCTATGCATATCTCCTGAAATTCAATAATCGCTCTATCACCTGTGAAACACGCACACTCCAAAGCTTAGTAGAAATTCAAATCATGAACGCAAGCCAATTGAATAATAAACCCCAGTGAAAGAATTTGCAGCGTTTTCCTGAAAATTTCAGATTTTTTCTGAAAATTATCAGAATGCTTCAACTTGTGTATCGGCTACAAAGCCTTTTAGGAGTTCACTCCAGTATCCACATTACTACATCACTACGTCACTAGGTTACTGATATCAACACCGTTTGGGAGAAATCGTGCGTACGGCGTACGGACGGAAATTTTTTTTATTGCAGATTCGGATTCTACACCCTTTGAAACGTAAACCATTAAATTTTCAGGGGGGGGGGGGGGGGGTTAGAATTTTTTCTTTCAAGAGCGATTACAATGGTTTATTATTGAATAATAAACCAAAATCACAAAACCATTTACGAAACATCAATTCCAAAACTTCATTAACAATCATTTGTCGCTGCCTGATAGCCGCCTGATTGAACGCATTTAATCTTTTATAAGCTTGGGGCTCTATTAAATTCAGCAAACCAACTAGATGTTCCTCATTCAGCAATGTGCCAACAAGATTCTCTCACTCTCTGACCGGTGTTACATATCGAACAAACAGTATTCCCATCAAATACGGTTTTAACACCAGTGAGGTAAAAAGAAACCCTCTTATGACCAGCCAATCGAATCTGCGCCACGTTTAGCATACATCGTCAATCCCTTATAATATATCAACTATATTATAGTTAATAACTTACTAAATTAAAGTAATTAAAAAATACCTGTCGTTATAAATAGGAGCAAGGAGAGGAGGCAGCCAGTTTTTACCAACTTCGCAGTGAGCATCGAGGAACACGATGACCTCTCCATGTGCCTCTTTAGCTCCCCGAGATCTGGTGTTGATCAAACCTTCTCTTGCTTTATTGCGAATAACTCTTACTTTATCTCCAAATTTTTCGATATGAGATTCAAGTTTGCCTTTCAAATCTTCTGCAGAAATACAACGTTGTTCGATAAATATACATGTCCTCGGAAATCAGTAGACATTACAAAATCTTACTGCATCTATCGATTATATTGAGTACTAATAAATACTCAATCAATAAACCCTTTTAATAATTCATAGTTAATAGTCATATAGGTAACACGATATTTAAGATAACAAACCTCTATCGCTAAAGTCGTCAACCAACAGTACTTCTTCCAGAAATTGCGGAGGCGTCCTATTTATTATGCTATGAACTGTGCGCATTAAAGTGGAAAACCCTTCGTTGTGAAAAACGACAACGACACTCGCCTTTGGGAGATTTTCCGGGTAATTCCAATGTTTGCACCTGTAACAGAAAAAAGTTCAATTGTATACTTACAACTTTCTTACCAATAGTTGAAACTACAGGCAGGGCTGTGGAGAGGGGATCCGGCCCCAGGGGCAAAATTCCAGGCCCAGCTTTTTATGTGTTTGACAGCTTTGTATTTGTATATTATTATTACTTCCAAATAAAATTAAAATTAAACGAGTTAACGGTTTCAACAACCGAAAATTCGGGCCCCCTTAAGAAGGCCAGGCCCGGGGGCATTGGGTCCAGTGCCCCCCTCTCCCTTCCTTCATCCTCATTACGGGGCAGTACATATGTACTGGTGGTGATTGTTATTTTTTAAATTTATTGTGAATTTATTTAGTATATATCTGTATGTTTTATCTGAACCTAACCAGCTGTGGGAGGATATCTATGGTTCTTAAGGGGAGGAATCGAAAGTTAAGATGGGAGGATATTGAATATTCTTATGGAGAGGTGTCTTGTCAGGGGGTCTGAGGTAAGGAAGGCTAAAATCTACAAAGGATTTTTGTGGCAACAAAAGAGAGGAATTTCTCGTAATTAGTTTTGTAATGTTTCTCCTCTGATACTACGTGTTTTTTATTTTATGGTATTTTGATATAAAACCTTTTTAGATACCTACGCTTATATTACCACAATATAATAGAAACAATAGAAGACTATAATACAATATACTACAATACAAAATAATAAAATGGGTTGCCCAGGCGAGAGTGACTCCCTTGGGCCCGCTTCAAATGTCCAGAAAGTTTCAAAATGGTGGAAAGGAGGAAAAATTACATCAAAACAATTTCAAAACAGGAGCTATTTTTATATTTTTCTAAGACTTTTATCTACTTCCTTGTTTGCATCAATGTTGACCAGGAATTAAATTAAATTGATTAGTTTTAAAACACTTGTCATTGTCTTCAACGTAAAATGGAAATTAAAAGCAGTTGTAATCAGTTGTTCCCGTTATGACAATAATAAACTAAAACTCGGCGTTAGGCACTTCATCAGAGGCAAGCCCCCCTGGACCCCGGATGCTTACTGCTTAGAGCCTATGGCTGAAATTCAAAAAACATGGAACACGTTTCAGCCATGCTTTTTTAAAGGCCGGTTCACACGCTTATGCCAGTTGCACAAACCGGCATATGTGAGCCAGTTTGCGCAAACTGAACTGCTTGGTACCGTCCACACGTTCACTTGAGCTTGCGCAAGCCGTTTGGTGGGATCGTTCTCAAATTGACTATTATTGTGGATTAATTGTGGGTTGTATGGTTTTTTAATAAAAAATGGATGAGGAGAAGCTTATCCTAGTGCGTCTGCAGCTTGTTTAGTGAGAAAGACATTGGAAATTAAAAGGGCTTAACGGTGGAACTGGACCAAAGATTGGTTGCTAAAGAGGGACGTCCTTTCACATACGAAGTTAAATCGTCGAGTTGGAGGGGGAACCGAATGATTTCCGCAACTACTTACGAATGGACGAGATGACATATAAGGAGCTTCTCAGCATAGTCTCCCCTGATTGTAAAAACTGACAGGGTCATGAGACGAGCCATCACCCCCCATGAAAAGCTGTCCACGACGCTAAGGTTTTTGGCAACAGAAAGAATATGTCTATAAATTCACAAAGGAATTCCTTTTCTTGCTGCATCGAGAGAATAGTCCTATTGTTCCTGAACAAAACACACAACAAAACATAGTAGTTCCTACATCAGATGACTTCACACTGTGTACATGGATTCCCTCCAGAAGGAGGGCGCTGCGAGGAGATTGGTGGGTTGGCTTGAAACGCGTTTACACGCTCAAACTTTGCTTCAACCTCATGCCGATTTTCTGTCCGAGACAGATTTTACTCAAGCCAGATTTTTTGGTTTGCACAAGCCAAATGGCTTTCGCAAACTCCGTTCACACGCAACGATTTAACTGCGCAAACTGGCTTGCATAAGCTGGTTTGTGCAAACGGCATGAGCGTGTGAACTGGCCTTAATGATTTTCCTTTCGCTAATTTCTTATCATTTCGCGTTTACCTAGGTAGCGGATGTCCCCTAATATTACTGATCTCCGTGGTCTACTGACTAAAATATATCTATCGTAATAATAATGTTAGACTGATTATGTAAATGAGGACTCGCAGCTCAGGTTCTTGCAGAACTATAAAGGATTATAGCACTTATGATGACTCACCACTAACTTCCATGAATGGAAGTACACTATTCTTATCTTATAATATGAATAAATATACTATTGTATATTATAATATCTCGTGTCACTCTCCCGCCTTCCACTTCCGCGTGACATTTTTCGGCTAGTTAGTCCAAGGCTAAAGCATGTTCCACGCTAAAAATCTTACTCTGGCAATCGAAGGTCGGGAATCGTTCGATCCAATGATATTTCGTCGGAACACGCCATATTCATCCCATACTTGGAGAGGGACTCTTTAGCCTCGTTCTCCTGGTCGGGCCTAAGGTCGTGACGCTTCCCTTCTTCTCCCGGGCCACTCCGCGGGGGCTCATCAGGGGGTTCGAAATTGCCAACTCCATCAATTAACTCAGGTGTCTGAAAATGAAATTTTAGATGAACATAGAGGCGAAATAAGATTAAGAAAAGAGAAGAATACTAACCAGTATGTTCCAATATTCATAACTCGCCTTCCAAGTAGATAAGTATATAGAAAAGTTTCCTTGAGTTAGAATTACATAATCTGTATACACACAGATGGTCAAATGATCACATTTCTTTCCATGAAACATATTGTTCAGCTTATCTACTAAACACCTTACGTATTAACATTTCTTATCTTATTATGTCATAATTACATGCGGAATTCCGGCTTAGACATGTTGGTGACACCACACATCCTTTTTTTTAGGTTTTTAGGGATTTTGCAAGACTTTGACAACCCTTAAAGGGCACTTTAAACCAAGACCAATTGGGCCAATATTGATTTTTCCTGAAAATGTCAGATTTTTTGCTCCAGCCGTTAGGGAGAAATCGTGCGTACGGCGTACGGACGGAAAAATTATTATTGCAGATTTGGATTCTACACACTTTGAAACGTAAACCATGAAATTTTCATTATTGATTTTATTATTGAATAATAAACCAAAAGCAGTAGGGGGCTCGCAATAGGCACTCCAATGTTATAAGTTTATACATGTTTAAGATCATTTCCCATACAGCCTGTGGTGACAGTGCAAGGGAAAGGAGTGTGAAGATAGTAAATTGTAGGGGGCCAGGAGTTCATAACCACGCTGCCGACCCCTTCTGGAGTCCGGGATACCCTCTGGGTGTTGCAAGCATTAATCGCCTCAGTCCTTGGAAGGGGCAACTTTGCTATTCCATCGCAGATTAGAAACTCACAGTTGAAGGACTTACTGGTTTACATAAGGATACAGAAGGAGAAATAAACTGAACGTGTGTTGGGACTAAGTTGGGAATAAAGTAGCAGACTCATCATAAATCTACTTCCAAATCACTAACGTATTCTTTCTCCTCTGTGATGGATATGGTTAGTTGGCCCTTCCCAATTCTTGAATCCGTCGCCTTGGGAGATGAATCAGACGCCTTCAAGCGTGGCGGAGCAATAAACCGCATTCAGCTCTATGGAAACTACCATTCCACCACCTCTCCATGTTACATGGTAGCAGAGAGTGGTTACGACCACTGGCGCTCTATTTTTTAATGTTCTGACCCCAATATTCCCTTGTATTTCCATCTAGGCAAATTGCGGAAATATATGTCCCCTCAAGTGACAATTATAGCCCCTGCCCTGATAATTGCAAGCCATTCTTCCCATCCGCCCCCCTCCCCTCCGGCTTTTTCCAGAGCCCAGGAGGCTCCCGATTCTTTAATCCGTCGCTTTTGGAGATGAATCAGACGCCTTCAAGCGTCTGGGTCATCCTCAGAACGTGTCGGGGCAATACACCGCATTCAGCTCAACGGAAGGGGCAACTATACAATTCCCTCCCTTCACCTCACCAGTTACACCTCATTAAACTAGCTTTGACAACTTCCAGCTCCGCTTAATTTTGAATATTTAAGCACATTGCTTCCGCCAAAATTTAGGTTTCTGCCTTAGGTGGAAACTCAAAAGAGATGAGAAATTTCAATTTGAAAGAGAAATGAAAATGAAAAATTTGTTATAAATTTGTAGAATGAACCTCTGTATTTTTGGTAGCCTTAATATTCCGACTCCCTGCATATTCTCTTCATGAACAGATTTCAATGATCTCCGTTAGTTTAGTCCTATGACAAATACGAGGAAGTTACACTCGATTTAAATGTCTTTTTTATTCAGTGTTGAGTAAATATAAAGAAATTTTCGTTGGAATCATTTTATTGCCCCTGTATCTTATCTATCTGTGCTCACAGTACCATGAATAACGTTTGCTCGTTAACTGCTTTGATATTGTTTTTAATCGACACAACATTCCATTACTACAAATTTTATGCTATTGATCTGAGCCATTTGTTGGGTGATACGTGCATCGCTTCATTTCCCCTGCAATCCTAGACGAAATTCACTGCAACGATCACTGGTCAAATTTTATTTCGTGTCATCATAAATCTCACTTACTCAAGTCTTCGATGCATGTTGAATGTTCCCAACAAATTTTTTAATACAGGATTTTGCTAATTTTCTTGTTTGTATTTTAACGTTTAAGGCTAACAATTATCACAAATACATTGTTCATTAAGTGTAAATTAAAACTGTTCACGTGTTAATTTTTGTTCCTCTTCATCTTTTACGAGTAGTTATGATACATAAGTTCTTCACAAACATAATAATTTTTACCATTTTTCATCTCTCCATATTCGTTTTTAAATAAGTGAGAAATTCCGTTTTCGATTGAAACATCCCTAAGTTTATCAGTAATAGGTTATTCCATTTGTTCTACTGTCAATATCTATCTATGTAATTATATATATTATTATTATCAAAAATCACACTGAAGTGTGAAATTCATGAATTCAGGAAATACCAAACTAGTTATCATGCATACTAACAAATCTGGCTCAATTTGAGCTAGTTAAATTATGAAATATTCATTTTATCTAGATACTATATGAATTAACGAGAGATCCGCTGGTAAAGTGTGGAATTGTGATCGAATAGTACTGAAGTTATTGTAATTACTAGTGTGTTACTTTTACCTATGTACAGAGGCAACCATTGATCTCAGGCGAGATGTAATTCAGGGGGGACCGTCTTCACCTACGAGAATGAAGCTATTTCAGAATCTGTCTACTTGTTGCAAGGCACGGAGTACCCCATAAACTGCGAAGCGACAATGGTCCTCCGTTTAACAGTAATGTATTTGCAAATTTTGCCAAACAGTACGGTTTTGAACTTCTAACCAGCGGTTCCTACGTATCCGAAGTCCAACGGTTTGGCCGAGTCAGCCGCGAAGACAGCCAAACGTCTACTTCTGAAGTGTTCAGATTGGTTGGAGGGGCTTCTGCTCTACAACGCTACCTCCCTTGAAAATGGGTATTCTCCATCCGAATTGCTAATGGGGCGGAAGCTTCGCACGACGGTACCAGTGCTGCCGGAATTGTTGAAACCGTGTCCGGTGAGGGAAGAAGCCCTACGAGACAGGGAGCATCGGATCCGGGAGAGGTCTAGAATGTGGCATGACAGACGGCATCGTGCCAATGCGGAGCGCCCAGACCTGGAGCCAGGGCAGAGAGTATGGATTCGAAACATGAAGATGAAGGGAAAGGTGGTGAAGAAACTGGATCAGCCAAGGTCCTATTTAGTAGAAACGGAGAGAGGCGGTAAAATCCAGCGGAACCCGTTCCATCTGGCACCTTTCAGGGTACAGCCGTAAGAGGGGAAGATGTGCCATACTCCAGTCGTCATATGGGAGTATTTTAGTTGCTAGTTAATTTGTTGTGGCAGCAATAAATATTCATTCCACCTTCGTATTCAGCTATGACCGGTGTACTTTATTTTGTCCATATCTTAACACCAACGAAATATGGTACTCTGCTCTAATAAAATACCCACCGCCATGCCCTGTGTACTTAAAAACATATTCACGATTCCATAAAGAAAATACATACGTTTATACGTAAGGGATTTACACTTCACTAGATTGTGTTCCCATTGCAACGACATGTCAATGTCTTCCTTTCTCCAAGTTGGAACTCGGCTTGAACCGTTTGTCAAGTTACCTACATAGCTACCTATATTAGGTACGTATATTGTTGGTATACTTGAGCTTCCGACAATGAGACCGATCACAAATCCTTTACATTTCATTTTCCGACATTCATAACGCACATTATCAATTAACAATTGAGCGCCTACAGTATTCTGGCTTCGAGAGGCTTCGTCCACAAGACCGTGAATCATTCCGAGAATTTCGTTGACCCGGTATCTGGTGCCCACACGCAGACTATTGAGGCTTTGTGGAATCAGGTTAAACAAAAATTTAAAATTGAAACCACGACGTTCGACCCCTACGACGACCTTCGATACAGAAGGGATATACATATGACAAGGTAAGGCGGATATTTACATTTTGGTTATTATTTCAGGCAATATTATTACGTAGGTAGCACACAGCACCATCGGGTAGTCCCCGTAGATATCGCTTTTGGTGTAGGTAGCACACGACGCGAGTACCTAACAATTCACAAGATTACGTGGATGGAATGCACCGCACCACCACCTAATATACTTACCTGCCGGTATAAAAAACTGTTTCCCAAATTTGAGTGCCTTCCAGCAAAATACAGCGATCACTACTATTCGAGTCAAATTAAAGAACTGATTTGATTAGTAACTAAGTACGATTAAGTGTATTAAATTGAGTTTTTTCATACCTCAATACCACTACCACTTCTCCGGAGAGGAGAAAACGACGAGTCCTTCAGAAATTTTTCATTGGATTTACTGTAGAGTAGATACACTAGCGGTACGAACACCACAAAACAGACAACCACTTTGAACATCCGATTTTTACGAAGCTGTATGACTCTCATGTTTGTTAGTGAATAGAGTTACACGACAGAATGATAATTGAAATAAATTTGTAAACAATTGTGAAAGCGGTTGCCACCCAACACAAAACCGGGAGCAATGACGCTGAAACAGTTACCTAGGATTATAAAAATGTACAAGGAAACTGGAGAGCATAGAAAAAATTTATCTGTCACGTCAACTACTTCCAAGTTTTAAGTTAACGCTAATGTGAAATGTGTGTTACTTTGAGTTCCAAGACGTTTCCACCATTCATGGAACAATAAGTTAACATGGAATATGGAGTAATGAGTACTATTTGTCAACAATGGGGTTCCAAACTCCCTTTTACTTGTGGGACGACTCTTATAGTTTATATAATTATAATGAATTGACAACAACTTGGAAATTATTCTTACTGCATATAACAAGGGTTTTTCACAGAAAAGTTGCAACACTTCATCAACAAATTGATTTTTCATCTCAAAGGGCAAATTTTTGTGTACATGCAATAAGGCTTTTGACACGGTAACCCTTCTTAATTAGCAATTAGAATGACATTTCAAGTGTACAAGTTTTGTAGGGTTGTTTGTGTTGAATAAACGTGCAGCGCTGATTTAGAGGCAAAGCACATTGGTCTCTTGCATTACTTCCACCAAATCCAATTATTAGGAAGGTACTGCCTAGAGTGTGGGTAGGAGCTATCCCAGTTGTTCATTGTAGAAGAAAATGCACATTAATGTGCGTGACAAGATAATTGCAGATTATTGACAAAATCCTGAAGAAGGCAGGATTTTAACTTATATTTTTCCTATCAGTTTTTAGTTTCCCATAAAACAAAAGAAGCCAATTTCCAAAACTCTACCAAATTTTCACTGTTTGGTACCTAATCACAATTCCACCCATAGTGATAGGTAAGAAATGTATTGATAAGGGGTATAGTAAGTCCCTGCTTGTCATGAACCTAGTGATCCATGCTGCTCTATGGATTTCACGTTGTTGGAAAACAGGGTTCTTCGGCGCGTTACTACAAAATCCAATGCAAGTATCTAAAAAGTAAAAACACGTGCGCTTGCCTGACATGCTTTGTTATTTTCATGATTAATTGTACGATATATTACAATACCATGATTCAAGCTCCCATTTGATTTGTGATTGTGAACATTTTAATTTGTCGTGAGATTTGTCTATCTCTTAGGTGGTGTTCGTCGTGATCCTCTTCTGAATTTAGTTTGTGGAGAATGGGTTTGTTTTAAGGTGTTGTGACATTTACCAAAATGGGCTTGACGAAACAATATTTACGTTATTCTCCTGCCGGCACGTTCAATTTAATTTCAAGCATTGGATGTAACGTGTGTTTCGTTACTTACCAAGGACAAGAAGGACGATTTGTTGCTTGCGGTGCCTGTGATCATATCATTATATGGGACCTTAGATTAGGAAATCAGGTTTGTCTAAATCCTTATACTGTACATATAGTTAAGCTTATTTCCAATATAAATATGTGTATTTAACCAGGATATAAAGTACTGCCCCTCGAAATTTGTTGGTTTCTATTTCAAGGTACCAAACCCATAAAAGCCTTGAGGTTAGATTTGATGTGGTTAAGTAGTTTTGTAGTATGTAGACTTCTGAGAATGCCATTTCCCAGATTCTCCCGGGTTCTAGGGCCAAAACTTGGGTACCAATTCGCTCAGCTACTTAGGAGTATTGTGCGCAAGGTAGCGAGAAGAAAGGTCCCCAGTCGGAGGCTAGTTAACACCTTGGTAGTTTCAACATACATTCCAATCTATGTATTTTTCCAATAGTCTATAGATTACTAGAAGGATTGATTTAGGATTTTGTTTTACTATTGAGATGCGAACATCCTAGCACCAAACTAAACAGGTTACAAGGACTCCTGAGGCATCATCCTTATGGTATCCTCTCCAGATTTTAATGTTACCAGGAGAATAACCTCTGAGGAAGAGTCATGGCACTTGGAACACCTCACGTTCTCGTATTAACCGAGGGGTTAATACAGATCGAGAAGGTTTCTAGCCACACATTTAGCAAAGCAGGCTGGTCACCGAGTTTTCGGCATAGTTACTCAACTCCAAATGTTACTGAGTGACCTGTGTGCACAGTTTCATCAATCCTTCAGCTCGTGAACGTAATGATGAGCTGGGTTGATGAAATCGTGTTAACTAATGCCTAGTATTTGAAGGAGGTTTCACTTAACCGACGAGGTGGTGGCTGATTTTATGCCTTTGTGGGCCTTCTTTCATAGTATCGTGCACTAGTACCACTTTCTTCCTGGTTTCTGGATCTTGAAAATACACCAGGGCACTGGTTGATGATTTTCACTATTGACTGGAAGGAGGTACTTACTTTGTTTTCATTCCTTATCGTGAGGCCATGTGAGAGCAAGAGAGACAATGGAGAGGAGTTGGAAGCCTTGTCCACTAGTTCTATTGGAATTTCATTACTTTACCTTATTCCTGAGGGAATTACATTACATTAATTAAAATTACAATGAATTAAATTACATTACAGGGCTCCTGAGGCATCATCCTTGTTGTATCCTCTCCAGATTTTCATGTTAACAGGAGAATAACCTCTGAGGAAGAGACTGATAATCTAGTCAAGCCACTTGGAACACCTCACGTTCCTGTATTAACCCTCAGATCGAGGGGTTTCTAGCCACACATTTAGCAAAGCGAGCTGGTCACCGAGTTTTTCTCACAGCTACTCAGCTCCTAATGTCGGAGTAAGGAATGTCACTGAGTGACCTGTGTGCCCAGGTTCACCAATCCACTTGATGCGCTGGGGTGATGAAACCGTGTAAACTAGTGGCCTAGTATTTGAAGGAGGTTTCACTTAACCGACGCGGTGGATACTCATTTCATGCCTTTGTGGGTTTCTTTCGTAGTATCATGCACTAGTACCACTTTCATCCTGGTTTCTGGATCTTGAAAATACCCCAGGGCGCTGGTTGATTGATTTTCACTATTGACTGGAAGGAGGTACTTGCTTTGTTTCCATTCCTTATCGTGAGGCCATGTGAGAGCGAGAGAGACAATGGAGAGGAGTTGGAAGCCTTGTCCACTAGTTCTATTGGAATTTCATTACTTTACCTTATTCTTATTTCGTATTAATGTGTAATTATGTTAGTTAATTCCTATATTCTGACTGCAGAATCAAGCTGTTTTCATTACAGTCGTTTATCCCACTTATTTGTAAATCGTGTTCCAGGCTTTGAAGATCCCGTTAGAAGTCCACAGCGAAGTATCATATCTTTGCCCCAGTCCCGATGGGGTACATTTAGCCGCAGGTCTCTCGAATGGATCCGTACATGTTTATAACTTGATAACTGGAGAGCAAAAAGCCGTTTTCGCTGGCCACAGGAATGCCATTTCTTCTCTAGCTTTTGATTCAGATGCCCACAGACTTGCATCTGGCAGCAAGGTCACTACTTTCAATACCTAGTGTTTGTTCATCTATTAATCACTTTTCAAAACAATTAATTTTGATCTAGAAAGTGGCTATATGATATATGACAATGTGTCTCACTGTAGAAGTTACGTCAGCCAATATGTTAAAAAGTACACTTCTATATTTATATATAATTTAATCACCTGCCAATTTTAAATTGTGAATTTTAATCCATTGCAGGATACAGAGATTGTGATATGGGATCTCATAGACGAACGTGGTTTGGAGCGGCTCACAGGCCATAAAAATATAGTCACTTCATTGACTTTTTTGAAAAACTCTAATGTACTGATTTCATCAAGTAAAGACACTTATATTAAATTTTGGGATTTGGACACATCCCATTGCTTCAACACAATAGCAGCTCATGTGACCGAGGTATCATCAAGAAAAAAGATGGAAATACGTTTTTGTAACGTTTGATACTTTTAGAATTAAGATAAAATATGATTTTGGCTATACATTCCTAATTGTTGATTGTACTCACAGGTTTGGACTCTCTCCTTAATGGGGAATGATGAGTATATTGTAGCGGGCAGCAACGATAGCGCGTTATTGGTCTGGTCCATTCATCGTCCTGATAGCCATGATTCATCTTTTGAAACTGACTCGATAGATGTGAGTATAACCAAACTGGAACAAGCTTTGAGTGTTTTATGGTTATTAAACTTGTCTTCCTTTTGTTAAGAAAAACTACATTTATTCATGCTGCAGTTTGGGGATTGATTTGACGGAAAGGAAGATTCTTTCTTTCCAACTTCCAAATTTCATTGAGCCTGAACATTTCCTGGAACTTAGTTTAAGAAGTTCGAGAGGATCCTAAAGAACTTATGTGTCAGGACATGAGCTTTCCTAACTGAAGATTCGCCGAAATTTTGTCTAATGATCGTTTGATGGTCTGTTATAGACAAAAATCCTTTTTTCGTTGCAATGATTAGATTAGTTAGACTAAGCGGTTATTATCTGGGATCATTATAGTGGGAAACGTGATTCATATCCTATTGAATTTAAAGTTTTCACAGTGATGAGAGTAATGAAAAGATTGTTTTAAGTTCAACATTGAACGAAATTATACATTTCGTACATTATACATTCAACATTGAACGAAATTATACATTTCGTACATTATACATTCAACATTGAACGAAATTATGTATTTCTCTAGAACTCTAGGAAAGCAAGAATGAGAATTTTTTCAAAATTTTCGTTACGAGGAAAACTTCTTGATGGTAACGAACATATTGATATGTGGTCCCACAAATTGTGGAGGCGAGTGAAATCTAATACTCCCCCTCACGAGCCATTGGGTCTAGACCTAGTCTTCTTCTGAAGATGAAGAATTTCAGTCCAGCAAGCGCCTTTGTAAAAATGTCAGCAGTCATATCTTCAGTAGGGCAGTATACCAGTGTAACGTTTCTGTTTTCTACAGCTTCTCGAATAAAGTGTTCCTTTAGAGCTATGTGTTTTGATTTCGTGTTCACAACGGGATCTTTCGCCCAACTTATTGCTGCTTGGTTGTCTATTTTAATTTGTATAGTGGATTGATTAATTTTGGTGTGATTGATGTGACTTTTTAAGTGTATCGCTTCTTTTGCTGCTTCTGTTATGTCCATGTAATCGCTTTCAGCAGTTGATTGTGCCACAGTTCTCTGTTTGCGAGACTCCCAGCTAATAACTGTACCATCATAGTCGAAACAATAGCCTGTGTAGGATCGTCCGTCAATACAGCTCCCTAATACTAAACAATAATCATATTATATTATACTTATGATCAAGAAATTAACCACTGTAATTTGTGCACTGGAACATTTGCTTCGAAAAGAATTGCTAGATTGAGTTGATGTGTTGATCGAGTATCAAGGGGAAAGCACCAGTAGTGGACATGTTAAGAAAATCGTGTGCGTTTGTTTGTGTTTCCTAATACATTTTTAGCTCTAAAACTTTTTTTGGGTGTCCACATGTTCTTCAGCCTTTTTTTCATTGCGTTCAATCAAAGAAATCACCAATTTTATAAATGTTGGAAGTGATAGAGTCAAATTTTGTGGAATAATGAAATACACCAGTAGTGGACAGTTGAAATTTTCTAATGTTGGGGTAGTGGACACTTGATGACCCGGTAGAGGACATGTTGGACAGTGAAATTTTGTTTATACTTCAACTCAAGATTTTTTTTTCGATAAGGGATGGGAGGACCCCCTGGTCACTGAGAAGTGAAATTTTGTTTAAAACACGTTTGTATTCAATAATTGATTGTTCAAACATTGTAGCAAGATATTGAAATCTCAGAAAATATTAAAATATGCTCTAATCTTAAGCAATCAATCTTGTTTTACAACATACAATTAATCCGTACTGCAGCACGAATTAAACAAATAAGTGAACATTGCTTGACAACATACCTTTTATTCCTTAGCATTTGCACAGCGTCCTGCTCAAAATCACTCCACTCGCTGACTGGTTGTTTTAATTTCGAGTCATCGTTTTTTATTTTAGCCCTAACGTCTTCTTCTGGTTCATCACGTTTGTTTGGCCACTACTTTAGCGAATCCAAAAAGACTGAAGTGCTCAATCCAAATTCTTATTTTACAACTTTTTTTCCCCCCAAAGTGTCCACTATTAGTACAGTGTTCATTATTGGTGCTTTTCCTTTAAAACTACAATTTTGAAGTTTCAAACTAGCTTTTAAAAAAAAGGGAAGTGATTAGAGCATTCAAATTTATTCAAAGATGACAGCACCCCTTAATTGGTGTCTTTTTTTTATTAATAACGTTACATTTTTGTGCATAGCACTATTTAGTGTAACAACGTGGTATAGATATAAATACAATAACAATAACGTGAGTAATGAATAAGTACTAGATATAGTTCATTAACTTTCCTAGTATTGAATAAATTAACGAGTACAGTGTTATGTGCAATATAATTGGTATCTGCATTTCACTTAGAAACACTATTTCAGGAAACTGTAACTGCGAAAAAATGTGGCTCAATCTTGAGAGAGGGGAGAGGCAGAGTAGTTTCCGTGGCAGTTGACAATACCGGACGGATCCTGACTGTACACGGGACGGATAACAAAGTGGAAGCTTTCGAATTTCTGCAGAAAACAGACGCCGTTGCGAGGTCCAAAAAACGGTGCGCGAAAGAACGGAAAAAGGCTCTGAAGTAAGATCATAATTACTTATCATAATAACCAAAATGGTTTGATTGCGATGGTAAACGATGTTAAGTCGATTAACTGATTTCTCTCCTAAAAGGCAATCAACAATCTTTAATCCCTCAGTGTCCCATAATAGAACTAATATTATAAGCCTTTCGTTTGTCTCTTACACGTTTTCCACTTCTTTTTCAGAGAAGGGAAAAAAGTGTATTTTAATGTCTGCATAAATCATTTACAGAAATTAGTCATTTACATAAATCTCACATGTGATCGCTAAACAGCTGGGAGCCGTTACATTTTAAAATTTAATGTTGAAAACTAAGTTTTTACCATTGCTATAGGTCTTTTATGATCGAAAGATCTTTCTGTTTATTGAGAAAAAAAATATAAAACAATATTTGAGGAGCTTACTTTCAAAAAGGCACATATCCAAATCTGGGAGAAAACGTTTTTTTCTCAATTTTCTATCTCTGAATATGAGTTGAATCAGATCCCCCTATCATTTTCGAACAAAACAGAACACATCCACGTCAATTCCGGGGCTAAAGTTATGTGTTTGCATCAAAAGGTAACAAATCCGTCCCCTACATTCTTTTCAGTGCCTTGCAATCGAAATGGCACATATCCTCCGAATTTCGTCAGGCGATAAGTCGTGGGTTTTCAAAAAGGCACATATCCAAAAAGAAGCATTGCGCCTTCGTCTTGACGTTGAATATTTACACGAGACTCGATAGATGGCAGGCATGACAAATGGAAATATGGAGCCAGGTAAAGTTTTCAATAACACCTACAGAATGGAGAATGAATTCTTTCTTTTTCAAATAGGCACGAATCAATGAGTTTTGATCAAAAGGGCACATTTCCAAAGTGAAAATGGATATACAGCCTCGTGTTTTGGAGAAAATTGATTCATATTCTGAGGCATCTTCATCTGTGCCTTCTCACACATTACTCCGATGAGAAACTGCAGAAAAACATCTCCACTAATCTGCAAATCGTTTTTTTCACTTCCTGAACATTTTGTCGGAATGGATATGTGCCCGTTTGAAAGTAAGCTCCTTATTTAATGATATACTGAATAAGATACTAGTAACCTGGCGTTAGATTTCACTTAGTTCTTATTCCTTTGTTTTAGTTTTATTCTTGTGGAATCATTAGCCTTACATTAATATACTTATGGTTAGAACCTCGCTCCAGTTGATTCCTCCCTTGTTCATTCCTTTTCTGCAATTGAACGCATTTGTGACGGCTTCGTGCGGTCTGCTCGGCAGTTATATCGTTTAAAAACATACCCTTATTCCCAAAAGAAACTTAAAATGACAATCTTAACTAACAAACCTATAGAATGTTTGTATCTCCTACCTATACGACGTCAGTTTTCATTGTTTAATAGTTCCTGTTTTCATGTTTTAGACTGGGAATCGAACAACAAGTGAAGGAGGAAGTTTCTTTGAAAGATGTGGTTCGAAAACTGGGCTCTTTCGTTTGTTCTGACAAAGTTAAATCTGTATCAGTTGTCACTGGAAGCGCTGAATTAAGAGTGAGTCGTTGATAACCTAAACGAATTCATTATGGTCTTACTACTCTTATGTAAATTATATTAGAAATTCACTAACTATTGAACGTTGTTCAGGTCTCAGTGTCGTTAGCGAGTAACTCTCTGGAGCTATACTCGTTAAAACAAAAGAATTCTGACGGAAAGTCACCGCCGTTTGACCAGCTACGTAAATTCGTTCAACCAGGGCATCAAGGCGAAGTTAGGGCTGTTTCTTTTAGCTCTGACAATCTGGCCATTGCGACTGCTGGAGCTAACTCCATTAAAATTTGGAACAGGTAATGATTGCCAAATTCATATTTGTCCTCGCTTATTCTGTTATTCGTGATAACTTACTGACAGGTATTTTTTGTTTGCAGGGTGTCACTTCTGTGCTTGCGGACTGTTGCCACTGACTATGCTCTGAGCATTTGTTTCGTACCAGGCGATCGTCACGTCATCGTTGGGCTCAAAAGTGGATCAGTTTTAGTCGTTGACATATCGTCTGGTGAAATTTTAGAGACGATACCCGCTCATACGGCTGAAGTTTGGAGCGTTGTTCGTACTCATGATGATGTAAGCCAATTCTCTGTAAATTTAAATGTTTCAATTTTCTTTTCTAATGTGATGAATAGTTGCTCGTAAACATCTGACCTTGTAATCTAGTGATTTTTACAGAAATAGACGATGAAATCATCAACCACGTTCGTTCGATGATGTAGAAAATGGAAAACAATGCATGATTAGTGTAATAATTTATTATTGGCAGTCTTTTGTGGTAAACATGCTCCACTGAAAACAAGTACAGTGTTTTTCTGTGTTATCAGCAGTTTCCCAGATATTTTTTAAAACTCCTTTCTTACCTTTTCGTCAATACTTTTTTTCCGTTAATCCGTTTCAACGATCTATATTATCAAGGATTCCAGTAAGCTACATAGATGTAGATGTGTACAACAACTCTCGGAGCGGGGGTTTTGGACCCCCAGCACGGAAGCCTTATTGTACTTTCCTGAGAGTTTTCCATTTAATCAAGGAGATCGGGGAGCGGTTCAAACCGCTTGGTTAGAGGTTTGTGCCTCAAATAGTTCAAATCTGCAAAAGGTGAGTTCTGGGCACTCAAATATTATGTGGGATGCCGTTTCGTCAGCCTCCTCACATAAATTGTATAGGTTTGAACTTTGTGTGACCCCAGTGAGGTGTAGGTGATACCTCAGGGGTGCAAAGCCGGTTATAAGGCCGACCATTGTTTGTAGTTCCCTAAGGTTTTTGCCTAGTAGCCATTCAGTAATTTTGGTGTTGGGTTCTGCCTCCATGAGTTTACCGAGGACATGCCCTTCAATGTTGACCCATGAGTTGATGGTTCTTCTGAAGGTGGTCATTGGTATACCGACTGCCGGCTCAGGGCCTATAAATGGGGTTTGGGATCCCCTTTTTGCAAGCTCGTCAGCCATCTTGTTACCAGATAATCCTTTTTGCCCCGGACCCACTCCAGGCGAATCCAGTTATGTTTGGCTAGGTTGTTGAGGGTTTGCATGCAGCACCGAACCATTCTTGATGAAATGGTTGGTGCCATTAATGCTTTTATCGACGCTTGACTATCTGAGAGGATGCGGACGTTGGCCTTATTATGTCCCCTCCGAAGGCTCTCAGCAGCTGCTGCCTCAATTGCCGCGATTTCTGGAATGCATAGGTGTGTTCCCCTAGTGGAATTGAGGCATTTCACCTGAGTTTAGTTCCATGTACTCTTGCACCAGTTCCTACTTCCATTTTAGACCCATCTGTGAACCAGATGATGTCAATGGAGCAGTTCTCCCTTTGCCCACCTAGTAAGCTATATACCAACTTCTTAGAGAACAATAGTAAGAAGTTATTTTGATTCTTTATAGTCGTAATATGGAGGTTATTTGACAATTTTGATAACAAGATATAATATTTAGACTTTTACTGTTCATGCTTACTTAATCTTGAGTTACCTTGTTACCTACTTGAGTAAACGGTTCCCTATGACTTTCGATGTATCTCTCTTTATTTTTTTTAAAGTTGTGCCAACGTAAATTCATTCAGCAGATAGAACTCCCAATTTCAAATTTTCTTGTATTTCTCAAACATAGAAGCATCGATTGTAGTGCCTCTACAGATTCGCTTGTGGACCACCCCTTGGATTTGGCTCGATTGAACACAACCTAAGTAGTTGCAATGAATACAACAGTATTTCTCTTCTAATTGCAGACTGGTATCATCACAGCCAGTGGGGACTCTACCATCAAAGTATGGAAATTTGAGCTGGTGTCATTGGAAGGAATGAAAGGCAAAGTTTTGTCAATTCTGCATACTCGGACTCTGAAAGTGGACGAACCTGTCTTATGTGCCAGAGTGTCACCGTGTGGAAAACTGATAGCCGCTTCTTTACTCGACACCACTACAAAAATCTTCTTTTTCGATACATTTAAGGTGAGTTTATTTTGTATCCTTTATAATGTGCCATCTACTACAGTCGCTTTGAATATAACTGATGTTGAGTGGATCGATATGTAAATAAATGGTTTGTTTTCAGTTTTTTGTGAGCTTGTATGGCCATAAGATGCCCGTACTAACTTCTGACATTTCCTACGATTCGACGCTGATCGTGACTGGAAGTGCGGATCGCAGCATCAAGATTTGGGGTTTGGACTTCGGCGATTGTCACAAATCACTATTCGCCCACGATGATTCTGTTACCACAGTTCAATTCGTTCCCAAAACCCACTATTTCTTCTCGTGTGGTAAAGATGGAAAAATCAAACAGTGGGACGCTGACACTTTCAACAAAATCATCACTTTGGATGTAAGATCAATATTTCAAAGATAATGTTATGCGTTATTTGCCTAACTTTGAAAAATGGTTGTAGGTACGCCTGTTGAACCTTTACCCAATACTAAACTATCATTTCAGGGACATTTCGGAGAATGCTGGAATTTGGCTGTCGGTGGTGACTTTGTTGTAAGCTGTGGCAAAGACAGGGTCTTGCGCCTCTATGGAAAAACTGAAGAGCCCCTGGTTTTAGAAGATGAAGCCGAAGAAGAGAGGGAGAAAGAAGAGTTGGCCACGGGGCAGGATTCAATCGCCAAATTTCCGTCTGTCAAAACCGTAACTGCCGAAAGAGGAGTAAGTTGGTCGTTTTTCCATATTTCAATTACCAGATGAAAAGTTATTTACGAGAAAGGAATTTTCTGAATCAGTAGGTTGTCTCTGTCAGCCATGTTGATCGCTACAAATTAGGTTTTAATACGTTGAAAATTATTAAATTGCAAATAGGATAGAAGTCCGGGAGAATCTGCTTGCAAAACTCTCCCCATAAATGTGCTCTATTCTCACGAATGCGTGATACTTGGAAATATGTGCAAGTAATTTCGTTGTTGTATCTGCAGTTCTGTTAAAGAACGATGATTATAAAAAAGAAGAATGATAACTAATCATTTCCTTGCCAAAAATCGATCAAGTGTTTTTCAATTGATGAAGATCAAAGTATATTTATCGAAATAATCTGAATTGGTTTTATAACAATCAATGTGTGACTTTGGGATATCCTTTTTGACCTATCGTGTAACAATCATATAATTGACAAAGTTGTAATGTTTATAGGCTGACAACCTGATGGAGTGCGTCGACGTTCTGACCAAATACAAGGAAGTCGTCATGAGTGGAAATAAACCAGAAATTCCACCAATCATGAGAGCTCTGGGTGTAAAAACACCGAGCGATTACTTAGCTAAGACTCTTACTTCAATCAAGCCAAGGTACGAGGTTTCCGTCTTTTGAAAGTCTAAGTTGGATAATATTAATTGGTAATTCTGACATCTATGGAGGGAAAAATCTAATCAATAACGTCAATATTAGAAATTAAGTATTCTTGTTTAGTTAGAGCCTTCTGCAAACTCTAATAATTTAACCATCAGTTATGTTGAATTTAAAATTGTCATCTATTAGGTTCTTGTTCTTAGTAGAACAAGACTAAAAATGAGAAAGTTCTAATAAAAGCCGTGACACGATGCAGCTCACCGGTTGTTGTTTTTGTAAATATTTTAATTTAATTGCCTTTTTGTAAATATTTTAAAATTTTGTTACCAATGCTTTCTTCATTTAAAATTCTATTTCAATTCTAAATGTATTGAACGGAGGTTGACAAATGATTTATTGTATTCTTGCTCCTCAACAGCGAGCTTGGAGAGTCTTTGTTACTGTTGTCGTTCCACCACGTGATTTTCATATTGGAAATGCTCCCTCGCTTGTTGTCCTGCCCTAACAAGTGCGAAATCGCCTGTAAAACTCTGCTGACTCTACTCAGAATCCATCACAATCCAATTGTGGCTGAGACTTCCAGATTAAACTTGATGGAAAAACTTCAGAATTCCGCCATGCAAGCATTAGGGCAATTCACAGTAAGTTCTGCTTTAATAATTATAATTTGTTCTAGTTTAAAGGCCCTGCTACGCAGGTTAAAAAGAAATAGGTGAATAACACAATGAGGGAGTATAAAAACAATACGCAAAGTAAAAAAATCGTATATTCCAAGTCCCTGAGGAGGGGAGCAGGTCGGTTGCCCTGGGAGACGCTCCGCCCCGCTGGGGCCCTCTCCCCTACACTGGCGTGGTTCTGGGGGGTGAATTCCACCCGCCCAGCGTCCAACTACCCCCTGGATGAAAAACGGATATACCTACTCTGATACTTTCATCTTTATATATACGGTATACTTCGCTTTTCATCTAAAATGTTTTCTTAACTGAAATATACTTCCTTTTGTCCTTTGCTCTATTTCAACCCTATGAATTCTACACTTTTTACATGCTGGGCAATATTTAGTTCATAGTTGAAAAGTATTGACTCTTCACCGTAGGCCATAACATAGGTACGAGTATATTTAACAGATCAAAAAACAGGACTGAAACAAAACGTATCTCAAAATGGCAAACTCAGCACATTACTCTTTACTGCGCCTACATGAACTGCAAATCCTTGTAACAATCACAGCGTATACTGTTTTCATCCTAATTTTGGCGCTAGGAAAAGTAACACTCTTTTTTAAAGGAGTTCTCAAAGTATAATAACATATTTAAAGGCAACTTAAGTGATGTAAGGTCGAAAGCAAACAATCTTCAAAGTGCTACAACTTCCTAAGAAGATTTCAAGTAAATGCCTAGGCAAAACTTTTTGACAGGAATTAGTCGTGGAATCTAATCTTGAAGCGGAGTAGACCCTCCAAGCCAAGTTCTATATTGGGCTAAGCAAAACTGATTTCTTTGAAATATCATTCCAGAAAATTTGCCATTAAAACTACTTATTGCAATCCTCTGATTTTATCTGATGTGATAGTCTATTGAGATAATGAGAGACAATATCTTTTTCTTGATTCGAAGGATCTGGCTGGAGTGAATCTTCACGGCCTGCTCTTTTTGCAACGGCAGATGGAGGCAAGAGAAGGCATAACTTTATTCCACGATGCTACGATCAAATTCAGAGAAAAACAGAAGAGAAAATTGCGGAAAGAAATCGTTACGAAAGCTGCTGGGATGAAGTTATGATTAAGTAATATTGTTCATTCTAATTCGAAATGTACGAACTAACCATTTTGTAAATAAATTAAATGCCGAATGGATTTTAGTTCTTTCACCTTGTACGTTCATACTATTAAAATCAATTTGTAACGATTGTTTCACAAATAAAATTCTCCGAGTTTTGCTTTTCATTCTCAAGGCGATAGTTCATATTTCAAAGATGGTAATTATTTTAAAAACCAGTCCTTGGGTGTGTGACGCAGAGGTGGTTTGTTGGATGGCGTAAAAACGAATCACAGTCTGTGATTCGCAGGTTGAGACATCCAAATTCTAACCTCAATAGGACGTCGAAGTTGATCCGAAAAGTGTCCCATTATAGCTCATCATTATTATTCAGAAGGATGCACCTGATTAAGTTACCTCAATTTCTCCTAGCTACTTCTTTAACGAATGGAACAGTTTTTCGTCAACGATAAGAACTTAACTCCTGCATGGCTCATAGGCCATTATTGGCTGAGACTAACTGGTTTAGGTACTTAAGACATGGAAATTATCCGTAAATCACGAAACGAATCTATTTCGTGAAGGAAGGATGGCGACAATACTTAACCACTAGCGATTTCGGTCAGGTTCACTAACCCTAAGTTCAGAACTCAATTACTGCATCTATAGAAGATTCGTTTTCATTCTACCATATAACCTTTGATTCATTTCCAATAGTTAGCCTTTTTGAGCGACCAAGAACAAGAAAGTTCGAACAGCAAACTCAATGCATGGAGAGAACTCATACGACCAAACGTTTGCTTCCCAGGAAGTCTAAACCATTCACGATGGAAAACAACGTCAACATGACAGAGAATGGAATTAATAACTTACCCGCATGGAGAGTAATATGATAGCTTTTTGAATAAAGAAGCAAACAAATAACCTTTTTTAATGTCCAAGATCTACTTAGATTGAAGTTTCATTTAATGATGAAATGTTGACAATGAAACTCCTCCGTCAAGAGTTTACCTATTATAGACTTTTTGGTGCAGTTCACGCCACGACGTTGACGGTACCGTCTGGAGAAAAATGCAGACTGCGCACTCGTGACGTCCTGTCCGTCATGACGAACCGTCAAAAATCGGTTCTTCTGTACGTCTTTCCTTGACAAGTTGGCAGTAACATAACCTTCCACATTGATAACCTATTTCTCATATTCCGTTTTTGGCATTGTACAATTTTTTTTGCACAAGGTGGCAATAACGAACGTCTGTGTTGCTTGTCAACAATCCACAAAATACAACTTCAACTCAATAACACAAACTTCAATCCACAATAACGACCGTATACAACTTCCAATGAATGTTGATGTCACGTTAAACGTGACTTCAACAGCTGGAAGCCTTGATGCTATTCATCATGGAAATGTTAGCATCCAACTGCTCGCCTCATCTTGTCGACCACAGTTTCCTAGTCATCGTCCACCAAAAAGTCTTTTTGATAATTATAATGACGACAATAGTAGGCAATTAGGGATCTTCAGTTGTTTCTAACTCATCTGGTTTAAGGAATAATATATACTACCGTTGGGTATGTTACTTAGAGCAATTACGTTTGGTTGTCTAATGAAATAAGTTTTTAGTTGAAGAAGCAGCGCATTAGGCCAGACGCACACACAATCGAACAGAACAGAACACGACAAGACATTTCGACTGACAGTGTCTGATACGAAGAGTTTATAATGTACGGATATGGAGTGCCAGCACACCACATCGAACAAGACAAGAAAAAACACGATCGAACGGTGTTTTCATGACTGACGCTGTCTGCCGAAGTTTGGCCTTAAAGCAAAAGCTGTCAGACAATCTAATCTGCGCATGCGCTGCGGAGGAAACCAGAATGCTGGAATACAACTGCCCAGGATTCTGTTCTGTCTTGTTCGATACGAAGAAACATCATCGAACAAGACAGAACAGACAACGAAATGTCTTGTTCTGTTCAATTATGTGTGCGTAAGGCCTTAGATTCTATAACTTCATACTATTTAGAACTATGGTATAAAGTCCTTGCATCACGCATTGTTTCCGATTTGAATGTGTCAAAAGATAGAGTGAACTAGGCTTCTGCACTGCGCTGCATCTACTCTAATATTAAAAGTGCACTGATCAGTGATAGGAAGGAGATAAGCTCACTGACAACAGTACATCAGAATTAATAAACTATCACCATTGGAATCATAAATCGGCTTCGTGCATTTGTATGCTGCTGATCGTCCTACATGTTAGGTTGATTTGGTTAAATCAAGTGCTCAGCTAATAGTACTCGTATTGAGGATAAATGACGATAAACCTAGAATTCAAACATTTAATCTACTACCTGGTACATAAAAATGCAATTCACGTAAATTTAAACGGGAATGAACGAAACACATCATCTTGTACACACAATATTGTAATCAGATGAGAGTTGTTATAAACAAACAAAAATCAAGATCACCAATGTAGATCAGACACGAATTACTTGTCAGGTGTTTGCAGCCCCTGCATGATGTATAGTTTAGCCAAAGCCTGAGAACAGAACTGTGAGATGTGTTGAGAATAAGCATCCACTTGGGCAGACATGATCATCGGCACGAGACGAGGTGGTACCATGATCGGCCTGAAGAGTTTGTTGATATCTTCATCAGGCAACAGAGGTTCATCTTTAGCAGCACGAGCAGCATTCTCTTGGTTTCTTTTTTGCTGATAACGGTGTTTGTCTTGGGTTTGTCTCACTACAGCATGTTGATATCTGCAAAGAAATTGAAGCACAATAACTAAATATTCTCGGGGTAAACTTTTCTTCTCATTTTTATGCACTCATGTTCGAATGTGCAAACTACAATTACAATTTGCTGTATAATTGAAAGTTATACACGAAGGTTTATCCTAATGTCGGTTCAAACTGGGCAGTAACCTTTGCAACTTCTTCGCGTTTCATCGGTTAGGGCACATAGCTGAAGAAATGGTGTAAAATTGTGGGTAGAGATCGAAACCGAGGCAAGTACTCATAGTTCAGATTCGTATCCCACGCCAGGTAGCACAATCAGAACACACATTTTCTTCCAGAAATCAATACTTGAAAAGAGGCAAATCGAATGAAATTTTGAACAGCTCCTATAGGTATCTCGAGATAATGAAGATACCAATTGGCACGAGAGACAGCAACTGGGGGACAAGTACAAATGCAAGAAACTTACCTGATTAAGAAAGTTACTAATTTTAATGAAATTTACTATCTATTTTAGAATTACCGAGCCGTGATTTCATGGATATTGAAGAACCTTTATTTATATGTAGAGTGAATATTTACATAAGCTCTACTGAGATCTTCGTTTGAGATAAATAATTTTTTCCCCAGTTTTCGAGTAACACATCTTTCTAGATCCAGAATTTCGAACTGAATCAAATTGTGAACAGAGTTCCTCGATAGAAACCGAAGAAATTCAAATAAAATAATTTATGACACAACTATAACGTTTGCTCTTTTGACAAAACTCAGTGTTAAGTGCGATTGGTGAGATTATATTATTTGATCGTTGTTCTGTAACGTAAGACGTAAATAAATACTCACTCTTCCAATTTCTGTACTATTTTTGAATATTATTCTTTCTAATACATAATGTGAATACCTTGTATGGAAACGTAGGTGTCTTATCATAACATAACTATGAGCAAAACGAAATCATCATGACATAAGTTATTTTTTCGGAAAATGCAATACTAGGTCAAATATTTGGTTTTTTTTTGTAAGAATAATCATACAAGCCTAACTAAGTAACCTCCTTTTTTGAAAGCGGTAAAAGAGAGATTTATGAAGATATGTCAGAAAAGTAAACATGAATACTACCTATTAGAAATCAACGTTTATTATTCAACGAGGAAACCATTCGACAGATGCTACACGAAGAAGAAGATGGGTGCTGCATCACGACAACGCTCCAGCCCACTCCTCATTCGCAGTTCGCGATTTTTTGACCAAAAACGGCATTTCAACGCTTCCGCACCCCCCCCCCCCCCCCCCAGTCCGGACCTGGGTCCCTTCGACTTTCATCTCTTTCCACAATTAAAGTCCTACCTCAAGGGCAACCGATACGACGCACAGTGGTCCGGAATGGAAATCTAGCTGACCAAAACCCCAAAAATTTTCCACCGTATATTTGCTCGGGAGTAGGCCTACAGCTACAAATAGGGACGTATTCGAAAGACTTTACCTGGATCTCGACGGATCCACTCATCGGTAGTATGAGACCCCTCCCCCCATCAAAAAATGAGATTAAATTGCCATGAGAGGTGAAGGCGCTCCTCTCCAATCCAAGGGATTTGTCAAATGTAGATGACAGTGATGATGACAACTTCGGCCTCGGGAATTTGGGGGCGGCATAGAAGAAATACCTACCTACCTAATCAATTGTGATTTTATTGTGATTATAAATAAGTAGATGAGAAGTGATAATTTATGTTCCTTTTATTAATTATATTAATTTATGACATGAATGCATTATGTTTCTTGTCAAAATCATTTATGATGAATTTCACCCCCTAATATCTGCTCTATGGCTCGGCCTACCTCAAAACCGTTTACACCACCGTATTCAGCGTGAAAAAACCTTTAGAATGTCACAACGATTTGGAGGAAATATGTTGAAATAGGCGTGGGAGAGGTTTTGGTCAGCTAGATTTTGATTCCGGACCACTGTGCGACGGCGTAGAGGAGGTGCAAAGTATCACGACACGGGTGCTGATGGACCTAACTTCAGGGGGTGCTTCCAATCGTGGCGCCGGAGCATCGAGCTAGAGGGAGGCTACTGCCAAGGATTATAACTTAATTTTAAGAATTTATGTATATTCCTGACTGTCCGGACACTTTTCCGTGAATATAATTGACAGACCTCGTATTCCATGTTAAAATTTAGTTTACGCACCTGTTGAATTTGATAGCCTCTTGATTCAAATCATCTACATGCTCCATTAAACTCCTCAATTGACCTTCGAGGACAGACGATGTAGATAGATCGAGGAAATTGAATCCTTTGTGCGACGGAATCATTTCTTCGAGTTCGCACATCAAAATATTAGTCAAGCTGGAATTCCTGATGACGACGGGCACTTCGATCAGCAAGCTCTCGTATGATACTTTGAGGTTTCGCATGGCGTCCGGAGAAAATTCTCCTTCCTTGTACATGTTGATAGCTTGAGGCGTGAGCCTGTAAGCTTTCAGAGTGAGGAATCCTCTTTCGGATTTTTGAGTGTCGTATATTAGAACCACCGACTCTTCTATTGACGTTTGGTAGTGGTATTGCGACTCCAACAAAGGTAAACTCAAGAAAGAACCTACGTCTGAGCTCTGGTACCATCCTGTATGAAGAAAGAAAAGATTAGATTTCTTCAAGGAAGTAGATTACACGTAAAGGACTCCATGTACATTTTAAGGATGAAGTAGAGAATAGGTAACCCCTACCTCTTATTAGGCTCATTTGAATATGTATCGATGTGCACTATCATCGATATATATATAGGATAATATATCGATACCACTGCCATGTATTTTGGAATGATTTTCACGACCGTTATAGCGATAAAAGTATTTTTAATACGCAGAGACACAAGTGTTAACACATTCTGATCTATACTTTACTAGAAGGATTGATGTAGGATATTTTTTTGTTTTTGAGATGCGAGCATCCAGACCGGCTAACTAGACAGAACACACATCGAAAGCGTGGACCTATATCGATAGGAGACATCGGGTTTTTCAACATGGCGATGGTCTTATCAGGAAGGGGTTACCTATTCTCGACTTCTACCATTAATTACCATCATAGCTGGATAGGTTGTCACAAGTTTCAATCGTTAACACAGTTTGAATCGGTCGATTTAAGACGTTTGTGTAGTGAAATTGAAAGATAACTTAATCCTATCGTGATGATGATAGAATTGTGATTTGTTTGTGACAGAAGCGAGACATTCCGAACCTTTGTAAAGCCAAACATATGGGAAACAACTTAGGTAATTAGCGAAAGGAACACAAAAGACTTGAATAAGCATTGAACAGTTTCGTCTGATGGTTTGTATTCAAATAACAAATCCAGGTATTTTTTTGGTCTAGTACTTTCAGAATTAGCAAACAAAGCGCTGTAGAAACGTAGTTTTAGAAGTAGGATGATATAACTACTAACTTATCACAACTCTACTTACCTACGTGGTAATGATCCACATTAACCCTCCTCAATTTCCTCATCATATCCAATTGATACTCTTCTTCATCGACGGTTTCATCGTAAGTCTTCGGGAATGGGAAACAGTTGGTGATTTCCAACCTATTCTCCACCACAAGACCAAGCAAAGCACCCTGGGCGACGTCTAGATTCCCGGAGCATTCTTCGTGGCAATGCTTCACGATTTTCACGACCGCTAGGCCGTCCATCTGGACGTAGTCTATAGGAGTTTCCGGGTCCTGCATTTTCTTGGATATGGGAGCCGTTTTGGATGAGAAATTCACAAAAATATGTAGGAAGAAACACTTGAAAGACGGGAGAACACGCGACGACTCACCACAAAATGGGAAGAAATAAGGTGGGGAGGGGTGTTCTAACCTGACAGGGAGGTAACCTTTTCAACATGAGCATGGACTTGGAAGATCTATTAACAAGCCCCACCATTTTGTGTACCTTCTGACCCCGATCTCTTCTCTAATCTTACCTACCTAGGTAGGTAGGTATGCAATCTGAGTATAAAATTAAACTAAAAAACTGGGAACCATGAATATTTCAATTCTCAAATTTGAAACGGATGAATTCGGGATGGAGAAATAAATAAAAATTCTCACTTATGTTTCTTCATTCTGTTCTACTTCATAATTCTGAACCATGGATTTGCTGTTCCATGTTTTATCAGTAGGCCGAGATAAGGAAGTCGTAGAATGAACAACATTCTCTTGTTCCATCATCCATGACAGTTTTTGAGTGTAGCTTGATTGCTTCTGTTCTGACTGTGGCTTGAGAGTATCCCTTGGAAATATCCTTGGGAGCTTTGGGAGTTTAACTTTCATTTTTTGTGGGAATATTTCGGATGGTTATTACATAGTGAAACTATAACGTTAAGAATAGTGTGGCGTTAAGTAGTTTGTGGATTTGGAAATTCGTTTTGTTCAGAGGTAGGTAGAATTACTTACTAGTAAATATTGAAACTAAGTTCAAGGATAAGATTCGTTGTCAAGTGTTGATCTAGGTACAATCAAATGATTGCCTTGTACAAGGTGATGCCTATTGATTAGATCTAGTCAAAAAGTAAACACGACCTTATGAGATTAATAAATGGTCACCATTGTACGAGTATATTGTACATGTTACATATATGTATGACAAATTAAACTTGTATCATAGATATCTGCTGCAATTAATGGGGAAGCTTAATTCTTTCTTCTTACCGAATAATATGTTGGAACGCAGTCATGGAATAGCTACCCTGATTAGTAGCTGTAGGTCCATTCTTGTAGTCGACGTAGCATGATTGCTTTTCCTCTTTTAAGTACATGTTTGTTGAACCTACTCAGGGAAGAGAGGAAACTATTTTTCATTAAGGCGGAGGATAGAGGTATGGATCGATTCCGAAAAACCCAAATCTCAATTTGAAAAGGCATCAGGTTTCATCTTACCCTGTGGAGACCGGGTGGAGGTAGTTAATGTCGATGTCAAGCGTTGGCTTTTCAAACTCAGGGGTGAGCTGCTGCACCTGAACGCCAAACCGTATTTGACAGATCGCAATGAGGAATGCTCCATGTGCAATAGACATGAAAGGGAAGATACCTATCATTTCCTGTGTACCTGCTCCGTGCTAGCGGAATTCCTAGTGATAGCGTTCCATCAGCCGAGTTTGAATAGGGAGGAAGCTATTCGGTTTCTTGATGGTGAGGGATGGCCACAGGCGGTCCAGTTCTGCGAGCTGGCTTGGCGGTATAGGGCAATGATGGTGAGGGAATTTAATTTTTGAAGCCTGCTCCCTACTCGGTTACATCAAGCCTCTTTTCTTTCCTTGCAACCTTCTCCATTTTTCTTAGAAATATTGAAGAAGTTCACGAGCTGGATGGTGACTTTTGCTAGGACCAACACCTCCGACAGACGGTTGGAAAAACCATTGTCAAAATGTTTATTCATTTAACAGAAATGATTTTTATTTTGTTTTATAATTACTATCAATAAACTTTCTTCTTCTTCTTCTTCTAGTTAATGTCGATGAAGCCTCTAGTATTTCATTAACCATGTAAAACTATTATTGAATCTTGCTGATTTTCATTTGTAGGTGTTTTAAACATAAAGCCTCTACTCATACAACTTATCTATATTAAAAGCATTTCATTTACCTAGTTAAACCAGCATTTGGTAATTAGTCTATAATATCTAATTTGGTAAGAAATCGAGCGATTTTTCTTTCTTAAGTCGTTCGTATTCAAATACACAAGAAAATACCTTTCTGCCCTCTCAATTTTTGATCTATTATAAAACAATATTTGATCTGTTCACACCCTGACAACGACCCTGCTCGAGGTAAAAACAGATTCTAGCTGAACGATAAAGAAAATTAATTACTTACACTTACTTAACGCTTTACAAAAAGCAAAATAGTTCTTATAAGGTTTTTGTTGGTCCATGAAACGACACGCCCAATTTCTATAGTAGTTACCGATGTTTCAATATCGTCCCTAAATTTTATTCTATTACACAATCTATTCAAGAAAATGTATTGTATTTTCCACAGATCGTCTCAAGTATCAACATGGATAAGTTGACGGTGATATCTGGTACTTTTTTCCTCATCGCAGACATTTTCGCTATCATCAGCCTCGCCATGCCAGACTGGATTATAACCGATATTGGTGGTGAGAGTATGGAGTAGAGTATAATTCACCTTATTTTTAAAATATTCCATTATTTATTTACTTTAATATAAAGAGAAAGCGAGATGAATCGCTTCCAGACTTTCAATTTGGAGGATAATTGAATTAATCTTTAATTTAGCATTTAATACTAAATTTAGATTGTCGAAGTTAATTTTTTAATTTAAACCTGTCTGTACATCTCAGTAAGAGTTGTGCAACTAACGTTCCTTACTTTTGGGATCAAAACATTAATAATGAATACACACGACCAACTGCTGAACTCAGTAGTTGCACCCAGTCGTGATAGACATTGGCATTTTAAAACGTTATCAATATTTGCATAAATGTAGAAATGTGTTATCGTTCATAGTTTGATTTGAGAAGCCCCCTGATAGATCCCCTTTGGTGAAATTGTGAAGAGATGCTACAACATTTGTTCCACCCAATTCAATAACTTTTGGACGATTTCAAAGAGAACCAATCTGTGACTGTAAATTTTTAGGCAATTAAATTTTAGAGATGGAGCTACGTTTTAGAACATTCTGGAATGATTCCTGGACTTTAATGTTTGTGTGTAATTTCAAATTACTTATCTCCTTGTTATCAAATTTAAAAACGCTGCAAATTCTTTCACTGCGGTTTATTATTCATTTGGCTTGCATTAATGATTTGAATTTCTACTAAGCTTTGGAGTGTGCGTGTTTCACAGGTGATAGAGCGATTATTGAACTTCAGGAGGCACACAAATATGATCAACTGACCAATCCAAATAGGTATTTTGGTTGAGAATAGATTTACGTGCTCTACGCATATCTCCTGAAATTCAATAATCGCTCTATCACCTGTGAAAACGCACACTCCAAAGCTTAGTAGAAATTCAAATCATGAACGCAATCCAATTGAATAATAAACCCCAGTGAAAGAATTTGCAGCGTTTTTTCTTTACGAAAACGTCATTGATCAATTATTAGTAAAAAGAATCTAATGTTTTGTGTTCAATTTCACTAGTATTTAATTTGTGTTAGGAGACACTCGACTGGGGCTCATGTGGACATGCATGACTATCTACAACCGACCGCAAGTTTGCTACACACCCGACCTCCAACCCGAGTGGCTCCTCGCGCTTGTTTGCATTTTCATCGGCTGCATTTGCATAACTACCACTATAATTCTACTAATTTCATCCCATTGGGATCGTAACGTGATCCCGTACGCCCGCTGGGTTGGCTTCACTGCGAGTAAGTCATGATTTCATCTATTTGTCTAGTGCTGTTAACTCTATTAGAAGGCTAAGGTTAATGGATAAATCGAACAATGTACAGGTTTCGAAGGTATTTGTGGAAGACCTGAAAACGTCATCGATTAATTATTAGTACAAAGAATCTAATGTTTTGTGTTCAATTTCACTAGTATTTAATTTGTGTTAGGAGACACTCGAGACAAAATCCAAGAGCCCAAAAATAATCTGTATCAATCATAAGTTACGTTTTTAAAAAATCAAGAGAAATCACCATTTGTTGCATATGCTCCATATTCGAATTTCTGAATTGGTTTGATGTGGTGATGCTTCCCAGGTTCTCTCTACATCTATGAAACAGATCTGATGAATCACTAATCGGCCAATGACTTTTTCTTCTTCCATTTATCTCTGCTGTCAATTCTCCTATAAATTTATAGGTACCGTTAGGGATATGACAGGTTAGTTTCGTTAGTGACTTCGAATATACGAGGGTCATCCAGAAAATAAGGTTACAAACTCCCTGGAAGATGCAGAGAATTTTTTTTTTCGGGGTTGGTATTACTGCGTGTAGGGGGTTCCTAGTAGTCACAATAGGCACCCGCCCGCATCAGTCCGTTACGAAATGTCGTCACAACAGCCTACTCCGTCAACCTCTGCAGGGACTGTTTGCTCCACCTGCAGCCGATGCGAAATTCGGGCGGTCATCAAGTTCCTCACTTTGCGTCGCGAATCTGCCTCTGAAATCCATCGTCAGCTTGTGGAAACTTATGGACCTGAGGTAATGTCCCGTCAGCATGTTTTCAAGTGGGTTAGACTTTTTAAGGAAGGTCGCACCGACACACACGACGAAGAAAGGAGTGGGAGGCCGACTCTCATTTCAGAAGAGCTTCTGCAGGAAATTGACAATCAAATTCGCAGTAATCGACGGCTGACCCTTGACACCCTTCATGAAATGTTCCCAGACATCTCGCGAAGCCTTATGGGTGGAATTGTGTCGGAAAAACTGAATTACAGGAAGTTGTGTGCAAGATGGGTGCCAAAAATGTTGACATCGGAACATCGCCAAAATCGCGTTTCTGCCGCACGCGAATTTCTTGAGAGTTATGAAATGGAGGGTGAAGCATTCCTTGACTCGATTGTGACTGGGGACGAAACGTGGGTTTGTCACTATACCTCAGAGTCAAAAAGGCAGTCCCTGCAATGGGGCCATACTCACTCCCCGTCAGCTAACAAATTCAAGGTTCAGCCCTTGGAGCGGAAGATCATCAGTTAACTGCTAACTCAATTTTTTTTTGCAAAATGGAACGAGCGAGTTTTGCTGCTCACCTCCTCAAGTTTATCCGTCAAGTCCCAAGGCGTTCTATTTCTTCAGTTTTAATTATGAATCAGCCAGGATCTAATTTTTTGTAGAATAATTCGAAATGATTCCACTACGAATATATTGTTCACTATTTCACATATCATTTGGTATACTTCTGAATTCGTGTGTTGTTTTTTTCAGTGGTACTATTTTGCCTGGCAGCAGTCATATTTCCCATGGGTTTCCACATCGACGAGATCGGGGGCCAGCCTTACCAGCTGCCTAACAGCCACCAGGTTGGAATCTCTTACATTTTATTCGTTCTCTCTTTGTGGGTCACGGTAATGTCCGAACTATTCGCTGGTAAAGTTTGCCTACCCCATTTTTGAAGTATCTTCACTGTTCCCGACTATACAGGTATCCATTCCGTCGTCGAGATTTGTATAAAATGTGCAAATATTAGGATAGGTAGGTTACTTCAATCGTGATTATCTCGTGTTTTGAAATACACAATGTATTATGCATATTATGCCAGACTGTAAGTTACTTTTGTAACTATTGAAATCGCCTCTAAGATTGAATTGTTTCAGTTTATTTTCTTAGTTGAAAGTGATTTGAAACAAAAGGTAGTATTACTTTTCGTTCCTAGAATCTCATTCATACCCTAAAATTAATTTACCGGTTTCAGTTGTTGAATACGGTATAATGGAATCATTAGTACAGTGAAAATGTAATTTTGACAAGTTATACGTAAGAATGTGGTACACTTATACGTTTAGTATGTAAGAATGTGGTTTTAGACTTTACAGCTTTATCCCATGGGGAAGTAAGTTTTTTCCAAATCAGTGCTCAATGAGTTTGAATGCTGAAGAATCCAATTTGGTCTTCCAATTGTTTATTCTATTTTTTCATTCTGGTGTGGCGGGGGACCAAAAACAATGCTTAGTTATACAAAATCGATTTTATTATTTCATTTTGTGTGAAGAACACTAAAGCATGAAGCTACTTAGTTGTTCTATTTCAAATTTGATATTCTCGTAGCTAGAGGGATTGGATAATAATTTCCTAATGATATAGAAAATAGGGTACCATAAAACTAAGTTTTTCATGCTATGGAATTACCTTATAAATATCTGTTCCAATAGATTGTCCCGCTCATATCACGTATTCATGCTCATCATATTGTTTAACAAAAATGAATATTTGGGATCTGTATAACTAAAATTTGGTAGGTAATCAAGAATGATAATAGAGTTGGATTTACCATTGGTCCAGATAAATCTCATAATGAAATGACCCCCCCCCCACACCCATTTTAGAACTGTTTTAGCTTAGTAGGTCTGAAGTTGATTTTTACTTTTGCCAGCGGATTTCTTTCTTCAGAATTGATTTTGTACCAAAAAGATTTCAAATTGTTTCAAACGTTTAAAGTTAGAATTGTTCCGTCAGGTAAAATTCGATCCATCCTAAAATAGTTAGAAATTTGCCTGTCTCGCTGCCCAATGTACCCCCAATTCATTTTGTGTTATTAGTTTTGTATTTGTATTTTGATAGTTAAAGGATTTTGTTAACTAAATTTTATTTAGCTGGAAAATGTATCTAGATCTTAGTATCATTAGGAGTAAATGGATTGGAAGTTTCGAATTATTCATCCTGAAAAAGAAATCATGGAGGAAATTTACTGATTTTTTTCCCAAGTTGTTACGAGTATTTTATTGATTTGATCATTTTCAGGAGAAAATAACAGGTGAACTTCCATAGCGTTTCCTTGATACAATGTTCATGCATGCATACTTACTGATTTTAAGCATTGAAATACTATTAGATATTTTTAAAGAGAATCTCGTGATCCGTTCTACGGTTCACAAAATGTGCAATATTTCAAATTTTAATCATAGACTGTATTTATCCACATTTCATTATGCATTGACTGGTCTGTCCCTCAATTACTCTTCCGTTGTCGAACAAAACTTTAGTTTTTTTGAGTAGTATAAGTTTTATTTAAAAAATAAATGTTTTATTTACTGTTAATGGTCTTGGTGTAATCACCTCTACATCTCTTCCCCCTTCCATAATTAATTAGCATAAAATTCGTTGGGTTGAAGGCCATTAAAATTACTTATTTAATCAATAGGCTATCTTCGTTATTGAATTTCAAACTGTTTTTGCCTCTTATTGCTTTGTTGGTTTTTCGGAGTTGTACAAGCCAAACCACAGAACATAGAGTAAAGTAAGTGTATTCTATTTTCTGTGAGCCAAACCGTAAGAGCTCTGAAAGCTACAATGAATTAGACACAGGGGCGTAACGTACACCCCCGCAAACCCCGCGATGCGGGGGGCCCGAAAACGGGGCCGCTCTAGCAAAAATTCATTTTTTTTTAAATTTTAAAGAATAAAGCGGAATAACGATATACAGAAAAATTCCATTATGTAACATCAAGTTTATAAACATTAACGGTAATGTAGGTTCATTGATCAATCATCTTTTGGTTTTATTCATAACCAGGTGAGGAAGGGTGTAAAGTAGCTAAGGTGTCAGAGTTGCGAAGGTGCGTACTACGTGGGTAGGCCTATCCCCCCCGGGTATCCCCGCCTTCCCCTGAGCGGTGGTTACAATGTAAACAAACTTGAGATTTTGAGGTTGGTGCGGATAGCGGGAGTTCAATGTTTTTCATCATGTTGATTCGAATCGTTATAATATAAATTGTATACCATATTGATACCTACTTGAAAATGACTGAAAGAACTGATGTGTCTCTGGGAAAAAGTTGACTTTTATAACACACGTCATCCAAAAGTTTGGTACGTAGACTAGAAGTCTCGAGTTCGTAAAGGTAGGTTAAATTGTTATATTATAATATGTATTTTTAGGTAGGTTATCGTAGCGTATTGTACGATGACCGTTAAAAAAGTGCACGCTTCGTAAAAAAAAAAAAAACATTAGGGAGGGGCATTTCGCGGGGGGGGGGGGGGGGGGCTGAAAAACGTTACGCCACTGATTAGACATTTATTCGGTAGATAGTGTTTGGCAGTGCGAACTTTTTTATAAATCTGAAGTTTTTTATTAGATAACTACAGTATAACCAACTTGAATTTCACCGGTTAGATTATTGTTATTGTTTGGTTCTTTTGTTCCTTTTTCTTGTTCATGAAAAGTATCATAGAAGCTCTGACAGAGAAACGCATTGTGAAAAACGTATAAGTCATTTAGTGTCTTGGAATTGTCAGTCGATACGTAATTCCTCAACTGATTTTGTTTGTTTCGATTTAAAATTTGAAGACAAGCTACGGATTACAAATATTTTAAGTTGGAATTTCCTGAAATAACTTGTCTTGCAACGTGAACCACCGCACAATGGTCAGAATTCTAGCTGCAAATCTACAAAACTATCGATTAAATATTTCATCGGGAGTAGGTGTAAAAACAGGTGTGTGAAAACGGAACTGAACGAGCCAGCCGCGTTCAAAGACCAACGGCTGGCTATGACACGTACAAACATGACCTTTATGTTACCGTTCTTTGTCGTTTACCTCGTAACTTCAAAATTCTCCTTCAAAGTATCCCATTAACGCTCTTTTCATCATGAGTTCGTTTAGCGAGTTCGTGAGGATCATGAGTTCGTTTAGCGCTGGTTAGTGGAATATTCATTGCCCAAATTACTGTTTAAACTCATCTGGGAAGAAGTTTCGTGATTTTCTCGAAAATGCGTTTCAATTCATGTGAATTGTTATCTTTAAGCCATAACTTCAAGAAGAATAACGTCTATACAGTACAGATGTGTTCAATAACTGTCCTTGGGCCCATGTAAATTGATTGTATCACCTACCTTTATCTATTCGTAAAGCAATTATGGTTTTCATTCTTAGAAATATCATATGTTCTGGGAGAAATGACTGATTCCAGATGAGGAAAGTGACCTATTGGATGACGATGAAAATGATCGGTTTCGGCTTTAGTAGTATGGAAGTTTGATGTTGATATTTTTTCTTTATTTAAAATTATTGGGATGATTGAGACACCACAGTTGTTCGCACCATGGCACTGGGTTCATACCAGTGCTATTTGGCTGTAAGAGAAGTAGGTAGGGCTGAAGAAGTACTATTTGATGCATACATACTTTATCGGTTCTTTTTGCAATGACATGAATGAAGAATACTTAAAGCACATTCATTCAAAGTGACAGAAGCGTGACACATTTGAAATAGAGAGAGGGATAAGTGTCGATATATTGAGAAACGACCGCAAGGAATATGTCATACAGGAGGTAGTAACTTTCTGAAGAGATTTGAAAACGTCTGCCAAGTGGGTGTGGCACATAGCTTCCTCGTATCCATAACATGACTGTATAGATCATTGAAAATTATTATTGACTAAAGAACTTCGTCCAATTAGGCGAAGTAAATATTGAATTAAGGCAAATTTATTGTTATGCAGGAGCATAACTTGAGAAAATAAAGGTAGGCATGTTCAACTATTGAACAAACTATAAAATATACCTAATAATAAAAATTGACATTGACGCTGAATGGATAGATGACTGAAGTGATAAATAATTATTATGACATTTCTAAAAATAAAATATAAGCGGAGTTATGCTTGTGGCAAGCATTTCAATTTTGCGCTATTATTGATCCGGAGAGGCTATTATTTCATCGCGGGTAAAGAACTCCCGGAGTTACGTTTGAAACTCATAGGGGACCATCTACACATCAAACCGAACAATCCCTGAAAATTTCATCGAAATTGGTCAAGAACTCGCATGCGGAGTTATGCGCGTAACAAGGATTTCACGTTTGCGCATGCGCAGGAACTACTATTAATCCGTGGTTTGTGAAACCTATAGGGGACCATCTACACCCCAACCCGCACAATCCCTGAAAATTTCATCAAAATCGGACTATAACTTCGTGTAGTTTTGCCCGTAACAAGGATTTGCTGACAGACAGACAGACACGGAACCAAAATTGTTCTGAAAGGTCTAAAACGCAAAATGCGAGTGGAATTTTTGATTTTGGAGACAAAAAAATTTTCACATTCCGAAAGTGAAAACAATGCTTCCGCTACCTTGGTAGACTCGGAAGCAAAAGGAACAAATATCCTACATACATTTTATGAGCCAGTGAATTACCCAAGGCTAATGAATTTTTAAGTTCAGTTGTTCAATATATATATACCAGTGTATTTAATCCTAACATTTTTTGATCATGTCTAATTTTTTCATGCATGTTAGATAGGCAAATGTTGATCCAACCCATCCTATACCTCTCTTCACGGTGTTCTCGGAACGGTGCGCCCAACTCTTATTTGCTCTTTTTCGATTTGATCTGGACGTTTAGAAGTCACAACTTTTGAGACAATAGAATGAGCCTACGAAGATGAGGTATCGCGCGCGGGCACCCTAAAAACGTTTTTGTCAGTTTGTACCTTAGGTCCGTTCAGGGCTTCTAATCACACGGTATTGTTTCTAGCATGGACAAAACAATGGAGCTTTGTTCCAAGGGGGTACTGACTGACTTGCCTGCCACACCCTAGTTTTGACAAAATGGGACGGAGCAGGACACGACTTTTTTTTTTCGTTGTTCAGATACGCTTTCGAAGGCTGTACGTTTCACCTTCCTGGATGTGTCGACGCGTAGACGTAGGCTACCATTTGAAATGTCGAGGCATCGGTTGTGCGAGTAACTACATTGGTTCCAGTGTTGTGATGTATCATCGGCCCTGAGCTTGAGTTCCGAGAAAAGGTCGGACAGCAGTTTTAATCCCCACACAAACCCTATACTTACAAACAGGCATAAAATGTAGTTTTCTACATTGACAAATACCTAAAAAGGTTATAATTTTGTAATCAATACGCAGAGACGTAATCAGGCCATATTTCACCCGGGGCAAGAAATAAATTTGGAGCCCCCCCCCCCATAGGCACGATATCTTATGACTCATACCATCTTAATATACCAATGAACCAAAATATAAATATAATTAATTTGATTTATTCACAATGTATAAACTCTTTGACTAAAAGGAGGAAGGTAAACTGTCACTTTTGGCCTATTTGGCGCCCGGGGCTGCCCCCCCCCCCCCCCCCCCCTAGTTACGTCCCTGTCAATACGACATGAAATTATATGTTGTACTCCAAAATCTATTCCCGTCATGTTATACAACGTGTACTACTTTGTGATTTGAAAACACCCATTTATGCTGTTTCAGGCTGAGTACATTACGATTCAACTAATTTACAATACCTATCCAATTTTTAGTTTAATGGTTACTTTATTGTGTTGTACACTATCAAGTGTGATCACAAGTATTTCGTATACAAATCACCTGAAACGTGTTGCATTTCTTCCTTCCCTTCGGAGGGCTAATGTATTTATTTACTTGTTGCTTATAAACTTCTTTTAAGTGGAAACTAAGATAGAACAATAGATATTTGTAGATAGATCACTATGCCACTTTCTTTTAAGCCTGTGTTGAAGTCTTGGGGGCCGAGGCTCTTCCGGGATCGATCTGACTAAAGGGTTGCAATGATGATGTATTTGACATACAGCATGCATTTGAAATGTATTTGACTAGCAGCGTTATTGTACGACTCAGCAAGAACTTCAGTGACAAGCGGTATATGAAGCGTGCAAATTGGCATTGCGGATAAACCATGGAGCAGCGGTTATGATTCGCAGGATGCCTTTTTGGAGGGTTTGTATTTTTTTTATTTATGCAGCGAGCATACTGTTCATCGGTCGTAAGATTGAAAGGTAGAGCTGTCTCTTGACTTGGATGAGCAACATTTCGCTAGCCAGTAGGTATTTCAGTTTTTTAATTTCCCCCTGAAATACTCTTTTTTTTTTAAACTTTTCAACATTGAGAAAAACAAACCTAAATAACTTAGTGAGTGGTCTTGAACTGGAAATGAACTTCTACACCTGTTGTCTGTCTAAATCCGACATATTCATAAGATACCTACTTCAAGAGATTTTAACCTATTTTCCTGTTTTGTTTTGGTATGAACAAAAACATTTTCTCGCGAAAAACGTGGGTTTATACCGTGAATTCAATGTTTTTCACCCAAAATTGAGTTTTTACAAAAAAAAAAAAAAACAAAAAAAAAAAAAAAACAAAAAAAAAAAAAAAAGAACTAGTTTAGCATCGGAGTGTATACGTATTTTTCGCTTAATCCAATGCTGAATCTTCCCAACAAATAAGAACAGACCTCAAAGCATCAACACATAACACTGTGCAAACCCCTTTGGTCAGGCGCAACTACTGGCTACTATTCAAAGGATTGTATAGGACCACCTTTAAAAACGTTTATGACGGACATTTCTGTAATAAATCTGCAAGCTTCAACACTTGTGAAGCGGGATATACGTGACTTCTCTCGCTGAATCGAATAGTGACAACCCCAGACCTCTTAAGTGACGATTCAAGTTAGTTTTGTCGGATGCATAACCCGTTCGTTTGTGAACAGTGTCTACGGTATTTCCAATCTGTCCGGCCAAAGTCAAGATACCGAATCGAAGAGCCGAAAGACGGCTATTGTTTGTGTTCATTTACGATTGATTGCGATGAGTTGCATTCATCTTTTTGCTGACACTACGGACCCTTAACAAACCAGGCTTCCGTATCATTACCAACTCTTCCCTTTCGTCTCTTTCCCCGCTGTATTTCCTTCAGCGTGGCCCCTATTGCATATTCCCATTCATCGTCGGGCGCTATAGCTATTGAACATAGCTGGTAGTAATAACCAAAACCTTAGTGACAAAAACAATTAGTAGATAACAAACAGATAGTTTACTAGATAAAGAAGGATCAGTGACATAAACAATATTATCTACCAATATTTTTTGCTCATACAACCCGACGTGTTCGCTAGGGTGTGAGTTGTACACAGGAGGAGTGTGACTCCCTTGTGAAATGTCTTTAATATTTAATGAACTATAGTCAATTGTTGTTGAGTGCTTCAGAAGCATTACCATTGGCAAAACCGTACACAAAAATCATGTCAACATACTCACTTGTGGTATAGCTACTCAACTGAAAGCAACTCATCGCAATCAATCGTAAATGAATACAAACAATAGCTGTCTCTCGGCTCTTCGATTATCCTGACTTTGGGTGGACAGCTTACGAATGCCGTAGACGCTGTTCACAGACGAACGTTTTCGTTCATTAAATTCATTTTCATTTTTCATTTTTAAATATTTATTTTTGGGTTTATATCTCAACAATCTTGTTTTAACTCTAACTCTTTATATGAACTCTATTTAAACCCCAATATCTTACCATTGTTCGACAACTGGATAACATTGCAACACCCAATGCTACAGGCAGATTGGGGCTGACAATACACGGCGCACAAAGCAACCCCTCCTTCAAGACCGGGAGGTCGTGCGGGTCATTGCATATCCTAGCCCCTGACCAAGACAATGCCTCCTCCGTAGCTTTCCAATTTTCTTAGGTCTTTTTTAGTTTAGGGTGTCCGATTTTTTAGTACAGGGTGTCCCAGGAGTTATGCACAATCTGACTCCTACGTGTTCTACAACTCATTTCCGATGAGTTGCTTTCAGTTGAGTAGCTATATAGCTACTTTTCTGTTAAAATTGAGGTTTTTGTAATATTACAAAACACAAGTTTTTCTGCAGTTAAACACCATTTCCTTTACTAAAAATATTTTTTTAAACCAAAACGACTACACCGTTGGAAAGCTGACATTTCGGCGCACGTTTTACCAGGCCTGCACAGTTCTGCGTCAAGTATTAATGGGGTTTCTAGGCGAGATGAAAAACAGGCGATCTCAAGATTTTGACAAAACTGTCATTTCGCGCAGCAATCGCACATCTTCAATGCAATAAAAAAATGTTATCTGACATCAAATAGAAAATTTAACGTTCTTTCCGACGGTGTCAGCAAATTTGAGCTATCTCCATAATTGAGGGAGTTATGACAGTTTTAATGACTTAAGATCGAATACGATAAAATTCTTAAATCGCGAATAGCTCGGAAACGAGGTCTCTGGCAAAAAATTGCTAGGAGGCATTTTTGTTCGGAAATGAGTTGTAGAACACGTAGGAGTCGGATTGTGCATAACTCCTGGGACACCATATATGTATTCCCAGTTTTTGTTTTTGCAGGCATGTTTCGTTTCGATATTTCTTGAGTAAATTTTATATTCGATCATAACTCGTGTCCAATATTGCTGTTAGGTACTTAGGTCGATAAGTAATTACTTTATTTGTATTAATACAAATAAAAGATCTCCCAATCCCTTGAAACGTTAAGTGAAAGTATATGGCAAACATCCTCAACCTTGAACTTGGAAAAATAAAGAAAAAATTATAAATGAAAATAAAAAATCAATTTTCCCGCTTGGGTAGTGTTACGGTTAACACCACCAACGCAACTTGCGTTTAGTATTTAGCCGCTTGGGGATCGCAGAGAAGTTGTTTATTATGTACAAGTTATTAGTTAGAGGGTGGTCATCAGGAATTATATCCCATTGTTTGTGTCTGCCCTCGTCTGAAAGCGGTATAAACTCTTGGATTAATAAATAATTCATCAGTCATTTACTGCCACGAGGCATTCTGTCCTCCCACGGGCCTCCTTTCTTTAAAACTGTACGTTGGACAGGGGATGGGCAACGAGTTTACGTTGGTAAACTTACTTCCTTTTGCTCCAATATTGTGCTTTACTTCCGTCGCTCCGGGCTTGGTTAATTTGAACATCAACGGAGAGATAGAGAGATAAATCTTTTGAGGTTCGAGGGGACGATCCACTGTAACGATGTGTGTTTTTATCTCTGTCAATATTAATATCATTCTACGAAAATACTACTTAAGGGCTTTTATTTTTGGTGTATTATTTGCGACAATCGAAAAAGAAATACATCTATATAATAACATACATAAAATTAAATCACGACATAAATACCAACAACAAGTACTTGATGAACGATTGAATAATAAACTTGCAGCGTTTTTTTATTGAACCTCAACGCAAGGCCTGCGTGATAAATCGAGAGCTTTCCAACGAATGGAGAACGATTTTCGTCCGTCGAAAACTGAACAACTTTCATTTCCCTAGAAACAGCTCGGTTGTACGTGAAAACTATCAGAACAATTTCGTGACACTTTCTGTATAACGGTTTCTGTATAACGCTTTTTTACTAGATAGGCCCGGCTAAAAACATGTTCCATGTTAAAAAGCAAAGGTTAGTTGAGTTAGTTGTGGCACTTGAGTTCTTGTAGTCATCCATCACATGATTATGGGACCATTGCAGATAGAACATTGACATATTTTTAATGTTTTCTTCAATGTCAAGTATAGGATATTTTCAATAGTATCAAAGTATCCAAAACCTTCAGGTTTGTGCTGTGGCTTGTCAGCTTCAAGAAACTTTAGAGGGAACTATCTACATCCGTCACAATTTTCATCAGAGTACAATGGAATCCATAGAGATATTTGTGGGTCTAATCCCCACAACCCCTGTTATTCTCATTAATGTGGCAGTTCCTATTAAAAGCATCTAATTACAAATTTTCACGTTTCCCTAAGAATAGAGGTATGAACCATGAAAATCACAAACCGGAATGTCTGAACCCGAACGATGCATGCATGGAGAAATAAATTTGGATTGGAAATTGATTGAAAAAAATAGTTGTACCAGCCTCCCCTCCTGTTTATCCCCTCCAAAATGGATCGATTAGATTTGATGACATTTTTAGCGATTACTCCTTCCGAAAAGCTAAGATCAATACTCCTAATTCTTGAAAAAAAGAGTACCTACATAGATATTTAGGTGAAAAAGAATTCGGATTGGTATATTGTAAACCACAATGGTTAAACCCCAGGATTAAGCTTAAGAACTGACTGCAATGAAGAAGACTTGCATTTTCTACATTTTCAAATCGTCAAATAATTTAAGAGGTTTGTTTGCTGATTTTATGTTACATTTATTTGTTTCGTGGAGGTACTGTTTAAATAATTGTCGAATCATTGGAACGGGGTTTTGCGATTTTCATAGTTCTGACATGAAAAGTGGAACATCGGATACAAAATATTCATCATGAATCATGATGAGCAAAAAATTAGAGAGGGGACACCCGGGTTCGAACCAGGGACCTCTCGATCTGCAGTCGAATGCTCTACCACTGAGCTATATCCCCCTACGTGATTGGTTACAGAATTCTTGTGGTACACGACAATCTGACAGCGAATGAGCTATGCTTCATGTTTTTCCCCAACAGGGAATTCCATTTAGTCATAGCCATCAATTGTCATCGTCAAGCCGCAGCATTGGCGTTTTCCTGTCAATTTATTTTGAATGGCATTGTGGCGCATCAAGAGGGTAAGGATAGAGGGTGGGTGGACGCTGCACTTGAACCGTATGAAGAGTTTCATCTAAATTCATCAAAATTTCATCTACTGACGGATGAAAATAGTAAAAATAAGAATGCTGCAAGGATTTCATTGTTGTTCACTATGGTTCGGAATGTCTGAAAAATATAAAAATCTCCTAAAAAGCACAAAAATATGCCAAGTGGGTGTGGCACATAGCTTCCTCGTATCCATAACATGACTGTATAGATCATTGAAAATTATTATTGACTAAAGAACTTCGTTCAATTAGGCGAAGTAAATATTGAAAGGGTAAATTTATTGTTACGCAGGAGCATAATTGAGAAAAATCCCTGAAAATTTCATCGAAATCAGTCATGAACTCCCGGAGTTATGCGTGTAACAAGGATTTACGTTTGCGGATGCGCAGAGCTACTATTGATCCGGGGGTCATGAAACTCATAGGGGACCATCTACACATCAAACCGAACAATCCCTGAAAATTTCATCGAAATCAGTCAAGAACTCCCGGAGTTAGGCATGTGGCAAGGATTACACGTTTGCGCATGCGCAGAGGCTACTATTGATCCGGGGGTCATGAAACTTATAGGGGACCATCTACACATCAAACCGAACAATCCCTGAACATTTCAGCGAAATTGGTCAAGAACTCCCGGAGTTATGCGCGTAACAAGGATTTCACGTTTGCGCATGCGCAGAGGCTACTATTGATCCGGGGGTCATGAAACCTATAGGGGACCATCTACACCCCAACCCGCACAATCCCTGAAAATTTCATCAAAATCGGACTATAACTTCGTGTAGTTTTGCCCGTAACAAGGATTTGCTGACAGACAGACAGACACACAGACAGACACGGAACCAAAATTGTTCAGAAAGGTCTAAAACGCAAAATGCGAGTGGAATTTTTGATTTTGGAGACAAAAAATTTTTCACATTCCTAAAGTGAAAACAATGCTTCCGCTACCTTGGTAGACTCGGAAGCAAAACGAATTTTTGAAATTTGTCAAAAAAGTTTGGTTTGGTCCCTTGTTGGTCCAAACATCTGGCCAGCCCGATTAGTCCATACCAATGGGTGAAAAATGGATGAAACAGTTAGATTTTGGATTTATTTTGTTCGAAGAATTGGTTTTAGTAGGTCCTAAGACAGCTTCAATCGCATTAAAATTTGCTCAACTCAGAAAATGAATATCACCATGCAATTCAGAGTAAAAGTGTTATGCAAAATCATGAGCCCCATATGGGTGTACTATCATACTTCATATTGTGTTGGACTTCAGCTTTTTACTCAGCAGTAATATCCGAAAACAATTACTGTAAAGTGGTAGGGTGTATGAATGGTGTGGTGAACGTTCGGATGGTATCACACTGAATCCCAAAACGTCGAAGAATTTTTAAGAAATTTGAGTTGAAGCTTGGTTAAGCTTTTGAAAAATCTAAAACAAAAGTAGACAAGTCGATAAAAAGTGAAAAATACGTTAAGGCAAGAGTTTATTTGCAAACTTTTCCGACAAGAATGTCAATGTTAAAAGTGTCTGAACCAATTGAAAAAAGGAGAGGACAACAAAAACAGTTCTTGGAGTCAGTAAGAGCATCAGATATAAAGTGAAATTTGAACGCAGAATACACTAATGAGCTTTGCACCAGTGCTGATGTGATGTTGAATTAGGGTAGAATTCTGATTATTGATAAAAAATCGTAATTTTGGGTCTTGTTTACCTATCCTGAACAAACTAAAAGAATTAATAAGTGAATTGAAAATCATCGAATAAAATTTAAGAACTCCCGGAGAATCTAGCGTTACCGTCCTGCGCAGACTTTTTAATTCTAAATGGGCGATTCTCAGAAGCAAAAAGGGAACAATCTTGAAGGAAAAGAATCCCATTTGGCCCGGTGAACAAAGATTTCTCGTCTTCAAAGATTTAGCTCTCTTTTATGATGTTGAAATTCTAATGTTCTCGCACAATGAAAATTTCAGGGATTGATAGTCAATTACTAAAAACCTGGAATGAAGCTTTTTCAACGATTTCACGTTCTCAAAATTCAGAAACGTTATTATCAAGAGGTCATAAATTTTATAGGTTACCTTCACACCTGAAAATTCTTCATGACAACGAGTTTGATTCGACTAAAAAATTTTGTTTCATGCCAAATTGATCCGATTTTGAAATCTTACCTATTTTTTTAACAATAAAATGTTATTGAATGGTACTAGTGATGTACAAGCGTAAATGATGACGTTTCTGATCCTCAAAATTCAAAGGGGTCTATTAAAACCATTACATTTTAAAATTAGATTTAACTTAATGAAAATGATCAAAATTGGTCAAAACTCTCCAATGAAACAAGGATTCACGTTTGTCAACGCAACGCATATAATTACGCGGAAAGATGTGAAACTCAAGGGGAATTGAATCTGATTATCCCTGAAAATTGAGAAATGTTGGTCAAAACTTTGTGTTAGAACAAGGATTTCATATTTGCACAGAAGTATTGAAACTTGCATTAGGAATGAATACCAAAGTTGGGACACAACTATCCCAAAATGAACAAATTGAAAATTTCATCAAAATCCAATAAAAACCGTGTAGTTTTGACAACAAGGAATTTGAGACAGACAGACAACGACAGACACACAGACACACAGACAGACATTAACCAAAATTGTTCAGATTAAGGTCTAAAACTGGAATTTTTGACTTGCATTAAAAAAATTTTCACGTTCCGAAATGAAGCAAAATAATGCTACTTTAAACCGGAAGCAAAAATGAGGACAACGCTGGAAAAACAGTTGAATTGCCAGTAAGTATGAAATCAGATATAACCTCATTTTGAAACAGCTACACTATGATTTTGCACCAGTTGATGTACATTAGATCATTTTTCTTTGATTACCTTTCCCCAAGCTAGAATTCTGATCATATTGATTTAAAACTCTCCATGAATTTAGGAGGTATTTGTCGCGTCTGGAACGTAATTCGTCGTACCTACCTGCAAACGGGGAAGAAGGAAAGGTGGAGTCATTTTGGGTCATTAGCGTCAAAGATGCAAACTGATGTTGGTACTCCAATCGTTTTCGATGAAATTCTCACGTATTGAGAGGGTTTGTCGGAGACGAATGAAGAAACGATTGAGTGAATTTCTCGACGTTATTATCCTGCATAAACGTTACAAATTCTAAATATCATAATTAAAACCTATAGTTGATTCTTCAAGGATTTGGGTTCACGATTGTGTGAAACGGATTCGTGCTCGGTTTTGGTTTATTATTAAAAAATGTTGACCATAAATATGGTTATAGATAACCAAAAAAAAAAAAAGTAGGCCTAGTTACACATATTAAATTCTTGCGTTCATGAAATTTCTATAATTTGCGTGTTTCACAAGTGATAGAGCGATTATTGAATTTCAGGAGGCACACAAATATGATCAAATGATCAATCCAAATAGGTATTTTGGTTGAGAACAGATTTACGTGCTCTATGCATATCTCCTGAAATTCAATAATCGCTCTATCACCTGTGAAACACGCAAGCTCAGTAGAAATTCAAATTATGGACGCAAGCCAATTGAATAATAAACCCACGGTGAAAGATTTTGCAGCGTTTTTCGATGTTATTAAGTGCATTGGTAAATAAAAAATTCTAAATAGATACATATTTAATGTTATGTTCGCATTTTTGAGCTATAGAAAATCACAAAAAAGGCGTGGATGTTGAGTAAAAATGAGATGTAATGTACTTTGCAAATTTGTTATTCATTTAGATTTGGATAGACGCACCTATTCATTTTAAAGCGAAACTTCAATTAAACTGTTCTGTAGAAGGGAATCTGATCATGGGAAGGAAAATAAAACAAACCTACAGTTGGTGTGTGATTCACTGTCACGTTAAGGTTGCAATAAATTTCTATGGTTGTCAACAAGTTATGGGTTACCTACCTGGCGTACAACTAATATTTTTCCTATTTGTAGGAAAAAAATAGATTTTCCAATTCAATAACGTGGCCTTTCAATAATTTACGAGAGTAAAAAAAGGTACTACAACACAACCAATTATTTTGAAATGTCTCTTTCCAGTTGAGGTCAAATAGTTGAAATAAAGATAATTGAAGAGGAAATTTCTTACGGAGGCCGGGAATAGATTAAAACGTGTTGTGAGATAGATGGATAACACCATGGAGAAGTTATAAGGATTTGTCCGATAAAAAAGAAACAATCAGACAAACTTGAAAACATTGTTTGCTACGTTAAAAACATCAAACACCACATTAAAAACTTGACTACATTAATTATATCTTTATCAATTTTCACTTTTCCACAGAGAGACCATACACTTTTAGCAAAATAATGAAACAATCGAACTTGAAAACATTGTTGGCTAGGTACGTTAAAAACATCAAAAACTACATTAAAAACATGACTCCTTCAATTATATCATCAATTTCCTCGTTTTTCACTCCAACTCATGAACAATCTGTCATTGAAAGGGTACTTACGATTTTTCGAACATCTATGCTTAAAGGTTGTTAAAGAAAACAAATTGTGGAAAACTGATAAGAAAGATGAAAATATCATGATTCTTCGGAATTATCACTTCCATTCTCCCCCTTCTAGATTTGTAATTACCTCTTCTCCAAGGCTAATCGACCCATTTCTTAACTATTGACCCATTTCGTTGATAGAAGTTATTGCCAAGATATTTGACAAACTGCTCCGCTTACTGGAAAAGTCAAAGACAATCGGATCACAGCAATTTGCATTTAGAAGAGGTCTTATTCAAGGTCACAAATAAAATTCACTCAAACTTGGACGCAGGCAAAAAAGTAACTTTAACGTTCCTTGACTTGACTGAAGGCTTTCGACACTACATCAAAAACAAAACTTGTTGAAAAACTGGAAGCATCAGGGATCCGAGGACTACCAGGAAATATCCAAATGGTATAATAGTAACGGAGAACAAGCAGTTCACATTGGAGAAGCGAAAAGCGAAATGGCTTTCATCCGTGAATGCGGTTGTTCGCAAGGTACTTCAATTGGGCCGATAAATTTTTCGCTATTTGTGAATGAATTTGCTTGATAAAAATATTCCGGGAAGATCTACATGTTTGCTGATAATCTTGCCCAGGTAAACTTCAGGCAAACATGGCAGGAGATCCATCAAAATGGCGAGAAGGAGTTGAGGGCGATTGGACAATTGATGAACACCAACAGGCTTACCATCATGCTGCGAAAACGGTCTTTATGGATATAGCATCAAAAGCGAAACCACTTTCAACATCGAGCGAAACTCTGACATTACTCAGCTGCAATGGCTGTTCAAAAGTCAAAAAAAGCTGCAAATTCTTTCACTGGGGTTTATTATTCAATTGGCTAGCGTTCATGATTTGAATTTCTACTAAGCTTTGGAGTGTGGGTGTTTCACAGGTGATAGAGTGATTATTGAATTTCAGGAGATATGTATAGAGCACGTAAATCTGTTCTCAACCAAAATACCTATTTGGATTGATCAGTTGATCATATTTGTGTGCCTCCTGAAATTCAATAATCGCTCATCCTGTGAAACACGCACACTCCAAAGCTTAGTCAATTGAATAATAAACCCCAGTAAACGAATTCGCAACGTTTTTATTGAACCTCAATAAAACATGCCCTCCCCCCACAGTAAAAACATGCGTACGGTTTTCTCTATTTGGGAGGAAATGCTAAATTTCAGGAGGCACACAAAGATGATCAACTGATCAATCCAAATAGGTATTTTGGTTGAGAACAGATTTACGTGCTCTACGCACATCTCCTGAAATTCAATAATCGCTCTATCACCTGTGAAACACGCACACTCCAAAGCTTAGTAGAAATTCAAATCATGAACGCAAACCAATTGAATAATAAACCCCAGTGAAAGAATTTACAGCGTTTTTTTGACTTTTGAACAGTCATTGCAGCTGAATAATGTCAGAGCGCCGCTCGATGTTGATAGTGGTTTCGCTTTTCTTGCTATATCCATGAAGACCAATTTCCCTGTATAAGTTTATTATCACAAAATCTACAGGTGAATGTTGGTTAGAGTTCTGTGACGGCCTAAGCTCTCAAAAAAGACCATAATAACAACAAAGTACATATAGAAGGAAGCTGGAAGGAAGAAAACCTTTTTCTTTGATTATCTCAAAACCATAAATCCGGAGTTATTGAGTTGTTGCACTACACTTGAATCACTGACGAGGCCTTATGAAGGAAGCGCTCGGGTGATTATTGTTTTTGACAAAATGAAACCGATAACAAGAACTGCCAATAACATTTCCTCCTATCAACCTCATACCAGTTTACCTGTAAGGCTATTATGAATTAAAGTCAATAGCTCTTCTAATTCCCGTTTTTTCCTGTAGCTGCGAATTCTTTCCTTGATTTTTGACTGATGACGACACCGTAGGCTCCAAGTAAGTTGGAACTCGGTTACAAGTTACGTCTGTAACGTTCGCCGTTTCGACCATATCTCTGATTATTCAAGATCTTGCTAGATCGCACAATTGCTCGTTGCTTGATTGCACGGTGAGTGAATTTTCCCGGAAGGAAATAACTGATTTCATTTGCAGGTTATTACACAGTGGGGCCTTGGCGTTCCGGGCCTTCACCTGGGAAGATCGCTAAGAGTGACATATGCCAGGACAGAGCCAGAAGTAGGCATAGTTTATAAATGAACAATAAAATAGACAATAATTTTATGAAAAATTACATTTTTAGATTAGAACAAATTAATATTTGAAATCAAACGATGTTCCCGAAATTTGACTTCTTGGTTTTAAATTAGTGGGTACTTTTGGTTCCAATTGTATGTGATCGCAAGTAGGTAGGTACCATTATTATTGAATGATCAATTTGCTATGTTATCTCATCCGGCTACCTATGGAAAAGGATATTATTGAAAGTAGTTCACTACTGATTTTTAGCGAATTTGCAAGAAAAAAAGAAGCTACCTATTTAAGAATAGAAAAGTATTGGAAGAATTAGAAACGGAAACTCTTTTTCGATAATCGTGTGGGCATACCTAGTGGTTTTTCTTTGCGAAATCGACCCAAATGGCAACTTGTGAAGTTTGACCATTCTTGCCTAATGGAAAAGTGTGGTGCCATAAGGTTACGATTTTGAAAAATTTGGTAGGTATTTCTGCATTTTCCAAATTTTTGGTAAATTGAAAAAACTTTAGGCTCATAAAATTGTTTGTGATGCAAGGAATAGCAGTTATATTCATACAGTTATAGTTAGTTATACAGTACCTATATATAGTTATACAGTTATACATAACATTATGAATAATGATTGCGGAAACTTAACAGTTTTGTTGAAGTTTCGAAGTGAAAAATGGGCGCAAAAATTGGGATTTTGAGAACAAAGTTGAGTGGGTAATCGTTTTCGATGTATGTTGTAAATATGGACGCTGTATTGATTGGAATGTGTTGACAACATTGCCAATGGAAAAGTGTGGTTACTGTCAAATTTCTTTTAAGCCCGGGGTCATTCCCGCGGAAGGGGTTTTTTTTTTTTTTAAGGTATTTTTATATATTTATTATATATTCTTATTGAACATAAAACTAGTTACATCATAACATACATACAGCAAGTAACTATCAAGTTATTCAGCTATTTAGGTAATTACGCAATTTTATGGTTTCACTAACTAGCACCACAACATTATGTTATCACATTCCCAAGTTAACAGTTTTGTTGAAGTCTTCAGGCGCCGAATAGTAATGGAGTTGTCAAGAAGCTGAATGGCTTTTGAGACAAGCCGCTGTTGTGTCAACAGCGATCTCTTACGGTTTCACTCTGATATCTTTTGGAGGCGTCATTTCTGATGTACCAGGGAGCGTTTACTCACACCTCAGTACTTTATTTTGGAAAGTTTGAATCAAATGTTAGATTTTGCTGTGCAGCCCCAAATTGGATGCCGTAAGTCCAAATAGGCATTAACAATAAAAACATAACTTTCTATGTTAATTTTCCCTTCACTCAACAGCGAAGATTCTTGATGACAAGATTCTCACTTCATAACGTTAAACAAAAATCGTTATTCGTTATCTGTATCCTGTAATCGCAAAAAAGTGTTCGTTATTCACAAATGCTTTAAAAGTATTCGCTGAAAAGTATTCGTTAATCACGAATACTTATGTAATCGTTAATCGTTTCGCCAACGAATAACGATTGCTTCAAAAGTAATCGTAATCAACGAATAGTTTTCACGATTACATTTGTAATAGCAAAAGTATTCGTTAATCGATTAACGCCCATGTGTGTGCCAGGATATGGGACTCCCTCCAATTCCCAACAAGATCAGCCAGTGATCTTTCGTGTCACAGTCTTCGATTGAGTCGCACTTCAAAAATACTCAATATCAGCTTCAAAATCTTGGAAAAAAATCAAAAATCTTAGTGTTAATCTACTTTCTATTAGTTCATTTTGTATTATTATTATTTTAAAAATTTACTTTTTTGTGTCTGCTAATCATTGCATATCTACCTATTTGTAAAATAGGGAAACTTTTCGTTTTATTTTTAGCTTATGTACTTTCTTTGACAGTGAAGTGACATTTTTATGTTTGTCATGGTTTTACTTATATGCATCGAGGACCCTTGGTGCTCACATGCAAAATATATGGAAATAAATATTCTTCTTCTTGATAATCTCCAACAGTTTAGGGTTACAGAAATTTGCGGACAGCACTGGACGGAAATACATTTTCCCTCGTTTCGGTCTGATTGATGAGAAAGTCTTGAGAGTTTGAAGGGTCGGCTTCACGTTATTAATACGTTTGTTGACAGATTGAGGCGGCCAGCACTTTGGGCTGCCTGCACTTGAGGCTGCGGTCTCTGTGGGGGCAGACACTGATGGAATCCAGCCTCGGGGTGTTCCCAGGAACGGTGGGCAACCCCATCCCGGAGAGCTCACAACTAATTTTTCATAGATTTATACGATGAACTGGAGGTTCACTCCCACGTTTGGTTGAAAAAAAAAAGGAAGAAATTCGACGGATGAGTTGGGGAAGGGAGGAACCGCAGGGTGATTTACTGTCGCGGGGCTGTATGAATGGGAAGGAGGCGTATAGGAGTCTTTTAGGCGGGGGTAAAAGAGCAGAAGTCGTGTTGGGTAGGCCTTCACGTCCGCATAATTGGGGTATTACCGGACCCCGGAGCTCTCCCTGGCATCGAGGTTTTCGCTTCTTTGGAACGAGGGATAAAAGTGGGGGAGCGAAGGAGAGAAGAGGACGATATCCCAGCTGAATGAAAACCTTCAGAGGCGGGAGGTAAGAGGGCCGTGGGAACGGGCGAAAGGGGCCCTCGGATTGGCCCGCTCCCGACCAATGGGAGGACAGGGCGTGGTCAGGAGCTACCGTGCAGTTCCCACACACACATAATTGGGCTCTGCAATTACGTGAAAGGATCCCGTATCCAGGACTGAACAGTTGGCCACAAGCCTGCAGCCTGCTACCATCGCTTCTGCACTCTGTGAGTATCTACAGTAGCTACCCCTTCCACCGCTCTACCCTACATCTACATTATTACCTATATTATTTTAATTCGTACAACACCTACCTTCCATAATTCTCCAATTTCACATACGAAAAATACCCCATTCGCACAAAAACACACCAATATAATTGCCGTATTTGTGCTGCCTGACTCTTCCATTCTTACACTATACATTACTGCAACGCTCATACGCCTTCATGACATTAATACCAACTGCACAATTTTCCATCAAACAACTAAACTGCTGATTCTGTTTTCTTTTCATATTAATCATTGTGAAAATCACGCATTAATTTCTCATGGTACCGTTGATTTTACAACGAGAAATTTTGAATGTGTTTACAATAGAGTTGTCTGTATGTATGTATACTTAGATTGGGTGCAGTAAAATGTGCAGTTTCAATTTGGTGTTTAAATTAAATGTTTTTTATTATGGATTAATTGTTATTTTGATGTTGCATGCAAATTTTTGGTTTAAGTTAGTTTTTGGGAGGTTTTTAAGTGGTGAAGTTAATGGAGGGGTTATTGGTGATTGTGGGACGTTTGAAATTGATGATTAATGGAGGAATTTGGGTGTTGAATGGAATGACGTTTTGGATGGGCTGGAGAGGGGGGGTCTACGACGAAGAAGATATTCCGTTGTCGGATGGGTGATGAGGATGAGGGAAAGCTGCGGTGGACGGAGGAGGGGTTGGGAAGAGGACATGGGGCCGAGAGGAGGGGGGGACCTAGACGCCCACGCGTTACCTGTGTTTTAACACTTTGTGGGTGCCGCTGGTTTGAAGGAGAGAAGAGGACCCCATGCTGCGGGCGAAGGAAGGTGATTTATGCCTCGTCTGTGACCCCTTGGGGACTTGCACAACAGGATGTTGACTAAGACGAGTCATGTGAGTCAAGGCGAGGCATCCGCGGGTAATTGGGCGAGTAAGCAACGGGGCCGTTTTATCTTCATTAGCTATCATCGCCGAAGGCCGCTACCGGGTTACGCCCCCGTCAGTACCCACGTGACTCGAAGAGTAGAAGCGAGAGCTACGTCAATCAGCTCCATCAATCCACCAATCTGATTATCCCTAGATACCTAAATCTCTGGGAATTATATAATTAGCCAAAACCTGACTGACCAAAAGCCTTGTTTTTATGTCACAAAAACCGATCACAACAAAGTTCGGGAGGAATTTCACGTAGGTATAACAACCAAAAAAATTGAACTTCTGCAGTGCTCATCGCAAGGAATCATTACCATTCCTCGGAATAGATATGTCAAGAAATAGATATGTCTTAAATTCCTAACTGAAATCATGTAAAAAATATTATCATTAAATTTTAAGAATATAAATTTCTCTTATGTCATGCGATTACTGAGAATTGTCTAATAAAGCTCTCTCTTCTCTCTCTCTCTCTCTCTCTCTCTCTCTCTCTCTCTCTCTCTCTCTCTCTCTCTCTCTCTCTCTCTCTCTCTCTCTCTCTCTCTCTCTCTCTCTCTCTCTCTCTCTCTCTCTCTCTCTCTCTCTCTCTCTCTCTCTCTCATTACCATTCGTTGGAAAGGTCTCTATTCTATTCATAGATTATTAACTGGCAAAACCGCTGTAAATATGGAATGAGTTGTTAATCAGATACAGATAATAAATATTATTTAATATCTATATGAATATACGCCCCAGCCACTAAATCAACAGGCTTTGCAGATCATATGAATCTAATAATGAAGTAAATAGGGGATTGACAACCTAACATACCATTCTTGTTATACCCAAGTATATTAAAAACCTTACAACTAAAACTAATTATGTTTTTCTTTTCTCAAATCATCTGAATACCCCAAAAAATATTTATATGATTATCTCCTTTACCTCCACCCCAAATGCAAAAAACCGTCTATTCTGACTCATGGCTTCGCTCCATTTCATTCATAATCTGCAATGTACGCTAGCCGTACAGGCCATAAAATGCCTAATAACTGGTGTAAAAAATCCGTTCTTTTGCACATTGACTCCTTTTTGGGCTTATTTGCTCCTAACGTCTAGTTAGCCTGATCGCCTTACACGCATAGATGCTATGGGCCAAAAATGGTCAAAAACTAGCTGACATAAGCAAGTGGGGTATCATTTTCTAGTTACTTTGGAAGGATAATAAAGCCGTGTGTTAGAATTGGCAGTGTTTTGGAATAATGTGTGATTGGTTATGTAATTTGAGGTTCGAAATTCGATGTTCTTTTATGTACGAAAAATACGATTATTTACTAAAAGGGTCAATCAGGTCTGTGAATCGTGTACCTATCTGGTTATCCCTAGATTTATCTCCAGTATCCGTCTATTTACGTCTACGAACAACCGCTAAATCAGCAGGCTTTGCAGATGTCATATGAATCTAACAATGAAGTAGAATGGACGATTGACAACCTAACATACCAATCGTGTTATACCCACCTACATTAAAACCCTTACAACATCTATCAAAATGTCTAAAATTATCTGAATACCCATAAATATCAATATGGTTATTATATTTATCTGTCGTCCAAATGCAAAAAAAAAAAAAAAAAAAAAAAAAATCTGTCAATTCTAACCCATGAGTTTATTAGTTTCCATTGTCACCTTATTTTTCTAGGTGCGTGGATTCATAATCTGCAATGTAAGCTCGCCGTACGGGCCAAAAAAGGTCATCAGAATGGACGTAAAAAAGCCGTTCTTTCGCAGATCGACTCCTTTAGGGGTCTAGTTGCTCATAACGTCCGATCGCCTTACAAACATACAAGCTATGGTCCAAAAAATGGTCAAAAACGTGGTTTTCCGTGGTTTTTACTGACATATCCAAGTGGGGTATCGTTGTCTAGTTACGTGGACGGAAAGCCGACTGGGATAGGTTTCAGAATCGCAATTTCTGAACCTAAATACGACCCCATAAACTTCAAAATGACTCGTACAATCACGCGTAATTCAACAAATAGAAAGAATTCTCAGTGTTAGTATTGAAATTCAATACTGTGTGGTTGTTACATTATTCAATGTCAATACATTATTCAATAATGTGTGGTTGTTTATGTCATAGTGAGTCTTTTAGGTTCGGAATTGCGATTATTTACAAAGGGTCTTGCTTCTAAAATTGCTAGGAAACGACCTCCCCCTCTTTTCATACCCCCCCCCCTCCTATTTCAGTTAAAAAAATATCATACACCACATTGTGTGCACGATTTTGACCGGTTGTTTCACGAGGCGATCGAGATGGGTTGGAGTAAAGACTAACCAGACCCGAAGTGGAGTACATGTGAGAAAGAACGGATTTTCTTATACCAATTCTAAGGCCTGAAGACCCCACAAACCTCAAAATGGCTTATACAAGCACGCATTATTAAAAAACGAATAAGCCCATGTGTTAGAATTGGCAGTGTTTTTGAATAGTTTGTGGTTGCTTATGTCATAGTGAGGTTCGGGCGGTTACTTTCAAGTTTGGAAATTACGATTATTTAATTAGGTTGAACCTGCTTTGCCCCCCCCCCCCCCAATCACTAAAATCATAAAAAACCACGTTGTTTGCACGATTTTGACCGGTTGTTTCACGAGGCGATCGGGATAGGGTGGAGTTAAGACTAACCAGGCCCCAAGAGGAGTACATGTGCTAAAGAACGGATTTCTAAGGCCTTCCATGGCTCTAAGGCGGACGGCCGGCGGCATTGCAGATTCGGAATCCTTGACACGTGAAAAGACGAAATTTGAGAGGAGTTAAAAACAAGGATGAGAGAAAAATTGTAGAACCAAGCACCAATTAAATGCGCGAGATATCTTCAAAGTAAGCATGCATGTAGTTGAAACACAGTACGTAGTAGCGGCTGCTGTCCTTATCGGTTTCGAAGCGGGTTCTCGTGATCCTGAAGTTTATGTGCCAAAGCAAAGAAATAGAGTATCAAAATCATTTTTGTATCGTTTTCTCTGTCAACCTCCTCTCTCTAATACTGGTTGACAGCTGGTTACTGACAAAAGAAGAGAGTATCTATTATGATATTTTTGTCTGCCAGATTGTTCCTGAGCGATAACACAATTTCGGTGTTATCGAGTAGAATAGGTAGCTTACTTCGATTCTCGGAAATAAGTGTATCGTTTTTTGGTGAAGATCTGACACAATGTGACGGCTACAATCAGCATAATCATAGTAACCACAAAGGTGGTCTATATCTATATTAATACAAATAATGGGACGAATGGGAATAATGGGTTTTGAGTCTACTTATTTCCACGGTACTATTCAACGGGAGTAGATGTGCAATATAGTGACTGATTGTTCACAAATCCCCTTATTTTCATAGATTTCGATGTGTTTTCCAAAGAACCCCCCCCCCCCCTATGAATTCAACTGTAGTCTTCGCCATTAGGCAACCCAGGATCTTGGCGTAAAGGTACCATATTTTTCGTGGTCAATAGATAGTCTGTATTTCATCTTTCTATGTTTTAATATTTTTTATGGGTGGTTTCAAAAAGCCGTTGTGTACTAAGTTGAAACATTTCGGTGTTGCGATTTGCGATGAAATACGAAAGACGCGTGGATGAGTTGATGAGTCATACCAACGAAGTTCAGGAAAGCCGCGGGATGAGTAACCCATCTCTTAGAATCCCAACAACTGACGTGCTATTCGGTATAAAATACGAATCAGATTCTGATCAGAAATGAAACGGATATCCGTTCGCTTAAACCACTGCGATATATTGTGCAATTCAGACGGAGGTGCGTACCATGAAGACACCATGCACCATCAGTGGGAGAACTTTGTACGTTCTCCGGTAAAATGTTCATTATGCGGATGAAATTTCCAAGAGTAAGACTGTACGTTAACCGAAATGTACGTACTTCGAACGTACTTTAAGCGGGCTATTAGTGTATTTTAATGTGCTATATTAATGTATTAATATTAATTCGTTATTTCCTAGGAGATTGACTGGTCAATTCTTTTGTCATTGTTTATATGTTTATTCGAAAACCATTTATAACTTTTCCGACGGGAAAACCAGGCGAGTGTCAATGAGCCCGAGGAATTCTGTGACAATTTCTTTGGACATCTTCATCTTCCGAAAAAAAAGTGTCAATAGGGAATACCAACTACTATGAAGTCAATATGCACTGTCGCTACAAGAACCAAGGAAAGCGGAGCGGTCATTTGAAAGCAGAAATGACAAAATTAGCAAAGTTATATGCAAGATTTTGGCCGCTTAAACCCCAATAGTTTACTTTCGGAAAAGCTTAATTTCGTGAATCTCCATTAATTATCGAATTTCCTCTAGTTTAAACGGGTTTAATTGTTTGGAGAAAGTGGCCCTAACTCTAGATTGATGGTAAACAATAGGTTGGCGTATCTCGGAAGTGTTCGGAGAGGGCGTTTTCGTTGATAATTAGTCGGTGTTTTCTTGCCCAATTCTAGTGTGTGATTCTAGTTATTAAACAAAGACTTAAGTTATTTTTCACTCTATATCGTTTCTATTTAGGTATCATTTCCCAACTTAATTTAGTGCTGGAAGCTCACCGCTGAATATTATTTAGGTGCTACTCATATATTAAAAAGGGCGTGTGGTGTACCGAATTTTCTATGATCCTATCTAGTTTTTACTCTTGTTACCTTAACTAAATTTACTTTGAATAACTGGAGCTGAATTCAATGAAGTGCCTGGATAGGTATTTTTGTATATGCACTCGTTTGAAGGCGTTTGCTAGTTTCAAAGTCGTTTGTTGTTTTAGAAGCTCCCTCGTTTAATTTTAATTTGGTTTGGAAGTATTAATACAGAATTAACAAATACACACGTGCAAAGCTATAGAACTAAATCATATTTTCTACAATCGATATTCCTCCCTTATTTTTCCTGTTTCTCAAAATGCCAGATGGGAGTAAACAAAAAGTGTTTTTTTGTAATCTTCATAATTTCTTCCAAGGATTTCAAATATCATATTTGCGCACTCCGCAACCATACGCAAGTGACACTAACTTTCTTATTTCAAATGGGAATCCCAATTTTTTATTGCAGATTCGGATTCTACAAAAAATGTCATGAAAATTTGACACCTCAACCAATTTTTTCGATTGCGCGCAATCCGTTCAGCGAGCACGCAAAGTTGCGTAACCCCAAAATTGTGAAATAGTTGATGATGGTGAAATACAAATCATGGCACATGAATTTTTATCGGTTTTTTAATGCTGATTCACGTGGTGCTATCCGTTTTTAGATTTGACTCAATTTTTGCGGAATAATGACCGAAATTTGTTTATTTTGCGTCCAGTTTTTGGCGCTTGTTTTCAAATAGATACGGGGATCAATTTTCGACGTCTGGTTGAAAAATGTAAAACTAGGAGATGGAAACCGTCTTCAGAGATCAAGTGACAAATCATCCTAATCTGAGAGTTAAGAGTTGGCATAGCACGCAAAACAAACCAAATTTGGTCATTATTTCGCAAAAATTGTGTCGAATCAAAAAATGTTTTTCATTGTTTTTTAACGCTAATTCGCGTGATGCCACTCGTTTCTGAATATCACAAAAACTAGGAACGGTATTGAGTCAGGAAATTTTGCTTAGTCGATAATACGGAACTAAGGATCATGGATGGGTGTAACCCATGCGATATTTTGTTATGACGCATCTGTAAGCAGCGTGATATTATTTTTTTTTAAAACTCACATATGATACAGATAAGAAACTTCGGAAAGCCGCCGAAAAGACAGTTTCTAACGAAAAATGTTGAGTTAAGAACAGTCAAAACAGCTGCTCGTAGTTTATCATATGTTTTAGGGTTGTTTCAAATAATGTTGTCATAACAATTAAGCTAGTTATTAAATACCTTACTCTACAAGGCCAACTTTGTAAAAGGCTATCCCTTAAATTAGAATGAAGAAGGAATAGGTTTGATCCCATTCTTCCACACGAAAACATACAATTAAACAGAATAAGAAAGAAAGGCTAAAACATGTTCCATGTTTCTTGAATTTTAGGCCAAAAGCGAAAATTATCTGGGGGGTCCAGGGGGCTTGCACCCTGGAGAGGCACGGAGGGCCGAGTATTCCTATCGGTAAATGTATAATTGTGTCCTTTTCACTGGCAATGTTTTCAGGCGTTTGAGGGCATATCTTAAATCTGCTGTAAATTTCTTCTAAGACTATGAATATCAGTTCATCCAAGGGATTGGCTCAGAATTCGACAGACACGAAGCCACAATTTGTGGTGCAAGCTTTAGTAGAGCAAAGAGCAAACTGGGATTTCGATTTTGAAGAGCATACGTAACTTTTTGGAATATTTTTACTTCTTGCACGAACGGAAAGCATTCTTATCTTCGGCATTGGAGAGGCGAACTACGAGTAGGTTACAAAGACTCATTCTCGACGAGTTTGTGTACTTTACGTAGTAGGGCATTTTAAGTGGTTTCCTCAATCGACACATAAGGCGAATGGGCAACCTCGAACGTTTCAACTTATCTAGCGGCCGACCAATGAATGGCGTCCATTGTGTTCCTCCTGGAGGCCTGCGCTGCGGTTGGTCCAAGTGCGCTGCATCAGGAGCCCGGACAATTGGTTGGCTCCCGCGCTTTTGCGCTTGATTGTACTTTAATTAGGGTGGGTTCGGAAGGTACTAGATCACGGAGCTACCGTGTGGACGGAATAAGCGGTGGAAGTGAGTGGGGGTAGCTACCGGTTGCGTGCGCAGGACGGTAGCCGGGGCGGCGGCCCTCAGGCACAATCCCACGGGTGGGCGGTACCCAGTAGCCGACCAAGGCTCCCGGTTGGGATTACCCCTTCATTGAACTAGTAGAAGTGTTTCCTCCTCCACCAGCCGGGCCACCAATCCCGTGTTGGGTACCTCCATCCCAACCTCCTATTTCGACTTGAAGACGAGGGGATCCATTTCTGACTTGAATGAAATGAAAGGTAGATTTCCCACAAACACTGTGTATGTCATTACCCCTTCATTGGACTAGTAGAAGTGCTTCCTCATCCACCAGACTGGGAGGAAGCACCAATCCAGTGTTCGATACCTCCCTCCTACCTCATAACCGATTTTTTGACTAACGGTCCATTTCTGACTTGAATGAAATGAGATGAAGGTAGATATCCTACAAACACAACATATACTTACAATGTGTATGTTATTACCCCATCATTGAACCGGCCCACCAATCCCGTGGTCGGTACCTCCATCCCAACCTCATATTTCGACTTTCATTCATTTCTGACTGGAATGATTCATTTCTGACTTGAATGAAATGAAATGAAGGTAGATTTCCCATAAACACAACATATACTTACACTAAGTATGTATGTTATTACCCCTTCGTTGAAGTGGTGAATGTTTCTTCCTCCACCAGCCTGGGCCACCAATCTCGTGTTGGATACCTCCATCCTACCCTCCTATTTCGACTCGTTTTCGAAGGGATCCATTTCTGACTTGAATGAAATGCCATGAATTTAGATTTCCTGCAAACACAACATGTACTTACACTATGTATGTTATGAAGTGGTAAGTGTTTCTTCCTCCACCAGCCTGGGCCACCAATCTCGTGTTGGATACCTCCATCCTACCCTCCTATTTCGACTTCTTGACGAACGGATCCATGTCTGACTTGAATGAAATGCCATGAATTTAGATTTCCTGCAAACACAACATGTACTTACACTGTGTATGTGATTACCCCTTCTTTGGACTAGTAGAACTGTTTCCTCCTCCACCAGACCAGGCCACCAATGATTGGCTTTTCCATTCCTACCAGGATACTCGATTATTTGTTAAGCGCTTCTGCTCCAAGAACACTGCTTCAGTTCTGGCAACTCCCAAGACATGACACCCCCCCTTTCCCCAATCATCAACTTCATCCAAATCCTTGCTCATCAGCCGTTCCATATACAGAAGAATGACTTCTAACAAAAAGAAAACGCAGACATTGCATTGAGAGAAACGAGGATTCAGGGAAGAAGCACTGATTGTGTGCAAATGCGAAACTGATCACAGAGGCTTATTCTTGAAAATAACATCGCAAAATAACAATAAATAATCTTTCCAATCAAGCGCACAAACATTGATTTTCTTGATTGATTGCAGACAGTTAAGGAGCTGGCCTTCGCCTTGGACCTACCGCAATTGTTTGATTTTCTTTAAAATTCTCTATAAAACAATAATATGCAATGCACCCAGCTAATAATGGGGTTGGTGAGTTCATCTTTGACTAGGAACAAGACAAAATGCAATTGCTAGTGCTTGAGCCAAAAAAATAAGCGAAACATTTCTTTGTATCGTTTTAGATGCTTGTTATAAGTTTTGTTGAAATCCCTCCACTCTTCTCTTCTTGAACGTCGGACTGGCTAGTTCCCTATGTGTATGAAAAAAAATCTCTTCTTCCTCCTTTGCTTCCAGCGACAACTTCAAAACTTTACGTTAGCTCAATATGAGCACACGGAGATCCATCTGTCATACGTGCCATAAAGTACTACTCGATTTGTTATTGATATTCAATCATTTTTAGTCAAATCATCGGCTTTATTTCTATCTACATTCATTAATGTTCCTGTTCATTCAAGTTTGGCTCCTTTTATTGGAACTCATTTGAGCCGTAAATAAAAAGTTGTCGGAGGAAATAGTTGTCTGAGTAAAAATGCTGTTTAACAATACCTCTATCCTTAACCCCCTAATTCACCTTCTTGACGAAGGATCCATTTATGACTTGAATGAGATGAAACGAAAGAAGATTTACTTCGTTCCTTGTATTCTTATGGCCAGTACAGTGTATAACCCCCTCAAATTTTTACTTTTGACGTTTAATGATGCATAGATACCAAAATCTATAATGTTCCTACACCGTACGAGTCATGGAGGGCCTTAGAATGATGTAGAAAACCCGTTCTTTCGCACATGGGCTCCACTACGGACCCAGAAGGTTTTAACTTCTAGCCATAACGATCGTCTCACATGGGTTGATGCTAAGGGCAAAAAGTTTGCAACAAATATGGTTTCCGAGGTTTTTACTGGAAAATGTGTTATCATTTCATAGTAATTTTGGACGCAAATGCGACTAGGAAATGTTTCAGATCCGTAAAAATCCACCCAAAGCAAGTAATCGGAATTTCCGAACTTGAAACTGTCCCCCAAACCTCACAATGACACGGGCAATGTTCAAAAACCATCAAACCCATGTGTTACCATTGCAGCGTTCTATAAATACGAATCATACAATGTTATATACGACCCTTTTGATTTGTTTATCTTACAGAACATTAGTTTGTATTCTCACTCTGCAAGCCATTTCTAACACTAAAATCACCGTCTGTTCTTCAATTTTAAATATCTATAACTGTTCTAGTAAGCCTGAAGGAGCTAAATCAATTTTGCGAAACGTCCTAAAAGCCAAAGTTATTTATTGACCGAACTTCAAGAATGCACAAACATTCTTTATTATAAGTTTTATTAAATTAAACAATTATTATTATTATCAAACATTTGAAAAACTCACGGGGAACATATCGAATTCCCGTTCGAACCATAATTTTGGCTGATTATTTTCAATAATAAGTTTCTAACCGTATAGCAACAATTTTTTAAAACTCTTTTCAAACTATGCCAGTTTACATTTCAATTCGCGTAGATTCAAAATTTGCTATGTCCGTCAGCCGTAATGTATTCAATGTAAAAAATCCGTTCTTACACATGGACTTCACTGAAAGTCTAATTAATCCTAACTTCTTGCCATCTCGATTATCATACGCTATTGCCTATGGGCAAAACGGTTTTTTTTCGATGTTTTTACCAGCATAGGCAAGTGGGGTGCCATTTTCTAGTAATTTTGGACGCGAAATTGATTGAGATGGGTCCCAAACCGATTTGAGCTCCTCCGACTTAGAACATAATATTTCAAGGGAGAAAACGGTTAGGAATTCAAATTTCATCACTTTTTTTAGCTTGATTCCCGAAGTCATTTTTAGGGGGCCAAGATTGATAAACCTCTTGTAAAAAATTTGCTTTTTAGTGTCAATAAGCCCTCTACATCTCGGAAACTCCCGATACTGGTCAAGTACAAAACTATCAAAACAAAATTTCGATTTTAAATGCTCACATTGATAAACAACGTAAGAAAACAAATGTTGGAAACACGTGGTCTAGTAAATGTTGTAATAAAATACCGCAAAGGTTCTCAACCTTTTACTAACCACGTACCACTTAAAATTTTCAGAGATTTTGACGTACCACCTTCTATTTATTTATATATAATATATAATTACATATAATTTACAATTGTTCGTGTTTAGGAAAATAAAAATGAATTCTACAACTGTATGTATGTACATAGAATTTACTTAGATACTAAATAAAATGGATCATACATTGAAAACAATCTTACATTATTTAATTTAAACGTCAGACTGCCACTATTCTGTGTAAAACACATATGGAGGAATTTCGTTCTTAACGCGGAAATGTCGCATCGTAACTGAAAATTAATGTTATTCACATTCAACATGTTTCTTGTTATTATTAATATATGACTGCGTGCGCGTACCACCGGTTGAGAACCGCTGTTGTAGACTATTATGTGTAGTTACTGCGATTAATCTACGATTACGTACCATCACGGCACATCTATTACCTGAAAAAAAAAACCTTTTACGTTTAATCCTACGTCTAGAGTTAGCAATTCAGTTCAACCAGAGCCGAATGAAACCATTCCGTGACTCGATTAGAGTCGTGGGTGCTCGGATGTGGAATGGCCTTCCATCAAATCCTTCTCCAGCTCGGGCACATTCACCCATGCACTTGAGAAAGATTTCAACAGTTGTCGAGAACTCTTTTTATCCCTTCTTCCTCCTTATTCAGTTCTTTTTCACTTTTATTTAATCTTCATAGGTATATTATTTTCTTAGTTTTCTTCTCTTCCATTCACTTTAGTAACTTGCAATATTGCTTAAGCACCTGATTACAAGCCCTTGATTTACTGAAACCTGACCTGAAAATATTTTTTATTTATCTAAGTGCCAGTAAATTATTGTCCTCTTTACTTACCCTATTTTGAGAATTCCATGTCCTTAAGACGAGAAAGATTATAATTTTTTCCTAATATTGAAGGGGGAACATTGTATTCTCTATTGCATTACAGAAATGAAACGTTAGTAATTAAACGTAGTACCCAAATCAACATCCTTTTTAGGGTTTTCGATATTGGAACTAGAGAAATGTGGTTCATGGAGTAGGGGATTGTGTGGAAGCAAGAAGCTAGTAATGTCCAGTAATTGAGGGGGTTCCCCCTGAACGAAACAGTCTCTGGATATGTATTGAATTAGTCTGATTTCGTACGATTTGTCATTGACTACAATATTTTCAATAAACGCAAGCTCCATGATTTACCAATTCAAATGAATATGGCCAGAAATCGCATGAAGTCTATCTCCCTTATACCCCCTGATTTTGAGAGAATTTGGGACAATTGATTGTGAGGAATAGTTGTTTAAAGAGCTTAAGACATGATATTGGGTATAAACCACAGTTTATCTGTCTATTGACAGATGTAATATAGACGGGTTGGACTAGGGGCTAATCCCTTTATTAATATTCCTACAAAGGTTTTAGGGCTTTTATTGGTAGTTTAAATAGTGGTACTATATCTACCACCAACGTTGCACTGGAATTTCAATCGAGGAACCTTCCGCCAAAATTACAGTGCCCTGATCAGCGGATATTTGAAGTTCAAGTAACATTGAATATAAAATATGCATTCGGTTTATTATTTTCAATTGCAAGCCATGTAAAAGTTACTGCAACTTTTTTTATAACCCCCTCAAACTTCTTCTTGATGCTTCAAGGTCCGTAGATTCTACATGTGCAATGTCCGTCATGAAGGACCTAGAATAGATTTACAAAGCCCGTTCTAGACTTGGTCTAGTTGGTTGTAACTTCTAGGAATCCAGAATGGCACACAGACCAAAAACCGATCAAAAACGTGCAAAAAACCTTTTTTTTTGGGGGTTTTGTACTGACATACACAAGAGAGGTGTCGTTTGCTTGTAATTTTGGACAAAAAATCGACTGGGATAGGTTTTCGATCCTGAGGAATACACACAAAGCAAATAATCGCAATTTCTCCAAAGACCCCACCAACCTCACAATGACACTTCCGATCCCTCATTATTATGTAATATGGGTTATTTTGAATAAAACTCCTGCCTGTATATTTTAGAATGCACTCGTAATAAGTTTACTTGTTCTCGGTATTTGGAGATTTGGACCGGTGAAGTGAATCCTTTAATTTTTAGTATGGGATAATTGGAAGAACAGAAATCAAAAACGTTCCTTGCTTAATATCACTTCCTTCATTACCCCAGCGTGGAAGGACTAGGCACGCTAGAGGGAGAATACATAGCGCGTGCTACCAAAATCAAAACTTTAAAGTCAATAGTTTTGTTAATAAAAATTCACTAATCCCAAGTTGTCGGGATTGCAGTAACAACCACGCATCCACTCTTGCAATAGGTGTTTCATACTCCTCCGCCTAAACCAGTGGATATGCCAGTTGTTGAAGAACAATGTTTTTCATTTTATGAAACTTTTCATTTCAAAGGTGGTCCTGAATTGTACATAATTTCAACACTTTCTGAATGATTTTATTAATTACCAGCCAGTTCGTAGGATTCGTATGGTTGATTCTGCAGTGCCTACCAAGTTTATTTCCGAAAACATTCAAGAATCGTGATCATTTCGATGAACTGTATGTAAAGCACACCCATTATTACTGAAAACGATGAACTATTAAGCAATTTATACACAGGATAATGAAAAGAATCAGTTTTGTTTTGAAATATGTGTAGTTCTCTGCACTCGAATAGTAATTACAGCCTTTAATTATAAATTGTGGAACCTCTACTACTGGTAGAACAGTCGGTAGGACCAGAACAGGCAGAATGTACTTTTCAACGGGGCAGTTCGAGTATGAATACAGACATTTCAATCTTACTTTCGGCTATAATGTCATTACTTGAAATCCAGTAAGGGAACAATATGGAACTCATTGATACCTAGCTTTCATGTTTTAAACAGTCACTAGTTTCAATGCTATTGAAGATAAGCTAACAATCATTTACGGTTGACACCATCGGTGGAAAAACCAAGATCTTGCAATCTGGATGAAGTTGTGTGAGGTTGTGTGTGGGAAAAGTAATTGGAATAGTGAATAGAAAGTTCTTAACATTTCCTCAAATTTCCTCTCACTTAGGATGCCTGACAAGTGGTTCTACGCATCCCTTGCACAAGAGAACTCCAATCACTGGGGTGGATGGAAGGAAATTTTTCAAGTTCGTTTAGTCAGAACCTTGTAGAATTGGCAAAAAGTGCAAAATGCCTATCACTATCGAGGGGGAAGTCTAGTGGTATATATTTACGAAAAGACAGAGCAAATCTTGAGGGCCTACGGGAAATTATCAGATAGTGCATTCAATATGATGATTTTGCTTAGATTCCCTGATTCGTTCCAGGAACACAAATTAATTCTGGTATTGAGTTCAAAGGAAGAGTAGGTAGCGTGTACAACTCTTGACAAATTTAATTCACAAATTGTGCGATGTACTGTCCAAAATGAAACGTCTTCAGGGTGTAAAAAAGACTACTTCGATGCGATGATTTCGCCGTGCTATCCAAAATAACATTTTCCCCACTGATTCGGAAATTGACTGTTCATGATCAGAAGGTCCAGGCCTTAATTTATACGGAGGCGTTTGTGAATCTCATCAACTCAGATTTGGTGAAGGAAAATCGTAGGTTGCGTCGAGATGAAGATACAGTTGTTCGTGGTTAGAATGGTTCAACAGAAACCTCAGACAAGTTGTTGACATTCAAATAGTTTCCAATGGTGTCCATGTAAATGCAGTAGCCTTTTTTACGGAAGAGAACCCAATAACCCCAATTGTAAATGGACCATTTCTAAGGTGTTGAGAGTTGTCAACACGAATTCCATTCCAAAGGCTGTTATATGCGAAGATTCACTGAAGAATATTCTGCTCTGTCATTCGCAGGAGCAATGTGAATTCTGAGTCCGGGAGAGTATAACGTTCCTCTAATGATATTAAAAACAATGAACAACACCTATTCAGCATATATACAGGATAATGAAAAGAATCAGTGTGTTGATTACTGAAATTTGGGTAGTTCTCTGTACTCGAATATTAATTACAGTTTTAATTACTAATTACTTTGATTTTAAATTGTGGAATCTGTACACTTTATGTTGTCGCTACAGTTGAAGGCACGGATATTAAAATTATAGTTAAAGAACAATCACCAAGTGTCATGCGATAGTTCGAAAGAATGAAATATAGAAAAATGAGTAGATTATAAAGAGTTAAGATATGATATCGTGGAATAGATATCTTGGCATGATGTTATATTCACTTCGATTGGTATCTCCATTTGCTTTTCTCAAGTTAGTGCCTTAAAATACAATAATAATAACTCCAGTAAGCCTTGATTTGTTAGAAAATAAAATAATGCTAATAATAAAGCTATGTCGATTTCAAATAATTTAGAACTGGTAGTCTAAAAATACTTGGACTGGTTACAAATATTTTCACAAATTACTCTATAAGGTACATTATTTGAATGAATAATGGAACCCACGTACAGAGGTACAGGCATGAACAACGGGCTCGAATGATCTATTCGCGTACTTCAAGTGTATGCAGATGAGCGTGTAGCTGGTGATACTTCATTCTCGATTTTTCGTGGGCTTTTGACCACTTTGCGATTTTTTTTTTTTGCTCCTTTTCGGCGTTGAAGGCTTCAAGGAGGAAGAAGTCCGGAGTCACGATTCCCGCTTGGTCTGAGGGTATCATGCGATATTGTTGAAGCCCGTCTCTTGGCAGCCATTACGTTCCCAAACGTTTGATCGTGGCTGAGTGATTGAATGGGAAGGGTACCCTCAATGCCATGAGCCCTCCCAACTGCCAACAAAAGAGCAAATGTCACGGTATTTCGGGAAGAAGTTGAGGCATTAGTGGACAGAGTGGGAGAAGGATTTCGTACAGAAGAGGTCTTTTTGGAGAGAGATCGGCTACCTCTCGCGGATTTTATAGTTTTCACGCAGCGGCGGTGGGTTTGAAAAAAAAAAGGTCAAATCGGAGTGGGGCCCTTTATGTGTACGTGTATTTATTTGTTTAAAAGGTCGAAAATTAACGGGTTTAAACTTTTGATTGCAGATGGTGATGCGCTAGGAAGGCCAGCCTACACCACAGATAGCCTTGGGAGACAACGAGAAGCTTCGGAGCCCTGAGCGAGAGAGAGGGGACTCGACCTGAGCAGGACGTAGGAGTGAGATAGAAGATACAGCTCCAAGAGAGGAGAAACCCCTTGAGAGAAGGAGCCTTCCCTCAGACAAAAGCCGTAAGATGTTCGCGATAATGCAAGTGGAGACGGACGAGAGGAGGGAGTTCAGGAGGAAAATGCGAGCCAAGTGCGAGTTCGTCTGCAAATTTTGTCAGCGGCGGTTCACCAAATCCTACAACCTCATGATACACGAGAGGAGTCATAAGGATGACGTCACGTTCACCTGTGAAATATGCGGAAAAACCTTCAAGCGGCAGGATAACCTGAAGCAACACAGGTAACTTCATCTATCAACTTGATATTGAGTATTGCCTACCTACTATTTACTTTGTACTGTCACCCCTTTCTCCTTCAACTCCCACTCATACTTCATAATCCCATTTGTTCAATGTGGAAAAATCGAATTTCGGTTCGTCCGGAAATCTATTACCTAAATAACGTCGACGGTTCTTTGATTAAATAATCAACAACCCCTATTTAGGGAAACACATAACCAGTTCGTTTAAAACATGAATCACATTGACAACTTCTGAATTGGTCTGACTAAACAACCGAAAGTCACCGAAATACAATGCAAAGTCGGTGTGTTCTGTAACGTACATCGGAATATAGATGCACGTGGGTATTCAAAACACATAACACATCAAGCAATACTTTTTCAGGTAGTACATGATTTATTTACACCACATGAATACAGCACACTTCGAAACCATGAAAAACCAAGCAAAGGAAATTCTGAAGCGATAACTCCACTTATCAACTTTACTATAACCTATCTACTGTTTATGTACGTTGCACTGCCACACCTTTCTCGTCCTACTCCCTGCCTGTACTTCACAATCTCATTTGTTCAATGTGCACAAAAACGATTTTTGGTTTGTCCGGAAAATCTATATACACGCATTAACTTTAACGGTTCTTTTATTAAACGATCATACGTTCCTGCACTTGACCATACATTTTGGATAACATAACCGGTTCTGTGCATCTGCCATATAAATCACAGTAGCAACTGTTGACAAATGTTGAATTGATCGGATGTTGAACAACCAAAGGGCATCGACGTAAAATACCAACCGTGTATATAAGAAAAACACATCACGCAATGAGCAACATTTCATTTAATGGTATATAACTTAATTACACCACATAAATACGCCAAACTTGCAAGTCGTGAAAAGAAAATCAAGCCATTATTATGTTGAAGATGGACAAATAATATCGTGTTTCGACTTGATTTGACTTCAATTATTTGATCATTTTAACCTGCACACTGTTCACTTAAACTACCACCATTTTCTCCTCTTTTTCGCATGTGGACAAAGTTGAATTTTGGTCTGGAAGAAATATTACCACAATTAAGTTCACGTTTCTTTTGATGTGAGCACATGAAAACATACATTTAGGCTATTGCATAAGCAGTTCAATATAACTGAACCGATTTGGAAACCAAAATGCAACTAAATAGTGGAATAATAAATTGCCGTGTGCTTGTAGCTAGTTTATCGACGCCATATTAATATGCCATTCTCAAAAAACTCATAATCTTATTTGTGGAAAGTGGAAAAATTAAATTTCTATTCGACCGGACGATCTACCACCACAATAACACTGACAGTTCTTTTCTACATAACCAAATATACTTGTTGAAAATATACATTCTGGATAACCAGTTCTGGATCTCAATCAATTGATAACTTTTGAATTGTCTTAAGATCAATCGAAAGTAGACATAATTTCAAAACAGTCAAAAACCGTGTAATGCGTACGTAACTATTGGGATCCTCTATAATATCAGCAGGACCCCACATACATCACGTAGATTCACATAGACAATCAAGTACACCACATAGATAGGCCAAACTTTGAAAAAATCATCAGGGAGGAGATATGCTGAAGCAGCATAGATCAGTTACATAAACAACTCTATTCATCAGCATTATCAATCGTATTAACGGCTTCTAAAATGATTCAATTTGAATAGTTAATGCCTATGAAATACATAAATAATAAAAAACCATATTATGTATCTGTATCATACATCGCAGTACACATAATAGTATATGCATCCGAAATAACAACATATTAGGTACCCTCTTCTGTGTATTGCATATTGAAAAGTTTACAATTTTAAATCCAGGACTCACCGAATTTAATTAGCAAGCTATTTTCATAGTACTAAATAACTCGTAATAGTTCAGAATGTTAAATTTACCGTATACGAGCAAAACCGCTTTCTAAAGGATAACTAGGAGCTTCTGCGATTTCTAACACCGGGTTCCGCTGACATTTCATCACAATAACTGGCTTCTGTCACAGATGTAATTTCTAATGCTGAAGAACGCACGACGATCCCTTCTCAGTTTTACAGTTCAAGAAATTGTTTTTCTCCTGTTTACGAGATGTTTAGTCAGCGTACAGAGTTTGATTCAAGGGCCATAAATTTATGTTTTATGTGAAGTCAATTACGCTGGAATATCAATCGTATTGGGCGTAGTTCCATAAAAATGGGGAATAATTGGGCTTAAGTACATCATTAAAGTGTTTAAAAAAAAAAAGAATCGACGGACTAGATTAATATTACAGTGAGAACACCGTTTAACAAAAATAATGAATATCGACAACGCCGAATAATTAATTAGGATGAGATAATAATTGTTTTCCAGTCATTTAGGTATTAGTAGAATACCGGTTGACTGCATTGACCAAAGAAATGAATAAATAGTTAATAAATCAGTATATTGGTGTATAACCTCCACATTAATAAAAGATTTTACCATTCAAATTCAGTGTTTAGTTTATACGGGCAAATAATTCATGAACAGGTTTTGATCCTAAAATGAAAACTTGGTAACAGATACATTTTTACATCCCCTTCTTTATTAAAATGTAACTTGTTTACCCGGCGTTGCTCGAGTTAGGGTAATGAAATAGGTGAGGGGTTTACTCTCATCGTTATCACACTCAAAAAGTCCTTCTGAAGTCCTGTTTTTATGTCCTCTAATATTTCCGTGATTGCGTATTTTACTGTATACTTGCAAACAATAAAAGACCTAAAGACTATTAATAAAATTTGTCTAGTGAATCGGGAAGGAATTAACGTTGAGGGCTAACACAGCCGACTGGGTTGTACTCCGTAGTTCATAATTATCACCTAAAACACTACAGAAAGATCGATTTTCAAGTTCAGAAACTAAATACATAAATTAATTTAAACGTATGACAGTTTGTCTAACCGTGATAATTTTTACATCCGTCTTAACTTCGAAAAGGAAAGAAGCATATAAGGATCTTTTAGGTGATTTTGTGACTAAGCAGGGAACCACTGATACGTATTTAATTCAATAGTTTTCGGAGTGCACTCTTAATGACGACCATTTTGGTTTATTATTCAATAATAAACCATTGTAATCGCTCTTGAAAACAAAAATTCTAACCCCCCTGAAAATTTCATGGTTTACGTTTCAAAGGGTGTAGAATCCGAATCTGCAATAAAAATTTTTCCGTCCGTCCGCCGTACGCACGATTTCTCCCAAACGGCTGAAGCAAAAAAGCTGAAATTTTCAGGAAAAATCCATGTTGGTCCGGCGACGCCCCAATTCTTGAGCCAGCTCTCTCACTTAATTTAAAGTGCCCTTTAAGGGTTGTCAAAGTTTTGTAAAATCCCTAAAAACCTCAAAAAAAGTCAAGGCGGCCTAAATTTGTACTCTTTTTGAAGAACACTCCACGAGGAATCGAATGAGCCCCTCCCCAGGTCCGTAGGTCAAACCATTCCCGATGTATGGCCCGATTTATGGTGCCAACATTCGCGTTATTTTGGTTTATTATTGTTTTTGTGTTGATATCAGTAACCTAGTGACGTAGTGATGTAGTAATGTGGATACTGGAGTGAACTCCTAAAAGGCTTTGTAGCCGATACACGGGTTGAAGCATTCTGATAACCATAAAAAACGCTGCAAATTCTTTCACTGGGGTTTATTATTCAATTGGCTTGCGTTCATGATTTGAATTTCTACTAAGCTTTGGAGTGTGCGTGTTTCACAGGTGATAGAGCGATTATTGAATTTCAGGAGGCAGACAAACATGATCAACTGATCAATCTAAATAGGTATTTTGGTTGAGAACAGATTCACGTGCTCAATGCATAGGTATCTCCTGAAATGCAATAATCGCTCTATCACTGTGAAACACGCACACTCCAAAGCTTAGTAGAAATTCAAATCATGAACGCAAGCCAATTGAATAATAAACCCCAGTGAAAGAATTTGCAGCGTTTTATTGTCAAATGTTATGTATTTTGTGTTTTCTTCAATACATATCTCAATTTTTCAAGTACTAAATTACTAAGTAAAGAGGTAGCTTTCTGATGGTGAATGAATTTTTAAAACCGGTAGTACTCATAGTTTCAACCAAGTAGTTGAAGTAGTTGTTTTAATCAAGTAGTTTTTCTCTTCTTTCCAATTTATATGTAAAATATATATATTTCCTCGCCATGGTCATTGAAAGGCATAACTGTTCTTGCAGAAGTTCCATTGTTAATAATCGCATTACAATTTTTGAATGTAATAAAACATCTAACCCACTCTTATTAATACTAGATTTATAATTAATATCAGCATATATGCGAGTATGACTATCAAAAATCAATCTTGTGGTTAATCTTTAAATATAATGAAGAAAATGCAAGAAGTTATTTATTCCTTCGAGTGAATATAATCAGAAATCGTTACACCATAAACGTTCATTTACACCACAAATCACCAGTCCGTAAAAGTTTGATGTTCTTTTTCACTTTTGTACCGTAGACCGTGCGTCGATAATGATCTGAAAATTGATAGGGTATGGCGCCTATACGACGCCGCACGAGTTTGCCTTTTTTTTCCCTTCATTTTTTCGTCTAACTTCTGTGTGACATTCCGACCAAATTTTCACAGTCGATTGCATCTCGGGGAAATCTTATACCCATTGGTGGGGAAGTGGGAAAAAACTGGCGCCTGAAAGAAAACCAATAAGATTCCGAATTCCAGAGCAAATTTTAATGATTGCAACCTAATTTTTGAAATACACTTTTAAAACCTCTTTACTTTATTGAGGGGGAATTATGATTGCCATTGCAAGTAGAACCACTTCTTCTTTTCAGGTGAACAGCTTCGTAGTTAAAATCGATCTGATCTAATTTTGGTTATCATGTGAAATGCGATGAAAAGGAATTTTCAAATCAATTTACACGACAATTTTTGTAGGAGTGAATCGGGATTTCCTTAACGATAAGTTTATCAAAAGTATATATCAAAACGCTGCAAATTCTTTCACTGGGGTATATTATTCAATTGGCTTGCGTTCATGATTTGAATTTCTACTAAGCTTTGGAGTGTGCGAGTTTCATAGGTGATGGAGCGATTATTGAATTTCAGGAGATATGCATAGAGCACGTAAATCTGTTCTCAACCAAAATACCTATTTGGATTGATCAGTTGATCATATTTGTGTGCCTCCTGAAATTCAATAATCGCTCTATCACCTGTGAAACACGCACACTCCAAAGCTTAGTAGAAATTCAAATCATGAACGTTAGCCAATTGAATAATAAACTCCAGTGAAAGAATTTGCAGCGTTTTTTTAAATGGTTATCAGAATACTTCAACCCGTGTATCGACTATAAACCCTTTTAGGAGTTCACTCAAGTATCCACGTTCACTACATCACTAGGTTACTGAATCAAAACAAAAACAATAATAAACCAAAATAACGCAAATGTTGGCACCATAAATCGGGCCATACATCGGAATGGTTTGAGCTACGAACCTGGGGAGGGACTCATTCGATTCCTCATGGAAAGTTCTTCAAAAAAGTCCAAATTTAGGCCGCCTTGACTTTTTTGAGGTTTTTAGGGATTTTACAAAACTTTGACAACCCTTAAAGGGCACTTTAAATTAAGTGAGAGTGCTGGCTAAAGAATTGGTGCGTTGTCGGACCAATATTGATTTTTCCTGAAAATTTCAGATTTTTTGCTCCACCCGTTTGGGAGAAATCGTGCGTACGGCGGACGGACGGAAAAATTTTTATTGCAGATTTGGATTCTACACCCTTTGAAATGTAAACCATGAAATTTTCAGGGGGGGTTAAATTTTTTTTTCCAATAGTTATTACAATGGTTTATTATTGAATAATGCCCACCGTCTTTTCAAACTTGCAGGAGGTACAGCTCATGTCATCTTGTAGTAAAAAAACATGTGCTTGTGTCTGTATCTGTACGATTTTACTTGATATAGTTTCTCCAATTCGAGACAAATTGTGCAGTCCTCCTCATTAAAGAGGAGGTTCGCTATACTATTTGTTCAGCTTCATCTTTATTTCAAATGAAAAACAACTTTTTAAGAATAAAATGTTTATAATTAAAAATTGTTGCATTAATTCGAGACACAAAATTTTCGAGAACAAAATGTATATTTTGTTAATCTGCAAAAGTCTGATTAGAGTGGTCTGCAAACAAAATTACAACCGGCTGGAAATAATGAAAAATTCAGACTCATTTATAGTAGGAATCTCGGGAAATTTTTTTACACCAGAAAGATCACAAGAAGTTTTCTCCTTGTTCTTATGCAAAAATGTTCAACAAGAAAGGAGAACAGATTAAATATTGATTTTCAAACGTGAATTGATGGAATGGATGTGCTGAAAGTTAAGTTAACAACAATTAAATGGTCAAACATTTTCTGTACAACGTGATTACAATTAGGTGTAAGAGATCGATTAACACAAAGACAAATGAGTGTTGTGTAAATCGCTTGAATTTTGTTGGCCGAACAATTAGTCACTGCGATCAAATGAAATAAACAAAATGACAATCCCACGTTCAAGAAGTGTGACCATTGATATACTGTTTTTGTTTTTTCTTTCAAGAATCAACTGGCATCTAATATTCAAACGTTCCTTAATACGAGTACCTTTCAAGTGTCAGATTACAGCTAGTTGATTAGACTTCAACTGAAGTTATTCACGTCGGAAATATTCCAATCCGTTAGGTGTCATAGATCTGAAACAAGATGCATTTCGATGGAATACGTAGGTATCTTATTTCAACAACTCCAGTTTGCAAGGGATTAGGATTGTTGACAGTAACAATCTCGACTCGAGTTAATTGCCTCAACATACATCTCTACTTATTGTTTTCCATACCGCGTCGAAAAACAATAGGAACTGCGCAAAATTCTAATTTCCTTGAATCGTTGTTGAATCATTAAAGACAATTTACGTGAAAATCAGTCGAGATAGTGGTTTACAAGTTTCATTTCGGCGCATAGTTTATTCTGTCGGATATCGAACATCAAATCTCTACGGAGACACGTTGAGGTAATAAAGTTATTTTGCTTCAAATAATATTCCAACAAATATAAGTATTTGTGATTTAGAATGTTCAAAGGTAATTTCAATCAAGTTACTCAATATTAGATAACGTTTAACGCATATCTATACACAGCCTACTCGGATCTATCAATCTCCATATGCAAAGAAAATAGAACAATTGATCTGCGATGTTTATTACAACAGCGTGTCATTTTGTAAAAAGGGTTTATTCCAGTGTGTATTAAAACTAAGACAAATAGAAAATAAAAATGCTGCTGTACAAGAAAAATGGAACACAAATGAAACCAAAACGAAATGGCCGGTAAAGAGTTGAACTAAACGAAGACAATTCTGCATTATGGAAGACATGAACGGAAAAATTAATTGAGAAAAAATGTCATTTATTGCACACTAGATGTTTGTTTGACATCTGTATGTAAATACTTATTTATCGCAGTACATAAACACTGGTGTGATATCAAATAGATCTGTTGATATCTAGAAGATATTATCTACTTCTTGTGAGCCCTCCGGGTTTCTATTAGCGTTGACCGTGTGATTTTAAGGATCGAATCCATCAGCACCATTCCCGCAACTGACCTTTCTGTCAACATCTTGCTGAAACCCGCCATATAAAGAAGTTGTTCGCTATCAACAGAACTGACAGACATCTGGATGACTAAGCTTATGACCAGCCGTTCGCGATCCTCAAGATTCTTTTCTTTCTTTTACTCTTCCGATATCAGGTAGCTGGGAGCGTCAATGACAGAGGAATGGTGTATTCATACTTGAGTTCTAGTAGGGAAATTGTGATAATGACCACAAGATGCGGTCATTATAGAGCTTTTCTCCCACACTTAATCAATAGCATCTAATCCCAGGACGTACAAGCATGGACTAGTAAGTCATCAAGATTTCCTCAATTCCGGTACTCTTTAGAACTGTTCACGAAGGTGTTGCAACTTGGAGCTCTGCAGGCGTTTATAACGATCGCTCAACCCTCAACAAAATAGTCTGCCTGCAGCTCGGCTTGGTGTCCTCCCTTGCCTGTAAGGTGGTTCTCAATGGTCCGAATGGCTCGTTCCCAAAATTATAGTCCACGAAATCTTATTAAATGATGGCGTTTTTGTGCCAACCAGATTCGACTGAGTGAGCACTTTTCAATTATGACAGTGACTAATATCACAATTTCTACTCGATTCCCCTCGTACCTTCCACAACGTTCTATACAGTCGCCAAAGCCCAGATGTCGTCTAACTCCCTTCCACCTTCTGGCTGGTTTGTAATTGAAACTGCAAGGACTCAAAGGGTTTCAGAGGTGTGCATCGTGAGACTGCTTCTTCTGTTTTCGCCAATTGATGAAACTATTTATAGTATTTCTTCCAAATCTTTCAACTTGCTTTCCTTCTCAAAAGCTTCCTGCCAGATTCCTGAACCATAACAATCCAATCATCAGATCTGTGGATCACTCTTTCAGTTAAAACGGGATCCCATGAGAGAGCAACTACGAAGGCCCTGTTACCCTGGGAGTCCATAAATATACGAATCTAGTTATTCTATCTTATCACTCCTTCAATATATTCTTGAGCAGTGTTGTTGCCAGCGGACCTACAATGTCATCCGGGAGGCGGAACATTGGAAATACCACGCAATAGCTTTGACAAAAGTCTTTTTCTGTCGATCATTACTAGCCATCTGTATTTATACCTACACAGCGTCTTATACCCAGTCTTTCAACAAAAGCGAATTGATGAAGCAAAATAAAATACCTAAGCTCCGCAAGTAAGAAAGGTAATCAAAATTACATCACTTACATGGAAAGAGAGTTCCAAATGACCATCCTGAATATAGATCCACAGAAAAATGATAACTTTCTTTGATTTCAACCTTCAGATGGAAGAGAAAAATAAAGACAACAACTGAGATTCAATTAAACTGAATGTAGTTAGAAGAAAAATTCCTACGCATTTTCAGTATGAAAAACGCTGCAAATTCTTTCACTGGGGTTTATTATTCAATTGGCTTGCGTTCATGATTTGAATTTCTACTAAGCTTTGGAGTGTGCGTGTTTCACAGGTGATAGAGCGATTATTGAATTTCAGGAGATATGCATAGAGCACGTAAATCTGTTCTCGACCAAAATACCTATTTGGATTGATCAGTTGATCATATTTGTGTGCCTCCTGAAATTCAATAATCGCTCTATCACCTGTGAAACAAGCACACTACAAAGCTTAGTAGAAATTCAAAGATAAACGCAAGCCAATTGAATAATAAACCCCAGTGAAAGAATTTGGAGCGTTTCATGCATATCAGAATGCTTCAACCCGTGTATCGGCTACAAAGCCTTTTAGGAGTTCACTTCAGTATCCACATTACTGCATCACTACATCAGTACGTCACTAGGTTACTGATATCAAAACAAAAACAATAATAAACCAAAATAACGCAAATGTTGGCACCATAAATCGGGCCATACATCGGGAATGGTTTGACCTACGGACCTGGGGAGGGGCTCCTTCGATTCCTCGTGGAGTGTTCTTCAAAAAGAGTACAAATTTAATCCGCCTTGACTTTTTTTGAGGTTTTTAGGGATTTTACAAAACTTTGACAACCCATTTTAAAATTGGGGCGTCGGACCAACACTGAAAATTTTCAGCCGTTTTTACGGCGTACGGACGGAAAAATTTTTATTGCAGATTTGGATTCTACACCCTTTGAAACGTAAACCATGAAATGTTCGGGGGGGGGGATAGAATTTTTTTTCAAGAGCGATTACAATGGTTTATTATTGAATAATAAACCAAAATACTTAGCTCACACCTGATTAAATGAATCAATCTTGGTTACATTTCCCAATTCCAAGGATACTCTTCATAATCGTTGTACATAGTGCTTGGTTGAATGGGTACCTAAGTCATTACACTTATAAATTTATCGTCTATTCATAAATCGACACAGCATGAAAAAATAAAGAAAAAAACGTTTCCCGTTCCTTACCTGTTACAAGTCGTTTTCAAAATTGACAATCACAGCATTGACTGAATTGGCATTTATACTATTCTAGGTTCATGCGGCAATCCATACCATGTTGATTTGAGATTGGGTCACTAAAGCACTAAAGATGCGAGTTGTCGCTGGCTCTGGATTTCGGTACTTGGTAAGCACCTTTGTTGAATATCTTAACAGTCTTGGCTTCAACGGCTAAACTGAAAAAAAAAAAAAAAAAAAAAAAAAAAAAAACTCGAGAAGAGAAAGCTATGCATGATTCTGTGGGAGAGGGTTCTAAATTTTGTAACACAGGTGCAACATCCAGATCGACAAGGTTGAATTTTTTCAAAAAACCATCTCAAATGAACTTGGCCCAAGACAAAATCTAGTAAGTACTATGCCCGCACTCTAAAGCGATCTAAAAAAGATCGTGTTACATACGAAAATTCAGTTTCAAAATTGATTTATTCATTCGGTAAAACATAATGGTCAAAATTTCATTGTAAGTACTTTCTACTCCTTTTGTAGCTAATGAAAACCACCAAAACACAAGTAGTTCAATACAACAGTCCTCCATCATTTCATACAAGACAGGCTATTGACATTTCCATGCGTTCAAAGCTTAAGGATACCCACGATTATGTCTTAATAATTTAACAACCCTCGTGGTTTGATAATCACGTATATCCTCTTGGATTTCATGAACACCTCTAATTCATCGTGAAGAAAACACTTGGTTTCGATACGTTTGACGATTTGACACAAATTCAATTTTCCATAGGCCGTTATCCACTTCGTGAACATTTATCCTCACTCCTTCCTACTAATACCTCCTGATTTGCATGTTTGACGCAGCGGATGAGCTCTGCCAATTAATGACGAGTCCTACGAACTCGGAAAGCAGTTTCCAGACAACCGCTGCCTTCTAAACCTGTAATATATTGCCTATTACACTTTCCTCACTGAAGGCTGGGGTTAATAAATAATTATTACATAATTATATTTACAATTTAATTTATTTCCTTCTTATATGCACAGACATTTATAAATTGCACTTCTGCTCTGTTCTAACTCGCCTAACCCAGGATACTGGCAACTCAAAATTACCTCTCTTTTTGACTCAGGTGCACACAGTTTGCATCGTTCGCATAGCGATCGTTAAACAGTGTAAATTAAGATCTTGTTTTTCATTGGCGTTTAAATTTCAAATTAAGTTGTCATATAATTATGGGGCCTCTCCTTCAGTTTTTATGTGACATTGAATGATAGTCGTAGATGTTCGATCGACTGATTTTCTCAACGACCTCGTGTGCCAACTTGTTGATTGACTTAAAATTGTAACGATAAGTTTTATGTGCTTATTCGCACTTCATGACAACCAGTAAAATATTTTGGTTGTTTGTAGTCGTACTTTCCAAGTAGAATCCCTTAGGAAATCAGGTTAAAACCAATATGTGAATCCAAATTTGTTGGTTTAAACAATTTAAACAAAACCAACAAGTTTCAAGTATCAAATCTCATTTCGAATCAACGCGAATCATTCATCGATTTTTGCTAAAAATGTACCACATTATGTATTACATTTTCATCAGGTACCTAGTATTAATTACTACTTATTCCTATTACTCCGTTTTGGATTTTTAAATAGTCAATCTTCAAAAATTGTGTACAATTTATTGGTAATTCATGGTATTGGTTTTACGAGGTCGTATTTCAAGTTTAATAGAAATTACAAGCAATTGACTACCTACCGTCATTTTTGTCTTTTATCTAATACATTTTGGATTTGTTTCAAATTAGATTTTTAAATTTAGTCGATTAGATAAGTGATTAAAAAAAAGGGCAATAAAAAGCACTGGTTTTTTTGTTTTATGTGTGGTTTTAGATGTGGTTGGCGGTAAGTAGAAGAGAAGGCCATGGAATCCATTCTTCTTCGGCACCGAGTTATAGAGAGAGTGGATGGAGTAAGGATCACATCTACACTACAACCTGCATGAGCCTTAACACAAACTTCTGCATGTCTAACCCTCAGGCGGGGGTTAAAAAAAAAATCACTAACATAAATCAGGTGCTATTCCCTGCGACATTAACCTGTAAGATGAACATGACAATGAGTTCAAAGGTAGAAAGGTACTTGGTATACATGTCAACTTATTTGAATTTCAGTGTACATATTGCATTAAAGATGTTTCGATGAAGGATATATGCTGCATATAGGTACTGTATTTTGTACCTGTTTACAGTCATTTTACTCTACGGAGTGTGATGGATATGGTCACGTGTGGATCATCTTCTGAGCTTGGCAGAGCGTAGTTAATGCATCCACCTCCTCGGAAGGGGCAACTATACCGTTCCATCACCCTCACATGGTAGCAGAGCGTGGTTACGTCCATTGGCCCTTTTATTGTTGATTGCCCTGATTATCCTGCTGCCCCTATTCACTCGCAATTACCCCCCTGTGGCTGTATGCTTTTTAATATGATCAATTTAATAATTGTCATTCCCCTGTGCGAATCCCCCCCCCCCCCCCGAATGAGAATCAATATTCCATTCATGCCCCCCCCCCCCCCCCGGCTTTTCTCAGAGCCCAGGGAGTGTGATGGATATGGTTAGTTGGCCCCTTCCCGATTTTAGAATCTGTTGCCTTGGGAGATGAATCGGACGCCTGCAAGCGTCTGGATCATCTTCTGAGCGTGGCGGAGCATAATTAATGCATCCACCTCCTCGGAAGGGGCAACTATACCATTCCATCATCCTCATGCTTGCAGGCGTCCATTCCCAAGGCGACAGATTCTAAAATCGGGAAGGGGCCAACTAACCATATCCATCACAAGAGTCAACGCAGGGTGCAGTTCCGGAGAATCGTCCGTAATTCACAGAGCTAAATGATATTTCAGACAATTGTCTTCATGAAATTTTTTTTGGGTTATTCTGAAACTTTTTATAGATTTAACAATTTGAGGGGGTTGCTGATTCAGGGATGGCCGCTACTAGCGGGTTGGTGTGGTGATGGATACTAGAATGGAAGGACATGGTGGGCATAGGTTAGTTGAAAGAGTCCTTATGAAGGTTGGAGTGCATGAGGTGATGTAATGGTATAGTTGCTCCTTCCATTGAGGTGGATGCGGTAATGATGCCCCGCCACGCTCAAAGGATCCCCAGACGCTTGAAAATCTGATTCATCTCCCAAGGCGACGGATTCTAAAATCGGGAAGGGCCGACTAACCATATCCATCACAAGTTCCTGACGAACCAGGGAGTCCCAGTAATCACTCTTAATACACGGTTCTGGAATGGTTGCCACCTCTTCAATTAAGAGTCGGATGCCCCGACCCAAATCTGACTGCCAAACTGCCAAATTGGTCTGATGGCCAGAATGTAAATCAATCGTTTTGTGGCCAGGGTTAGGGGGTGTTGTTCTCTTAGGAGGGGCTTCAATTGCTGAAGGCGATTATGGCATCTTGTAAGGACAGCGGAGATGTGCGCCTGGAATGTCAGACGTCCCAACCGCAGGTTAAAAAGAAAACGTCACACAGATCTACTGGTGCGAAATCGTCCATAAACCCGGCGTGCACTTGTTTCGAACATCCTACATTCCACCATCTACTTGTATAACTCACATACACATACTTGCATAACTCACTGAGGGTGAATGCCATTGGGCTTGCACTCCCATTCATATGCCACGTTATTTGTTACCAAACGCTACCTCCAACTGTGTTGCTTCTTAAGCAATAAATTTTTCTTGTTATATAAAAAAAAACATAATAATAATAAAAATTTCTCACATGTTCACATACTTACTTATATAAGTCATTCGAGACGTCTATCCTTAAATTTGAACATTTGGTATTTTGAAAGAAACAATTGAATTCGGTGAAGAGCACTTTCTGTGTACGTCGCTACCAATATTTTCTAAATATTTTTTTAAATCGCTAAAAATGGTTACTGAATCAAGTGGTTCGGGTTTTAACAATCGCAAAAAGATAAGTTAGACATTTTCCACTCACTTGGAATTTTTTTAAGCCTCTGATAAAATCATACTCTTTTCAAGTGTCGAGCGCCTGCCCATGCGCAGAACCCATCGAATCTCTCAAAATTGCGCCGAAATCAGGAAATCAGACTGTGACGTAGGAAGTTTTCTTTTTTGGCATTCACAGCGCCGAGCCGAAATAGCAGAGAATGGTTTAAAAAGTTAATTGCGAGTGGAAATTTTTTAACCACCAAAGAGGATCATTTTTTTAACCTGCGAAGGAAGATAAAGAACCTTGGTGGTCTTCCAGAAATCACGATTGCCACTCATATTTTCCTGGTTTCTGTCCAGGTCATTGACCATCTGTCTATGTTTCTCCATCTATGTTCCGTCACTGACATTTACATTTGATGGACATTTCAGGGACTTCCATAAGGCCATGGACAAATTTGTTGAAACAGACTGCTCTTACATTTGATTCAGATTTCATTGTTTTCAATGATTAAGCCGATCAGGTTTTAAAACTATCGTTGAATCTTCTGTGTTAGTAGGTACATCTAACATACCTGCTCTATAAACACACTATCATAGTAAATAGAAGAAAAGTGTTGTATTAGTTAGATACACATGACAAATAATGACATTTGGAATCACGAATTTGGTATCTTTCCCAAATAACTAGTAATACACATACCAAATTCCTCTCTTACCGAGAAAAATATTTGAACACTCGATACGTCTGAAGGATGGGTAAAAATCAATATCTGTCAGATAACGGTTGAGTTCATAATTGAAACATCTATTGCAAAGTTTAATCAGGCAAATTTAATATGTTCGAAATGATTTTATCAATATCATCTTGATTTTATAACGAATATTTTATTACGAAATCTTCGTCATAAAGCACTCAAGTCAAAAGTCGTTATTAATTTTACTGCGGTCGGATTAAATTTAATCAATGAACCAATAATTTTCATACTCTAGAGTCTGTAGGATTTCTTATGTGGTTTTCAACGCATTTTTTTGCATCTGGGTCCAGATAGCCTATGCCAAAAAAACTGTACTAAAATCATTATAACACTCCTTTTTATTTTGATATTCCTCTAACCAATGTGCATTTTCAGAGTTGGCGATTCTTCGTTCTTAGAGATCCTTAACATCCATCTCTAGAAAAATGCAAAATTCCTCATTTTTATCAATTTGAGAGGATATGGACGGCTATTCATGATTTATAAATAATCTGGTTCAATACCATATGTTGTCCATTCTTTATTCATATAATAATTGTATCATACACATTACAAACTGTATACCTGTGCTACAAAAAAAGGTGAAGAGTCACACTTTTTTAATGTTTAAATTAAATTTATTGAGTAACTATCCAAGTTTCACTACAAAGAGCTGCACGGGCTGTGCAAATTCAATAATTGTATGTGTCACTAACTTCTGTTGGTTGAAATTCAGTAGAAACTCGATTTATTCATGACAATTGAACGTAAAAGTACTTTTATTATTAATCGAGAAGTGGCCACCAATTAATCGTGTAGTCACGTTTCTACTACCACACAAATTGTTGTTGTATTACGTAAAATTGTATTGTTTAGTTGTGTTGTCGTAGAAATGTAAGCGTATCGTTGATTAGTACAATTTTACCCTTGAATTCATTGCCATTGGATCAATGATGGATACTTTGCATGCGCATAAGGGGAACAACACTAACCGCCTGATATAGTAGCATAATGCACTAAATATCCTATGTGATACAATTTGTGCTCCTGCATTGCTATCCAAACAATTCTAGTGAATTGTGAGATCGAAATTGAAGGGAAAATATTTTATGAGTAATATGAATTAAATTTGTAAGAGCACTATTTGTTACATATGAAATTTACTGCACCTAGATACTCATTCTTAATGTAGTTTCGAGAAAATACTGCTTTCCTTCTCCGGGGCTGAAAAGTTTCGTTGACCAACCGTTTCGTTTGTAGTTGGTAACGATCTCGGTTCGTGATAGGACTATAAAATAAATCTGCTCAGTGGGTCTGTATTGTTTGGCTTAAAAAAATATTCAAAACTATCTATCTACCGAATATGAGCTCTAACAAATCAAGCACAGATTCGGATAATTACTCTGCTCCATAAACTTCTGCCCTGAAAAGGCAGACCGATTTTGCCCTTTGTCGTTTGTTCATAGTGTAAAATAATTCTGATGTTGCTCGCAAGACCAGCGTAGCGGGTGGTGACAGAACTAGCAGAAGTGTCACCGAAATTTTGATATTGTCTATTTTGTCTTCTATACGACTCTACTTCATTGATACATATAGATCAAGCTAATATAATGGGGATCAAGTTTTCATGAAATTTCACGTAGAATCCAAATCTAAAATAAAAAATAGGGAGCTCCCATTTGAAAAATCGGAGTTGGACTGCATGGAGCCAACTTGCCGCAGTTGAAAAAAATTTGAAATATCGTTGATTAAATGCAGGTCAAAAAAGAGATAACACGTGTTTTTGGCTTTTTCGAAAACCCTCACACTAACGAAATTAAAATACCACTTGATTAGGTACTACCCTTTCCATAAAACAACTTGTAGCCGCAATAATCGATTGGCTACGCTACATCCTTGTGTCCTTGATAGAAAGACAGGGTTTGGGAATCTTTACACCAAAAACACTGCAAATTCGTTCACTGGGGTTTATTATTCAATCGGGTTGCGTTCATGATTTGAATTTCTACTAAGCTTTGGAGTGTGCGTGTTTCATAGGTGAAAGAGCGATTATTGAATTTCAGGAGGCACACAAATATGATCAACTGATCAATCCAAATAGATATTTTGGTTGAGAACAGATTTACGTGCTCTATGCATGTCTCCTGAAATTCAATAATCGCTCTATCACCTGTGAAACACGCACACTCCAAAGCTTAGTAGAAATTCAAATCATGAACGCAACCCGATTGAATAATAAACCCCAATGAAAGAATTTGCAGCGTTTTTTATGGTTATCAGAATACTTCAACCCGCTATAAACCCTTTTAGGAGTTCACTCCAGTATCCACGTTCACTACCTCACTAGGTTACTGTCATCAAAACAAAAACAATAATTAACCAAAATAACGCAAATGTTGGCACCGTAAATCGGGCCATACATCGGGAATGGTATGACCTACGGACCTGGGGAGGGGCTCATTCGATTCCTCGTGGAAAGGTCCTCAAAAAGAGTCCAAATTTAGGCCGCCTTGACTTTTTTTGAGGTTTTTAGGGATTTTACAAAACTTTGACAACCCTTGAAGGGCACTTTAAATTAAGTGAGAGAGCTGGCTCAAGAATTGGGGCGTCGCCGGACCCACATGGGTTTTTCTGAAAATTTCAGCTTTTTTGCTTCAGCCGTTTGGGAGAAATCGTGCGTACGGCTGACGGACGGAAAATTTTTATTGCAGATTTGGATTCTACACCCTTTGAAACGTAAACCATGAAATTTTCGGGGGGGGGGGGGGGGGGGTTAGAATTTTTTTTTCAAGAGCGATTACAATGGTTTATTATTGAATAATAAACCAAAAACCTCTAAAACGCCCTATTTTGACACTGTTGAAACCATCTTGTTTTGTAGTCCCGTTTAAATGACACTTGACGCTTAGTCTCGGAGAAGGAAATGAAAATACTATAGTTCGCGCTTAAATTGCAGTGTATTTTCGCTTGTATGGCTAAACTCCAGGGTTTCTGTGTTCCAGATCCGTGAGGAGCCCAACGTGCCGAATAGCCGGATGGTTCTAGACAATATTTAGGGTTCCCAGCGAACCCTGGGGTACCTCCCCGTACCCTTATTGTCTCCCTATCATCTCCTCATCATCTTCCACCGCTCTACCAACACCGATTCCTTCTTCGTCTTCTCATATACGATCGCCCTATTGAAAACACCACCAAAATATTTGCACCCTATCAAAAAGTGGAACGTCCCTATATCTGTCTAGTCTCAACTTGAAAAAGGGCACGGACTCTTTTTGATGCCCGTGATATTCTTCAAATATGTGTGAATATTATTTTTACTATAATTATTATTTTATTTATCAATGCTTTATGAATTACCATGTAAATATAATTATATTCGATAGTGTATTTTTTTTGTTTTGTAAATCTAGTTCTGCTTCGTACTGAGTAAATTAATTAAATATTAATAAATTTAAAAAAAGAGGTAAAAACCACTCCTGTGAATATAAAATGTATTATAATAATAGGATGTCCGATTAAACATTGTTGAGATAAAAAAAGTATGTATCGAATACAAAATTTAGAAAACAGGGTTGTTTGTTTCATTGACCCCCAAATATTTCGTATTTTGTAAATAATACTAGTAAATCTCAGAGATCAGCTGGACTTGCATGAAGTGACACAAACGTAGGTATAACTAATCTAATATCTAAATAGCAACATCGTATTCAGTAATTCATAGATGAGGGACCTGCCCAATATTAACCAGCTTGGAAATTTATGGAAATGTTAGTAGAAAACTGGTAGAGCTTAGTTTTATAAAAGATAATATTTCCACAGGTTAACACCAGTGAGTATATAAGCAATGCTCTCTACAATACAGTAGCAACTTTATTCAACTGCCGGCTTCCAAATAAGTCAGCATCTTTAGTGAACCAAAAAGAAATTAGCTATAGGCTCACATAGCCGAAGGGCGACACTCCGTAGCTTATATTACCCCATAGTCCGTGGACTTATCAATTTAATCACTGCAGAAAGATTGATTTTCAACCATAAAAACTATTATTTGACCTAAATACGTAAATAAATTGTTGATACAAGCTAAACTAAGTACAGTTTGTTCAAACCGTACAATTCTCATGACTTCGGAGATTTTGAATACTCGCCATAAGTTCATCAAACCAATCCGAAAAATTTGATTTGCAGTTTACAAGGGCACTATTTAATATTATACATTCGATATTATCGTCAATAGTTTCCGCAGCGCGCGCGAAATAATGACTGTTATAGGCAGCATTTCGATTCCTTGGATTACACGTTGTGTTACATTTGTATAGGGGTCTTAATTGTTTGAAAAAATAATACAGCTTATGCTTACTCAAAGATATGGTTTTCTAGTTGAGAATGAATTTCAAAAATCGGTTTAGTAGTTTTCGAGTTGAATCGTACAACTCGGAATAATGTTCTCTCCTTAAAATATTAGTTTAGGTGAGCATAAGTTATATGGAAGCTATTTGTATAGTTGAATTAAAACCATGAATTTCATTCATTTTATACTATATCTAGTAAATTTATTAGATCAGAATTTGATCTGATCAGCTGAAAGGAGAAGGAGAAGGTGAAATTTTAAATCGTCAACTGGCATAAGTCATGACGGAGGAAATTTTTCAATTACTCTCGTTAACACGTTTAAATTATTCAACTAATGATCATTTCGTTAGCTGAGATAGCTATAAATATGTCGAACAAGAAAAGGTTTCATATAGAGGGAGGAATTTCGATTTGGTTGTAGAAGTGTTGAAGAAGTTGCTTTTTTAATTAGAAGAGTTAAACTTAGTGCTTCTGAGGGAGTTATGTCAGGTTGGGGTAAGCGAACTACAGTGATTTTAGGTTGTTGTAGGTAGACAGTGTAAGATTATTTGGTTTCGACATCTTGTGAATATCCGTTACTAGAATTAATCAACCAAAACACGTTTGCGTAATAAACGATACTACTTCATTCTGGGTTTTAATGACCTCAAGTTTTGAGGGTTAGTTGTTACCTATGAATGCTTTTGAGAAAATGGGACATATTAAGTGTCATCAAATCGTACGTATTTGAAGAAGTGCTGTTATGGGAGGTCAAAGCAGGTACTCGTTAGAATCTTGGAGTCAAGTAGGTCGGTAGTCAAAATTACTGCTTTCCAAAATTTTGTTACTGTTAAGTAATCAATTGGATTCATGAAGCGATGTTTGAGTTTAATAAGTAATTACGTCCTGTATCAGCCAAAGAACACATCCTCAACAATTTAACCACAATTTCGTAAGGGTCTCCTATCATAGACTCCGGTTATAATATTTGAGGGTAGAGTAAAAATGGAGTTAAACAGTAAGTAATTCTGTAAGAGATAGATTCAGATAATAAAAACAGGATTTGATAAAATTTTGGAATTTACATATTCCCATCATAAACTTTGTAAAATAATGAAGTTTTTGAAAAAGCTTGGTACTACACAACTTCATCAGAGGTGACATATTTCTGGTTCTTCGTGCGGGGATGTTGACGGAAGAGAATAGGGATTACCGACTGCACAATCTCGCAAATGCTCACATATCTTTCAGGATGATCAGATCAATGATCTGAGATCATACACATTTTTTACTGGCTAATCGAACAATTTTTCACAACTTACAGCAGAAATAGAAGTTCGAAAACCCCTGTTTTAAGGTAGATATATACTTTGATCAATTTAATCATACATCACTCGTAGCGGATCGATGGAGGAGAGTACATTTAATTTTATTATTTAATAATCCGTAATTATCAAGATCACGATGAAAAAAAGTGAACGATAAGAACTGCCCTAATATGATTTAATCACTCAATTAACTGATTACTAAAACGGTAACCGAATCTCAAGTACTCAGTCAAAATAATCAGCGATCACTGAGTAGTGAAAACGGTTTCACCAAAATGTTTAATAGCGTTTAATCAATAAACCGGATCATCTCATCTCATCCGGTTCGGATAGTGAACGATCAAACGCTTCAAATTGGGGGAGGTGCGGAACTTTGATCTCCCCTTCAAGGTCTACATCCACAGTAGATCATTATGGTCTGAAGGGAGGCCCCAATTCGAACGAGGGGCTCTGGTGTTCTACACTGATGGCTCCGTCATGAATGGTAGAGCTGGTTCGGGCATATATGGCCCAAGAACGGCGATCGCAGAATCGCTGGGAACAACTGCTACCATTTTCCAGGCAGAAGTACATGCCATACGCTCTTGTGCCGACAGACTCTTGTGTCGACGAGTTAATGGAGCGACAATTTATATTCTCTCAGATAGTCAAGCTGCGCTCAAGGGCTGGCCTCTTTCACAATCTCCTCGAGGCTGGTGCAGGAGTGTTTGGCTAACCTCAAGACCCTTGCCAGTAACAATAAGGTTACATTGGTGTGGTGCCCTGGGCACCAAGGGGTTGAGGGGAACGAAAAAGCGGACACCTTAGCTAGGGAAGGTGCTGCTTCTCTCCCGGTGGGTCCAGAACCCTTCCTGGGCACAACGGAGAGCTTTCTTCGGGGAGAGCTTTCCAAATGGGAGAGTAAGAAGAGTACTGCCTGCTGGCTCCGTGTTAGGGGACAGAGGCAGGCAAAACAATTTATTGATTTCTCCAGGAAGAGAGCTAATGAGCTGCTCAACCTAGGAAGAAAGGAGATACGTATAGTAACAGGGCTCTTAACGGGGCACTGTCCACTTAAATACCATCTCCACAAAATGGGCAAATCTGACACCACCCTCTGCCGGTTCTGTGGGGCTGAGGATGAGACTGCGTGTCATGTGATCTGCCACTGCCCTGTGCTGGCAAGACAGCGTTTTCTAACCTGGGGGCAAGCTTCCGTTGATCCTCAGGTTATTAAAACGGGAGAGGTAAAGGATCTCCTCTCATTCGCCAAAACGTGGTGGGGAAGGGTGGACCTTCCAGCTTTATCTGGGGTTGACGACAATAGGTCGCCACAACAGACTGGGATGGTAATGCCCACCCAGTAATTACCAGGCAGTTAGTGCTTGGTTCCCAGGCAGCTCCTGACGATGGGTACAAGTGCCGTTCACTGGGCATTCAGTGCTCGGTTCGGCAGGGTGCTCAGGTCGGGTAGACAAATGTGCCTGGGAAGGAGTTGGAGGTCACGACCTCCTCCTCCAGCCACAATAGGTCCACCAGGGCCTCAGTGGTTAAAAAAAAAAAGAACGATCAAACGCTTTATTATTGTTTTTTTTTTAGTTTTATGTTTGGTTAGTGTTTTCACACTAATTGGGCTATTCTTGTTATTGGTTGTTTTGGATAATTTGTGTTAAAAACTGGTAACGGATGATGAGTTTGACGCAGATTTTACTATTTCGAAAGATTTTGAGGATATTGATATAATGACAAGGTACCTACTTTCAGGAACTATTGTAGAAAAGCAATTTTCAAGTCTCTGGTTCCGTAAAACAATGATATACTTTAACCGTGATTAGGGATTGTTGGTAAAACCCTGAAAATGTATTGGGATGTGGAAGATTATTGGAGATTTGACCGAATCAAAATTTAAGTGAGCGTTCTTAAATCGCCCCAAGTAAATTTTGTTTTAAAAAACTCTTATTTTGTTTGGCTTTAAATTGTTGAGTAAAGTAATTCTGGTCACGCGTGAACCAATGACATGATTTTCTGCCTCATTATCGTCACAGAATTAGGAGCCCATACGATTTGGCTTGTACGACTGGAATAATCATGGCAGGTTCATCTACCGCATAGCCTGATTGAATTCTTACTTGGTCAGATCTAACAACAAGATCTTGACAACCTCTTTAATCTAACGCGGTAGGCAATAATCCAGAATATCTGACACTAGTAGTAATTACCTTTAGTCTGTAACTCTTAGCACAGAATGGAGCGTGCCAGGAATTTTAAACGTTTCTATGGCGTTGCCGACTGTTCGTCATAGCGATAAGACAGTAGGTAAAACAATAAGCTCGAAGATAGGGCTTGGCATAGACAACCGAGTGTACTCCAGGGAGGAAATGGAAACTTAAGGTGATTGCTTCATTCACAACATCAACCGGAATCATCCAGTCAAATCATCGTCATTTACATTGGAAGTAGCAGCTGAATTTACATACGAAAGTGTAGTTCATTCAGCACTCAACGCTTTTCAACGCTGATGGATAACGACCATGATAAAATTGAATGTGTCACAGGCATCTACTTTAAATCATGCCAGTTTTAATGGAGCTTTGTTTTGAAATGAGCCCTGCGCTTGGTGACAGTTTAATTTCATGTAAATGCCCTCCTGGTAAACGTCCTTTTCATCTTTCAAATTCTATTCTATTTAAAGGACTGCGCAGATTGTGAGGAGAGTTGTGTGCTTCGTTGGAACATGGAAAGGGGAGTGAAAACGTTTTGATTACATCTTTCTACAACTGTTAGAAAAATACCGTAAAAACTTCGGTTTCTTGACTAAGCAATAAGGGAATGTAGTGTCAATATTACAAGATCATCCTGATGCAATAAAAATATGACTTTACAAAATTTTTTTTTTTAAATTTATTTATTGTTACAACTGATTTAATATACAAACCATCTAGCAACTTAATTTATAATGAAGTAATATCACTTCTTGTGGTTCAGTAGTTCATTATCTAAGACCACTACAAGTCACAAACACTAATCAGCGTCTGGTCACAACTAGGTCCAGCGGCTTGGTCCTCTTGAGTCGCCGTACCTCTTCTCTGTTGTCCAGAGTATACAGGATTTCGAGATTTTGGTGTCTATGCATCCGAATTTCGTGATCCGTTGCAATTCTTCTTATCGCGTCATTCACTATTTTCCCTTTGAGGTCGCGGTGGAGATCAGTTGTCCTGATATACCAGGGTGCGTTGACAATACTCCTTAAGATTTTATTTTGGAGTGTCTGGATAGTGTTGACATTACTGTTGCTCGTGCAGCCCCATAGTTGGCAGCCATAGGCCCAGACGGGTTTAATCATTTGCTGATACAACAGCAATTTGTTATGGGTGGATAGTTGAGATTTCCTACCCAGCAACCAGTTCAGCTTCCTGAGCTTAGCGTTGACCTCTTCTTTTTTCTTTTTGACGTGTTCTTTCCAGCGTAGCTTGGCATCCAGCGTCATGCCCAGATATTTAGCAGTATTTGAATACGGAATTTCTTGTGAATTTATGGTGATTGGGATGTTTTGAATTTTGCGATAAGTGAAGTTTATATGCGTACTTTTTGTTTCATTAAGTTTAATTCGCCATTTGGAGGTCCATTGATAAACTCGGTTCACCGAATCTTGCAGTTTGCTAGGCGATTCCTCGACTGTCCTGCCCGTCGTCAGAATTGCAGTATCATCAGCAAACGTTGCTATGACAGCTTTTGGGGGTTCTGGGAGGTCCCTTGTATACAATAGATAGGGCACTGGCCCAAGAACGCTTCCTTGCGGCACGCCTGCCTTTATCTTCCTCAGGGTGGTGTGCTCATCTTCGTGCTTGACTCTGAAGTGCCTTTCTGATAGGTAAGATTTCAGTATTTGATAGTATTCGAGGGGGAGGTCCCTGTGCAGCTTGGCGAAGAGGCCCTTGTGCCAAACTTTGTCGAATGCTTGTGAGACGTCAAGGAAAACTGCAGAGCAGATTTCCTTGGCTTCAAAGCATCGTTCTATCACATTGGTTATCTTATGCACTTGATCCAAAGTGGAGTGTAGTTCCCTGAACCCGAACTGGTGGTCGGGTATAAGGTTTCGAGCTGCAATTATAGGCTTTAACCTCTTGAGTAGAAGTTTCTCAAACAGTTTGGAGATTACAGGTAGTAGGGAGATGGGGGACTTTCCAACATGATCCGTCTATTTTTGCTCATTCCTGCAATTGAGTGATCATTCAGCTTGAAAATAGATTAGAATCCAACTTTGAAGAACAAATTTCATGTTTTGGCCACTTTTTCAGAAAATTGAAGTAACTGGGACTCGTTATGTCGATAGCTGGTTTTAAGCTTTTGCATTTTGAGCTTCTAGGATCAACATAGACAACGCCCGTTTTAGTGTTTAAGTTAAGAGATAGCATTTGACTGGACTTAACTTGATACCACTAAGTAATTCGTCAGAACTTTCTGAAACAAAATCCCTTAAATAAAAGTACCGATCAGGGAATAACCCGGATAAGGGAGTAATCCTCGATGTCTTTTATCATGAGCTACTTATAAAACATTCCACGGAATATGTAGTTCAATATTTTCGATGCAAGAGGTAAGCGCTCAATTTTGTTATTCTTAGTTTCAAACGGAAAAAAGTATGAATAATGGCGTAATTTTGCCTGCCTTTACAGTCAAGAAATGTGGGAGAGAATACTGGAGAAAAATATATACTGGATGAGTATTTAAATGAATATCGGATCCGACTAAACAATTATTTAATCAATAAATTAATTAAACAATGATTTAATAGCATCGTCATGATGACAAATTATGGTTGTACAAACCACAATCTAGGTACCTACTTACTAAAACAGAAATGACGAAAACTGACCAAAACACAAAAACTGGCAAAAACTACAAATCAATGAGTTTTTATATTTATATTTGACAGAATGTTACTAAAAAAAGGTTCACCAATAGGAGCTTCACAATTTTTTTTTTTGTGTGCTTAAAAATGTAGGAACTTAAATTTGATTTGAAAAATTGATGAAAACTGCAGCCCGAAAATATGTAGGAAAACTTGTCTACCATTAATTACAATGATTCAACATTTTGGAGCGATAAAATAGTTCAAATTTCGAGTAGTTTGGCATACATATAATTCAAAATATTTATAAGCGTGTAAGCCAAAGAAGACAACTGCGATGCGTTCTGAAACGTTTTATTAATTAATGATCAAGATAATAATATAAATAGAGCTCATTAGCTGTGGAATTTGATAGGTATAATACCTGAAACGAATCGAAACACACAAGCCTTCTTTCGGCGAAACAGTCTCTTCTGCAGCAAGTTGTTGAAATGTAGGAGACGAGCGAACAAATGAATTCTCGGAGAAGAAATTTAAGGTGATGACGCGCATCCTTGGTGACGTAGCGATCATACGTGTTGCATATATAAAACTGGAGTTTTACATATTAAAAACATTCCCTCATTCGGTCATGCTGCAAGGCTGAGTCTTCCAAGTTTAAATTCTTAGGAGTAAAAACGAAATAGGAGCAAGCTAATTTGCTCAAGTTCAACGTCATGTATTGGCCACATGTTTTAAAATTTGCTCCGCTTGTATGAAAACGGCTTCACATATTATTCATATTAATATTAACAGTGGAATAAAAATGACAATTGTTACCGTGTTATGACTAAAATAATGGAGATTTTGTGTCCCACGAAGCGTTTTTATTGATGGGCGTTTCTGTTTGCGAGGGTTGTGGGTATTTTGTTGGTAATTTACACAAAAAACAATGAAATTTGACGATCCGAACGACAAAAACGGTTGAGTAGGAAAGATAAGGGGAATTCGTCAATAAAGCCCGAATTAAAACGCATCTTATTTGATTTTGAGGGTCCCTGAAGATCATTTTGAAGAAAGCTCGGACACGTATTCATTTTTTAGTGAGTAGATCCTTCAAAAAAGTTTGAGCGTAAAATTCAACCCCATCACTGTGAGTTCCTTTTGTTAGTTCCGTTGTTAATCAAGCCTACATTCAGTTAATTCGATTCACAAGTAACTGCGGTTAGATGTGTTGTCAGGGTTAATTTTGAGGGTCAACTGTTTTGTCTGTGAGTTGCTAAAATCAAAGCTGACCAGAAAGATCTCAAGTGCAAGAAACACCCGGAGTTCCGAGACAATGTTGCGCGAGCTGTCAGCCGCAGGGGGGCTCATGCTTACCCCACTAATATATTGTAATCTCTAAATAAGTGGCCGTAAAAATATTTTTCAAGCGAATTACTTCAAGTCAGAATGTCATTTTGGTTTCTCATTGTCCTCGTAAAGACGTGGTTTACGGCCCGATCCACCCTTCCAACGCCGGACGGCTCCGCCCGGCCTTCGCCCCTTGTGCCAATCGTAAAATGAGTGATCCAAATTTACAGCTGGAACGTATTTATGTCGTGTTGAAGCATTTAAAATGAAAAACAAGTTTTTTGTCTCCGTGCAAAGAGCTTAAAATGTGAACCTTTTTTTTTTTCGCAGCCCTTCAAGCGCAATACCGTGTCTCACGTGATATTCGACAAGTAGCACGTATGTTACAGACCCCCATTGTGCGACATAATTCATGTGTAAGAAGGATGATGATGATGATTACGTCAAATTACGTCAACGAAAAATAATTTAGTGCACCGACTTAAGTTGACAGGGTCTTGTCCAATTTGAAGCAAATGCACAGTTAAATTGATCAAGCAGTTAATTCATTAATACTTAATAGTTAAGCAAGCTTACTAATTCAAGTGGAGGTTTCAGAACATCAAGCTAAAGTGTAGTGTAGTATTCTGCCTAATTTTCAATAATTGAGAGGTGGTAAGAATACTACACACTAAATATAATTATTATATTTCATTGCATACACGTTCAACTTTTCCATGCCTTCCAGTTAACTTAAGGAAAGAAGTTTTGTTTTAAATAATGATGTTTTTTATCTTTAAAGATTTTCACAAGCTTTGCATTTTTTCCAATCACTGGAAGCTAGAATTCAAACTCACGTTACTGTTATTCCATAGTTAAACAAATTCAACATAATTAAATTTTATGCTGAAGTAGACACTTCAATCTTAGTGCAAGTGCAAGTACATCAGGACTTGACAACTACAATTTTTCTATTAATCTAGAATTCGATGGAGAATGATGGGGAGGACTTTCGGAGGCCTTTCACCACCTCTTCGTCATCTTAAAAATGCACGTTTGATCTTATTTTCGACCACAAAATGAAACGACTATTGTATTTTGGTAAAGAACTATTTCAACTTGATTTTAGTGATATTCTCGAAATTTTGTGTCAAATTGATCTACCATAGAGTTTGGCACCAATTGAAATCCCAACTATAAATGAATAATTTATACCAAAAATAATATCTACCTACGTATGCAATATCCTGTCAATCAATACTCTACGGGCCAAAGTTTTCTTGAAAATCACACGAATTTGCTAAAACTTTAGTTTCAAAAAACGTTTTAATGCGCTAGAGCTACTCCTTTAAAAACGGTGCAAATTCTTTCACAGGGGTTTATTATTCAATTGGCTCGCGTTCATGATTTGAATTTCTACTAAGCTTTGGAGTGTGCGTGTTTCACATTTGATAGAGCGATTATTGAATTTCAGGAGATATGCATAGAGCACGTAAATCTGTTCTCAACCAAAATACCTATTTGGATTGATCAGTTGATCATATTTGTGTGTGCCTCCTGATATTCAATAATCGCTCTATCACTTGTGAAACACACACACCTCAAAGCTTAGTATGAATTCAAATCATGAACGCAAGCCAATTGAATAATAAACCCCAGTGAAAGAATTTGCAGCGTTTCATGCATATCAGAATACTTCAACCCGTGTATTGGCTACAAAGCCTTTTAGGAGTTCACTCCAGTATCCACATTATTACATCACTACGTCACTACATCACTAGGTTACTGCGATCAAAACAAAAACAATAATAAACCAAAAAAACGCAAATGTTGGTACCATAAATCGGGCCATATATCGGGAATGGTTTGAGGTACGGACCTGGAGAGGGGCTCATTTGATTCCTCATGGAAAGTTCTTCAAAAAAGTCCAAATTTAGGCCGCTTTGACTTTTTTTGAGATTTTTAAAGATTTTGCAAAACACCCTTTGTGAACTGGCAATTTCAACTTTATAAGTGGAAAACCGAATAGAGATCGAAAGAACCGAATAAGAATCAGGAGAAGTTATGTTTGATCCCTTCGTACTTAACTTCCTTTGTTTTCCCTTCCAATGAATTTTTCTGGATGGCTAACTTTCGGTCATTGAATGCGTTCAATATGTAAAATAATGTAAATAGATAGGTCTTTTTTTCGTTTTTTTATAGGGATGGGAGGAGCCCCTGGTCACTGAGACCGCTAGGATCTATTGTGACGCTTTTTTTTTCGTTTGATCTAGGTAGTAGTCAGTTCTATGGAATTGTTCGGTCCATAGAACTGACTACTGCCTAGATCAAACGAAAAAAAGACCTATCTATTTACATTCTTACTTTCAAATTTTCTATTATAAATTCAAGTAGAAACCGCGGGGAGAGAAAAGGAAACACTGAATTGAACTGCCTTTATTCCGATTGCACATTACAGTCGCTCCTTACGGCGCTTGATTAGGCAACCTCCATAACATATCGTTCGCAGCTCCACCCTGTCTAGTGATAGCAATACACATCATTTTCCATTTGGAGATGATTAGAAAGGCAATGGATACCAAGTCACATTTCCTGCAAATAGGAGATTTGCTAAACCGTATCATGAAAATTCTGGTACGGTACCTACAGTACATACTGCACATGATTGGATATTGAATTGGGGTGCAATATTGGGAATATAAGAAGTACAAATGGTGACGGCAGTTTGTACAAGGTACAATGTTGATGGTATTATTGTCATCTCCATCTTTCCTGGAGTTCTGCGTTGTCTTTTGCCCGAAACGACGATTCCTTCACCGGCGGCGATTATATCACCGTTTGGCCCTGCAAGTGTCACCAGTTTCGGAACACTTCCGTTTGGCTGAACAAACCCATCCGGTGACCTGTCGGCTCCGTCCTCACCCAAGAAGCGCGGACGTGCTCCTAAACTCATCGGCCGCTCCGTTTGACTTGGTTATCTCCCTGGGCACACAGCCGCACAAACAGCCGAGGAAGTTATGAACACATATTGAGCAGGAAACAAAGGGTGGTGCCGCTCTCGAGGAAACCCCTCCCCCTTCCTTTTTCAACGCTTGGACGCTAAAAGGCCAAAAAGTTTTCAAACCGTTTGAAGTTTATTTGGAAGGTTCAGCGGGATGGGTGGGGTCGCCCTGTCATAGACACTTTCCTTGGGGATTTTTGTCGGTTTTTCGAAACGAGCATCCGGTCGGACAAACAAGAAGTCACACCTCACCTACCTGCACAGCTCACCGCCATTTGTATGATGAAATGAAATTATTTATTTGTAAAAGCCTTCCTGCGTTATGAAATTAACATACAAAATACAAACATAAGAAAATAATCATACTTGAACTAATTGCAATAGAAGCAAAAACCTGCCAATTCACGGGTTTATGAGTTTTTGATAGTGCGTCATTGCTCGTGACATTATGCGTTTCAGGGGGGGTTAATTTTATGCTCAGAAATTGATATTATTTGCTTTGAGTGAATTTCTACGGATCTGAATCATATCTCAGACGATTTTACGTCAAGCATTACTGGGAAATGGCACACCACTTTCCTAGGTTCAGATGAAACCTCAAAAAACCGAGTGTTTGAACAGTTTTTTCCATGGCATCGGGGGCTGGCTGGAAGTTCAGACGAACTAAGGTAAATAACCGGTAGTGGCCACAGTTAAAATTTTTTTTCTTTAGTTTTGACAATTGTGGGCCAACAGTAGTACTGACTTTCTTCAGGACTCATTTAGAATATAGCCCGACTCTTCCCTAACATATCCATTGCCTAAAACTATCAAAAGAACAATTTTTTCTATTTTTTATTAATTTTTTCTCACACCTTTATTTTGATCTAGTAGTGGCCACATCAAATTACGAAATTTCCAGTAGTGGCCACGTGCATGTCTCAGTAGTGGCCACTTGACATTTTGCCCTCCTTACGTGTTTAATATCATTAAATTCAATACCAGATGAACAAAATTGATTCTATCCAGTAGAGTCACAATATTTTGCTCTTTTTTATTTTGTTAAAAATATGCTTTTTTTATTGAAAACCTTCTATCCGAAAAATGTGTACTTAGGTTACTCCAGGATGTAGGAAGGACAAGAAATATGTAAGTTATACGTAATACGTCAAGTATTACTGGTTGACGCAACTTTCCTGGGTTCAGTTGAAACCTCAAAAAACCAAGTGTTTGAACAGTTTTTTCCATGGCATCGGGGGCTGGCTGGAAGTTCAGACGGGCTAAGTAGACCCCAAATAAACTTCAAACAGTTGGAAAACTTGTTGGCCTTTTAGCGTCCAAGCGAATTTCTACGGGTCTGAATCCTATTTCAGACGATTTTATGTCAAGCATTACTGGGAAATGACACCCCACTTTCCTAGGTTCAGATGAAACCTCAAAAAAACCGAGTGTTTGAACAGTTTTTTCCATGGCATCGGGAGCTGGCTGGAAGTTCAGACGAACTAGACCCCAAATTGAGTCGATGTACGAAAGAACGGATTTTGCACATAATTTCTAAAGCAATTCATGGCATCGCAGATTTGGAATCTTAGCAAATTGAAACGTAAAATGACTGAGTTTGAGTGGGTTACAAAAATGTTTGCTATTATTAAAAATTATAAACTAAAAGTGAGTAAGGTATTCAACACAGTAGTACAGTACGAGTTAGCCTAGTTGTAGATACACAATAAGGCATTCTTCGAAAGATGGATAAGTCCAGGCCTAGTCTAGGTTTTATGCAATCAACTTTCAGGGTTTCTAAAGGATTTTATAGGTAGAGATGATTCGTTTTTCAAGAACAGAAACCTTCCAAAACGGAGTGCAATACGATTTCTAGTTAGTAATGCATACATTGCAGGGACGTTAAGTATTGTTTTTGTATGATCACACTCATAAACAATTACAAATGTGTTATAAAACGACCAAATCCTTAATCGAACAAAAAGGGATGAAAATCGGCTGAAAAACGGATGAAAATTGTGGGGATGTAACGATTTATCACTATTGCCCCAATGTTCACCAATAGTCAGATGTGAAATATGTTTCAAAACTAGATCAATGTTTGGGGCTTGAATGGATTGACTATTACCCTCTCCATCCTCCTTCCTGTCTGCAAAAACAAAACTTCCGAGGTTTGCTGCACAACTACATCGCAGAATTTTTGCAGGTTGCCCAGCGTCGAGAAAATTGTTCACACAATCACAAGCAGACGTTTGGGGAAACGCCTTGGAGATTTGGAGGAATTTAGAGATACTTGGAAGAGTGCAGAAATTGATGTTACTGAGAATAATTAAAGGGGTGAGAACCATATAATTTGATGCATGTTGCATTATTGTAAGTGAAAAGCCAATAGAGATAGGGGCTAACGAGATAGCTTTGGAACAATAAGTTACCGTTGTTATTAAGTTCCGGAGTCCCGAAATTTTTTGTAGTCTCTGAGCCCAAGGCATACGGCTACTCCAATGCCCTACCGTTTACCAGAATATTTTGAATCTTCGTCCCATTAAAGAATAATTGAAATCCTAATAATTTTATTAATCAAATGACTAAATGTATAATTAAAATTAAGTAATAAAATTGTGTCACAACGTTATAAGACCACGAATATGGAGAATCATAAAGGAGATGAGAGTGTACGTTGGAATAAACGAAACATTCCAAACCGAAACAACTTGGTTCATTAAAGGAATGTCGTTCTGTCAGTATTTGAAAAAAATAACCTTTCTGCTCCTTCAGCAGTTTTTACCATTTACCTGGATTACAGGGATTAGGCGCACCGCACGTATTGATTTTTTTTCTCAGACACTAATCAAGATTGTGGTTTCCTATGAAAACTACTCGTATACTTGTTCGTACAATCTTTGAACGGAAACCACTAAGTAAGTTTACATTCATCTTCCAGCGGTAACGCATTGCAAAATATCTTGGTAAGTCCAATATCATTCTTTGTGGTTGACATTCAGCCGACGAGACGACGGTCAGAAGTTGATTGGATTTTTCCCTTTGCTCTTTGCTGTCAAGCGGTGAGCTGTATTCTTACGGATTTATAAAAGAAATTCCTTTCTCGGGAGGTGACTTCCCCAGCGTTGCGTCCTCCTTTGCGAATTCTTCTGGTTATGTTGTTGATTGTGAACAATTTCATCTGTTCTCGTTTGTCGTTCATAAATTGTAAATATACCACAAAGACTCATATAGCTCTTTTCATTATGAACAACGAATAATAGAATATAATAATAATAGATGTGTGGAGGATCTGCCAAAAACGCAGAAACAGCTGTAGCTGTGGATAGATCGATTTAGCCCAATGAACTGCTTGGTTCTTATGTCTACTACTACAGCTAGTTGGTGTCATCATTACTTAATTATAACAGTGGATTAACAACAACTGCATTCGTTTGTGGTATTGGTTTTTATTTTCAATAATGATCCTTTGTAATCAACCAAGAAATAAAATGTTTAACCCCCTCAACATTTTTGATTTACCTACGTCTCAAGATACGTAGAATCCGAAAATAACAAATTTTCCCCTCCACCTTTCCGCCCTGGAACATCAAGGGAAACAAACAACGTTAATACGAATGCGAATATGAACATGTCTAATATAAGCAAATCAGCTAATTTAATTACAATGAAATTATCTTTCTAAGAGTGTGTTGTGAAAGTAGAATTTTTCTTTAACTTTCGTTATACATTAGGGAATAAGTGAACCGTAGATAGTTGTTTTGTTTTATCTTGTTGAATTTCAGTTGTTGTATTCTTGGGTTTGAATGTTTGTCGATATACAGAATATTGCACCCTCGTATGTACCTGGATGTTTGCTTTTGTTAAGCGCTGAGAGACTAGTCGATTCAGGTTGAATGTAAACGGAGCTATTCGCAAAGCATCTAAAATACAAGTACAAGATGGGCAGGACACATTGCATTGTAAAAAAAAAAAGCTGCAAATTCTTTCACTGGGGTTTGTTATTCAATTGGCTTGCGTTCATAATTTGAATTTCTACTAAGCTTTGGAGTGTGCGGGTTTCAAAGGATAGAGCGATTATTGAATTTCAGCAGGCACACAAATATGATCAACTGATCAATCCAAATAGGTATTTTGGTTGAGAACAGATTTACATGCTCCATGCATATCTCCTGAAATTCAATAATCGCTCTATCCTGTGAGACGCGCACACTCCAAAGCTTAGTAGAAATTCAAATCATGAACGCAAGCCAATTGAATAATAAACCCCAGTGAAAGAATTTGCAGCGTTTTTTATTGAACCTCAATACCCCCCCCCCCCCCCACAATAAAAACATCTATAATTTATCAAGTCCTTTAGCACTCGTATTGCGTTAAAACTTCGCCAAATCCAAATTCAAACGATGTAGCCAAAGGTAGACTGATGTAGAGGAGGCACACAAATATCATCAACTGATCAATCCAAATAGGTGTTTTGGTTGAGATCCGATTTACCTACGTGCTCTATGCATATCTCCTGAAATTCGATAATCGCTCTATCACCTGTAAAACACGCACACTCCGAAGCTTAGTACAGATTCAAATCACAAACGCAAGCCAATTGAATAATAATCCCCAGTAATAATATTTAACTATATATTATCAGCGTTTCATGCATATCAGAGTGCTTCAACCCGTGTATCGGCTATAAACTACAAGTATCCACATCGGCTATCACTCCAGTAACCACATTCACTACAACTCGACGCTATCGGCATCCCTAGGTTACAAACAAACAATAATAAACCAAAAAACGCAAATGTTGACACCATAAATCGGGCCATACATCAGGAATGGTTTGACCTACGGACGTGGGGAAGGGCTCATTCGATTCCTAATGGTATGTTCTTCAAATAGAGTATACATTTAGGCCGCTTCGACTTGTTTTGAGGTTTTTAGGGATTTTACAAAACCCTTACAGCCCTTAAAGGGCACTTTAAATTGAGTGAGAGAGCTGGCTCCAGAATTGGGGCGTCGTCGGGCCAAGATGGATTTTTCCTGAAAATTTCAGATCTTTTGCTCCAGCCGTTACGGAGATATCGTGCGTACGGCGGACGGACGGAAAATTTTTATTGCAGATTCGGATTCTACACCCTTTGAAACGTAAACCATGAAATTTCCAGGGGGGGTTAGAATTTTTTTTTTTCCAGAGCGATTACAATGGTTTATTATTGAATAATAAACCAAAAGTTCGAGCCGCACTTATATAAACAGGGTGTCTACTAAGTCAAGAATGACCCCATTCTAAGATCGTTATTTATGGAACAGAAAAATTACTTAATTTTTTAATCTCCATGATTTTTGTCAAACATTTTAAATATGACCTCGTAACGCATAGTGCCCGTCCACCAATGTGAGCAACGCTCATCAACCCTTTGTCAAATAGGAACCTCTATTTTTTATTACAGATTCGGATTTCACGCTCGATGTTATGAAAATTGAACTGTCCCAGTCCAATTTTTCGATCACTTAAACCGTGCTAAAATCTTTCATTTTGGGCTAAGGATCAGCAATTTATTTTGAATCTGCGTGTTTTTTCGAAGGATCTCAAATATTACCATGTTGCCCACTGAGCACAAGCGCGAAATACTCAACGAATTCCAACTTTGTTTTTTCATGTGAGAACCACCAATCTTTGTTCTAGATTCGGATTTTCAGTTCAGCACTGTTGTTGAGTCATCAAAAGCTTGCCATTAATGTTACCAAACCCAAAGTGTTACTAATCAATTTTCATACATACACGTGGCACTATAATTTTTTTTCATTTGACTATATCTGAACGCTTTTACACACGAATTAGTATTGAAAAACAATTAAAATTTATGGGCCACACTTTTATATTTGCTTAATTTTGTTAACCCGACAACCTTGAGCGTAAGATTGACGCATAATAGACATATCAGTGACAAAAAATCCAACTAACTAATTTACTAATTTAATAATAAAATACTAATTTTTTTGTTAAACCGAAAATAACGGTTTTAGATGGGGCACTCAACCTTGTAGTTGCGCATTTTTGAACGCTCAATGCACGCGCTGTAAGTGATTAAAAAATTCAGTGAGCTGTCCAATTTTTACGAAACCGAGTGGAAAACTCGAATCTACTCAATTAACGTTGGGGTTCCTATTTGATAAAAAACAATTTTGTGTTAGTTATTTGAGCACGGGCAAATATTTGATCGCATTAAAAATCCTTGGGAAAAAACATGCAGATTAAATAAAACTAATAATTATAACTTTTTTGTCCATAAATAACGATTTTGGAAGTAATGATCCATAAGCTAGTACACACTTTGTATAGAATGAAGTATCTAGAGACGAAGTTTCAATTTTTCAAACTAATTCCGTTTTTGGGCAAAGTCCCTGGAAAACGTCGTTTTGTTCCGCTGTGTGACGGGCTTGGATAATGTATTTCAGACTACATCTAATAAACATATATCTGTTATGTAGATAGAAGGGCTATCTAATAAAACAAAACATCTAAGAATTAATGAACCTTCGAGTAATCATTTGGGACAGGGTTCAATTCCACGAGATTAGCACAGTCATTAGTGACTTGTTTATCGCCGAAATTGACATCCACCATTCCATAATATGCTGCGTTTCTCAGGTGTGATATTGTGACGCATGCCACTCTAAATGAATTTCAGTTAGGACTGCGTTCGCATGTTCTATGACACGCGCGATTCAGAAAACCTCGTTCAAAGGAATCTAACGCTCACTATTTATGGCAGGCACAATATACGGTAGCTATAATTCGTCAAACACGAACCACTTTACGGCCCCCCCATTTCCGAAAAAGGGAATAAAATTTAAGTGGCCAGGACACAAAACCTCGTCTGGGTTGGAAGTAGGCTTATTTGCCCCAAAGACCCGAGGGTACCTGAGGCCATATAGGACGGTGAAATGAGGGGGTCACTGCCGGACTGCGGACTAATGTTTACTTCTCTTCGTATCCTTGTGATTTACTTCACCTACACCACCTTCTTTCCTACCGCCTTTCAACCGCTTCAATAAATTTTCTTCCTTCTAGTGAAATATTTGAAATAATAATAAGCGTGGGCTCCTGAAAACCTCGGACGTCTGAAAAGGCCGCGGGTTCCCGCCCTCGGATTCGTTTTTGGGAAGAAACGGAGCGAAACAACCGGTCTAACCAATTCTTCTCTTTCATATTACAAAACCGAAGCTTCGACCAAAACTAGAAAACTTGATGACGAGATATCATAAGTACAATCATACAATCTTAGAAATAGGTACAGCTTTTATTCGATTGTACTATGTTGTTGATTATAATAAATTGTTATAATCATCAAAGGAAAATAATCTTGTTTTCAAGTCTACTTACAGATAGCAGAAGAATTGTATTCACTTCCAGTTGATGACTTTTGCATTATTATTTTCATAATGAACCTTTGCAATCGACCAAAGAAAAAAAGTTTAAGCCCCCCCCTCGAAAATAACTATAGTTACTATACTAAATCAATGAAGAGCAACATAACTGTCTAGGAACTGAATAAGTTAATTTTAAAATATCTTAAATTCTGGCGTTTCTCATAGATAATCTAATAATTTTTGGTTTTACAGTAGCTATACAAGGTCAATGTGTTCAAGCTACTACATGAAAATCGAATCTTTTCCCAGATTTCTTTCCGAACCAGCTCGGCGCACAGATGGGACGATATATTGTTTTCTCCCGATATCAGGATTTGAACTTCTAGGATAGATCTAGAGACGTCAAATTTTGAACAGGTATAAATCACGAATCTGTAGTCAATTTCCTTCTCACATCAGGGAGGTTGGACGAATTTCACGTTTTACTATGATGCCTCCAGGGGTGCCCAGCCCCTAGCTCCTTGACGCACCCCCCCCCCCCCCCTTCTAAACTAGGAACTAGCCCCCCCCCCCCCAAGCAAGTTAGTACCCCCTACGCCAAATAAAAATGTAAAAAATACTCGTAAGCACCCCTTATTTCATCTAAAACTAATCACGGGCAATATTCGAGCACTGTCATTATCATTTATACATTTATAGATAAAAAAAACAAACCATATTAAATGAATCACCTACTAGGTTCATTATTATTTACGTTCTATCTAGTGTTGTAATATATTTTTGAATGTCGTCACGTTAAACACTGTTTCAATCAACTTTAACCCCCAAAAAAGTTTTTTGGAAGCCCCCCAAGAATTTCAATTACGCAGTCTGCGTCATAGCCCCCCCCCCCCCTGTGGGCTCCCGTGATGTCTCAAATCCCATAGTTTTTGAGATCAATTTAAGTACTTACCTAGTATAAGCGGGCCAGTCGGACACTATAGAGAATTGAACATCTCGTAGTTAGAATATTTTTCTTCGTCTCCGAACGAACCACGATTAAGATGGACTCAGTGAAATGGCAACTGAGTAAAAGACAACTACATTTGCCGCTAGTTCAGGTGACTTCTAAAAACTAACCGGCCACTAGTTCAAAATCATGTGAACCCGCGGGCCTTGATATTCAGAATTTATCGTCAAATCTTTCTCTTAAGAAACACATAATTGCAGAAGTGTCTCTTGGTCCCCTTTTGGCGATATTTTATATTCAAGCACGATCAAAGATTATGTAGACAAAAGCGGTATTGTATAGCTTCCAAAAATGAAAATGAAAAAACCACACTTTTAGCTGTTCCAGAATAAATTCAGAAAGCTTAGCTCGTTGAGTGCCACGGCCCCATGGCACAATTTTCCAAAAACCGTTCTCACAACCCAAGTGTGTTTTTCCCGATTTAGATCTTGAGAGGCCTTTTTGGCACTTATGTGTGCTTATTTTAGTCAATTAACATGATTTTTTGAGTAGAAGTCCAGGTGTGAATGTGCACCCGGACTATGGGAATGATTTCAGTCGTGAGGGAGAGAGAAGAAAAAAACATTTATTGATCAAAGCTATGGGGTATGTTGGAATAGTTGGGGTTGTGAAAAGTATAAAATAGTTTATGAACCACCTGAATTGTTGAAGGCAAGCCACGGTTTCTAAATCGGTCAGAACAAGCTTTTCAACCAACCGAGTGCCATTACTGTCCTCTCTTCTAGCCATATCTATACGAAAAAGTAAAAACAATGAACTAATAATTAGAGGAGGCAAAACACACCACTATACGAAATGAAAGGTGATAGAAACATCCCGAAAATGAATGCGATATCAACCTTAATATTTTTCCTTTTCTAATTTACATGCCCTAGCGGATATCCTGGAGTCAATGATGTTTTATCGTTCTACAGGATCGCTCAAGGTGAAATTCATCACAAAAAGTTCCCTAGTGATTAGTAAAAAGTTATCAAAACAAGGCCTAAGTTCTTGATCGAACAATAAAAGAAGAGAGCAAGCCGGCAGTATTAGCTGTAAGAGCAGCCCTTGCATGGCTTGATAACATCCTCGAGACAGAAATTTCAAAACCGTCGATGTTTCTTGCACAACAGACTAAAATAGTAAATAAACACATATTCAATAGTCTAAGTTTTTAAAATAGTCAATAAAAACAGATATAAATAGTGAAGAATCAAGAGTTTATAACTACTACCCCCTTCATTCATTCCCTTCCATAATGAAAATCGAATGTGGTGAAACATGTTTAAACACAACCAAAATCTTAACTGATCAAAAAATAATGACATGAATCGATCGAGAATTCTCGTATGAGCAGCGATTGCAAGGATTGGCCATTATCACCCCCTTAATTACCTTCTGTCCGTGATAGCGAAATTTGCAATGTTTGTTGTAAAGAGTAGACTAAAAACGGTTGAACAAAATAAGAATCATGAAAATGGGTTGAGAATTACAGCGTGAGTAGCGTCAACGAATTCAAGCAAATACATATACTTTTGTTTTGGGAATTACCCCCTCCAATTTCTGTTTCCGGTGGGAAATTCGAAATTTCCGAAGTATGTTGCACAACTGATGTAAGTTGGGATCGAGAGAAAAACGAATCATAAAAATCGGTTATGAACTGCTGGCAGGCCATTGTCAACAAAATTTGATATATACTCACACACAACTATTGTTATCTATTTAGGTTTACACACGTGGCTAAAAATGGAAATCATATCAGGCATCAAAATTATACACATAGCACTCAACGGATTAGACTGTTACAATATTACATAGAATCATATCAATTAAAACTTAACAATAGTTCGTTTATTGCTGGTAGGTAACATATTTTGGTTTATTATTCAATAATAAAAAACCCTGAAAATTTCATGGTTTACGTTTCAAAGGGTGTAGAATCCGAATCTGCAACAAACATTTTTCCGTCCGTCCGCCGTACGCCGTACGCGCGATTTCTCCCAAATGGCTGGAGCAAAAGATCTGAAATTTTCAGGAAAAATCCATCTTGGTCCGACAACGCCCCTATTCTTGAGCCAGCTCTCACACTTAATTTAAAGTGCCCTTAAAGGGTTGTCAAAGTTTTGTAAAATCCCTAAAAACCTCAAAAAAAGTCAAGGCGGCCTAAATGTGTACTTTTTTGAAGAACATCCTCGAGGAATCGAATGAGCCCCTCCCCAGGTCCGTAGGTCAAACCATTCCCGATGTATGGCCCGATTTATGGTGCCAACATTCGCGTTATTTTGGTTTATTATTGTTTTTGTGTTGATATCAGTAACCTAGTGACGTAGTGATGTAGTGATGTACTTACTGATGTAGTGATGTGGTAATGTGGATACTGGAGTGAACTGTTAAAAGGCATTGTTGCCGATACACGGGTTGAAGCACTCTGATAACGCAAAAAAAAACGCTGCAAATTCTTTCACTGGGGTTTATTATTCAATTGGCTTGCGTTCATGATTTGAATTTCTACTAAGCTTTGGAGTGTTCGTGTTTCACAAGTGATAGAGCGATTATTGAATTTCAGGAGGCACACAAATATGATCAACTGATCAATCCAAATAGGTATTTTGGTTGAGAACAGATTTACGCTCTCTATGCATATCTCCTGAAATTCAATAATCGCTCATCACCTGTGAAATACGCACACTCCAATGCTTAGTAGAAATTCAAATCATGAACGCAAGCCAATTGAATAAAAAACCCCAGTGAAAGAATTTGCAGCGTTTTCAAGTGACATGTTGGAAAAACTGGGGGGAAACTTAACTTTCTTTGTCAGGAAAAGGAACTCGTTGATAATCTCAGTTGATAGTGAAACATAATTAATAAGCTAAAATATTTGTCATGGTCGTACAGTAAATTTAATTTTGCCTATTGTCGAAAGTTTTTTGCCGTTTGTGTCCGCCTATCCCACGTTTTGTAATGAGCCTAATGTTGGAAGTCAATTTTTTCTCGATTGAACCATCCGAGAAAGAAACAGTTTTTGAATAAATTCAGACCATATGCACGGCGAAGATTCTTAAATCACTCAAGATGGCGAACGCGGAGTGTGACCGTGGTGGCTTGCAAAGTTCAACGATTTGCATGTTGCCCGGTTTCCGAGCCCTATCTGGGGATTAATGATCTCTGTTAATGGTTTTCTCACTTAACTATTTACTGCCTACACACTATAAGCCCATGTTGGCCAGATCTTTAAACGGCTCCAGGTCCCCGCGCCCTTCATGAAACCATATAGCTCAACTTAATTGATGCTTTTAAATGTTTTCCGCAAAGGCGGTCCCGCGGGTGGTGAATAAGGAATGCGAACCGTCCAAACGAAGGCGGTCGTTTTTCATAAGGAGGAGGCGTTGTAAGAAGGAAAGCTTCATGCGACTGGTTATGTGAAACGCTGCAGATAATTACAAAAATGATTATTATTTCTACATTTTGCTGAAGAACCTACCTTTTGGCAGGTTTACCTTTTTTCTGATGCAGGAGATGGAACATTTTGGATTATTTTGTTTTCTAGATTTTAACTTCCAAGATTTCTTTTGTGTTTCCGATGTTAAGTCACTAAAATGGACATAACTCTGTAAAAAAATGTTGCGAAATACACCTACTTGAACCTAGTGCGTTGGCATGCAAACGATATAGAAAATTCTTGCATACAAGTCTGCAACGCATTAGGACATTTCATGTCTTTCCCCTCCCTCCCTCTTCCCTTCCATCTTCTAGCAATCTTGTCTTCCTCTGTGAATTATATTTTTTTCAATATAAAGAAAACAAAAATTAAACCCATATTTTTAGCTTCAGTAGCCACTCTGCTGATCAAGACCCTGTACACCTTATTGTTCATGTCTTAAGGAGGCTACCAGCCAAATTTCAGCTTTCCACACTTGATAGGAAAGAAGTTAGCTTCGGGAGCCACTCAGTTGATCAAAACCCTCTGCACCTTATTGTTCACGTCCTAAGGAGGCTACCAGCCAAATCATTATAATCATATAGCCAAATTTCAGCTATAATCATATAGGTACCTACCTACCTCACTTCTACGAATCATAATAATCATTGAGCATATTTCGTTACGTAACGTAACGTGACATAACGACAATTTGGTTGTGTGTCATAGCAAAGACATGAAATGTCAATACTCTTTGAAATTAATTCTGAGGGCACCGTTAGAAAGAGCGATACATATGTCAGCTCCTTGGGGCAAAATAAGGAAATTTCAACATGACTTGGAAAGTGACAAATTGGACTGAAGATCTTCTTCTTCTTTGTATTCTTTTGTATGATATTGAATGACGTAACTTTGTTTTTTATTATGTTGTATATTGGGCTTGCCCGTAATAAATAAATGAACATTTTAAGAATTTATGAAAAAACCTTGAAACGTTTAGACCGCCTCTGTTCGTCAGTTTTTTGGCTGTTAGTTGTAACAAGTTTTGTTATCATGGATTTAATTCTTATTTGAAGAAAATTTCAGGGAATGTGCGTTTTAGACTGTAGGTGATCTCTTGTAGAATTCGATTGCTCACAAGTTGACTTTTTGAGACTTTCGTTACATGTCTGTCTGTGTGTCTCTCCGATTATCCGCAGATCCCTGTAATGAGCCGTTTTTCTACAGCTTTCATGCGATTTTGATGAATCTGGGAAAAGCGCGTTGATGTAGAGTGCGGACATGCCCGAAGTTGTTGGTCAGTAAACGAGTATTTTCTTATAGTCGAAGTGAAGTTACGAAGGTGCAGCTTGGTATGAAGGTCCCAACTTCAAGGGTATGAGTCCAGCCAATCACTATGTTCATGAAACGTATATTCCATGTCACAGATGCCATGTATACATCAATAAAGGACCAAGCAAGAGCTTTCGTACCTAAGATATGTCGTAGCTAACAAACTAGACATGTCTAGTTGCACTAGAAGAGAAAATTAATTAAACAAAAAAATTAAACAATAAATTAAACAAAAAAACCCTTTTAAGAAAGCTTTTATTTAAATGCCCTAAAAAGAAGGAAATACATTTTTACTTACAAATTTTAACTGTCTACTAATAGCCTATATACACAATTAATAAAATGAAAAAAGCTTGTCGCGAGATTTAGGCTTGTGTGAATCAACTAGTTCCTAGGTACCTATTTCATTGACCAACTAATTTCGATAAGTTTATTTTTTTATTTCAGTTTAATTAGGTAAATACTTACAAATTTGTAGGTAGGTATTATACCTATCTAGTACCTACTTACGCAAACGTCGCGACGAGCTTTTATGATTTTAAGAATTGTGTATATAGGCTAAAATTTGTAAGTAAACATTTATTTCCTTCTTTTTAAGGCATTTAAATAAAGATTTCTTAAAAAGGTTTTTTTGTTTAATTTATTTATTACTTTTTAGTCATCGCTAGCTAGATTTCTGTTCATTTCATTCGAAGCATCATTGTTGCAAGGTCGTTTCACGGTTAATTTTGGAAGAGTTTAGCTCTTCAATAAGGAGACTAAATTAGGTTTTTATTTCAGCTTGGAGCTTACTTGTGCCGAACGAAACAAAGTTCTTGGTTTGATTTTGGAGTTGTCTTTCCCCTAGACAGGTTGCAGATCTGATGACGCCCATCTCGCCAAATCACACAAGTCAAAGTTGATCAACCGATTTTACAGGTTCAAATCTAGAATAAACGAGGTCTCTACACCAAATTTCAGGGAGATTCCGAAAAGAGCTTCTTCTTTTTTAACATACATTTTTTCTCAACTTTAACCTCTTCTCAACAAGCCCTTACATTTGATACCCATAAATGACTGTTCCGCCATCTTGGATCGTCCGCCATATTGAATTTAGAATGACGTCACACAACTAATCGTGTATTGTCATCCAATCTAAACGCGCATACAAAATTTCAGCTTAATCGGTTCAGAGTATCTGCTTCAAAATCGGGTGGCAAGATTCCACCCGAACATCCTTACATACGTACATACATTGCAGGTTAAATAAAAGCTTTTGAAATGGCAGGAAATTCCCGCGATACATTCCTTAGAGGAGTTGAGTAGTACACAATTCTTCAAGGGTTTCCGAAGGATGCAACTCTCGATACGTAAAAGAATTAGATACTTGAGGCTTAATCAATGGTGAAACAACAAAAGCTACTCCAACGGATTCCTCTGATATAATTCCTTCATATCTGTATTCAGGCGCCGTATTCGTTGAAAACCAAAAAAGCTTACACCGTAATGTGGTATTAATACAGTGATTTAGGTACTTTATAAAAATCAGATCCTAGAACCAACTACGGACTGGGCCACAGCGTTGCACTATCCAGCTCGGTCGTCTGTTATTATTCAATTGAAGAATGTCACATGTAAAATTATGTAAATAAACTATCTATCCCTATACTCAGTTTGATTCCGGTTGTTGTTTCAGTTTCATTGAATGAATTCGTTCTGTGCATGGTTAAACATAAAATTCTACATCCCTGTCGATCTATCTCGCCCAAATTTGAGGGTAATCGGGGAAAGATCTTCCTTAATCAATCATCGTATCAATATTATATTAATCAATCGTATACTTAGTAGTAGCTGGACATGCGCAAAATCCTGGTCACAATCCTGAATTTTACAGTTTTCAATCAATTTCGAAGACATTGTCTGGAAGTGGTTTGGCCTGAAGATGGTCCCCTACGAATTTCATCTCTCAAAAATCTAAAGTATCCACTGCGGAACATAAGATCCATCACACTACGTTTTCTCGTTCAAATTTGGCTGTTTGGATTTAATGATTTGATAACGCTTTTCAGTGGCATCACCATCGTATCAAAACTAAGTCCTTCTTGTACAAGATCAAGCCCATCATACGGTTTCGATTCAATGTTCACAGATTGAAACATTTATGCAGATGGTTCTCTTTGATTTGGTAGCTTTTGTCCAATCCACAACTTCCGCATTGCCAATTGATTGGCTCTGATTAATGTTACGGATGCGAGCAAGACACGTGCCTCAGTTAACTCGTTTATAGATCGAAAGAACAAAATTAACAGAGCTAAGCAGGTATACTGTAATATCCTGAAGAAAAGTAACATCAAGTAGTGTAACCGAGAACCTGATTTCCGAAATTATTAAGCCTATTAAGTAGTTGCTTGCTTTTTGAATATATAAACCAAATCCAATTAGTTAGTCATATATGCATATGTATACAGCATTCCTTTCTCTCTACTATTCCTCACGAAGAAATAAATATTATTCTGAAGGGGTTCTTCATGATTAACCAAAGCCATTGTTATTTGGACCTTCACAACATAGTTTTGGAGAAAGGAGGAAGTAGCGTTCCCACGGTACAGGAAATATTGTGGTCAACGGCTAGCAATGTTTTCGTTGACACGAGATCGTTGACACCCAACGCATAAAAGACACAATAGGAAGGACCTCTCATTGTTTGCAAAACAAGTTAAGAGGTTTTGGCCTAGGGCCGACCCGGAACATAAATATGTCCACCCCCGACTTCCGAGCCAATGTTTATACAATATGGATTTCACGGTTGTAGGTGGCATTTTTGAAGAAGTTAGGGTCGTGAAACTACCCTTTCAGCAATATGTGGAAAACCCCTCAAGGTAAGGGGTAGGAGGGCACCGAACTCTGGTACACTGAGGAGGAGGTGAATGCTCTCGTCTGTCCACCAGGATGTCCGGGGTCAACATTCAGTCACGGTACCATTTCAATATTGTGCTCTTCTTCGTACAATAAGTTAACTAGTTCCTGCTCTGTTTCGAATCGTGCGGTGACCCTTCGGAGAGATTTCTCTTTGGGTGCTTCACAATGTCCTACCTCAGAGCTATTGTCCAGAGAAATGCTTCTGGGTTAGTGACCTACCGTCGCTTCCATTTTTCTTCCTCCTTTCCGTAATCAGTGGAAACAAATACAGTAATTATACTAGGAATGAATGAATGAATGAATAACACGTATATTTTTCTTCATGGTAATTACATATCGGGGAACATAAAATCTCAGCTACTGCTATATCCCAGGATAATGCATAACAATTTTTCCTCTGTTTACTTAAGTCCCGTACTATCTAAACAATATATTTGTGCCTCCATGTCGTAAGCCAGACGTGAATCGCTATGGTTCGAAAACCGTCAGCGAGAGTTCCGCTTCTCTTAATTTTCTAACTTTCGCACTTAAATTGATAAATTCAATAACAACAAAAGCCTACAGTAAAGAACTATATTTCTACTAAACTTCTTCTATAACTATTCAACTACATTCATTTAATTACATTTAAGGACACAATTTAAATTTTTACAAAATATAAATATAAATATTTATAACATATTCTCGTCATACATACATTATAACATATATTCCCATCAGATACAACATATTCCCAACAACAACAAACAACATGAACATAAAAGGAAGGATCAAGAGCCATCTAGTTCGATTAATTAACTTATCTTTACCTCTAGCTACTATATATTATTATAATATTATACTAGTATACTAATATTATTACATTCCTAGTTAGGAATGTAACCAACGTGGAGAGACGAGAAAAAGTAAAATGGTGGTACTCTATAATTTATTTCACCAACAATTAAATTGATTACCAAAATTATAGGAGTATCAAATTGGAGGAAAGAAGAGGGGTGGTCTCAGTGTTTAGTTTAATTTTCAGGATAAGTAATGAAACTTTATGTAATGAGTTTCAGCGATAGGGGTTTATTATTCTTGAATTAAGAAACACGATCCCAAACATATATTTTCTATAATTAACCTTTGTAACCGACCAAGAAAAAACAACTTCCTCCTCCCTCTTTTCAAAATTTGTTGTTTTACGTTTATAAGATAATTAAAATGCAAATATCAACTTCAAAATTACAAAAAAAACTAGTTTAAAAATTAAATCATGAGCTGGAGATAAGAAGGAATCATATTCGAACAACATTAAAATGTGGTATCAAAATCGAATAGAAAAATCTGTACCCTCCACCTTCCCTCCCTACAACTTCAACAGACAAGAAGAATGTCAACATGAATGTGAATGTAACATCCTTACGTAGTAAAAATCGCCCGGTAAATTGTGGTGATCGAATCAACTGATTAATTGGAATGGAATGATCTTTTCAAAATTCCTTTTATAATCGAGCTCTTTTTTTTCCTTCACTTGGCATTAGCTCTCGCCATAGCCATGAAGCATTTATTACATAACTAAATATTTTCATACATAAAAATAATCATTTTTTTCTTTAAATATTATTAAATTAAATTTTTACATCAATTTTGCTAATGAACGAACACAATTCTTTATAAATCACAAAATCTTCTTATTAACGTCAGTTATGCAGCCATGTAATTTAATATATAACATATATACATGGTAATATATACATACATTTATACCTTTTTATTGGTTTACACCTTTTTAATCGAGCTCTTCATTACCTTTGTTGTACCTATTTTTGCGACCAAGTGAAGCGTAGATGGGTGTTCTATTTTATCTAGTTGAATTTCGGTTGTTCTATTCGCTAGCTTCTACCTCTGTGTCGATGTACATTATATTGTACACTAGTGGGTGTTTAGATGTAAGCATTGAGGGAATGCTTAAGTGAATGTACGGAGTCATCCTGCCGCCTGATGTTCAAAAAACTATGTTTGAAAGTTCTAAAATGGTATTGCAAAAATGTGTAGGTTCAGCAAAAACTGTTTAAATCGACAGAAATGAGAAATGAAGCTCCGTCGCGACATTAAGCACACTGATCAGTTGATAGATCCTTGCTGCTGCTGTTTTCCTGACCGGTCTGCGGTGCTGAAATATGGATAGAATTCTTTTAAATGTTGAATACTATGATAAGTCGTAGAGGTGACGGGTTTAGATTACATACTTCAGATTTCTCCTCGTAGATAAATGCGCGGAAGGGCTGTCTAATACAGAATTAATAAACAAATTTGTTATAATCTCGAGCCATTCAAACTAATGCAGACGTAAAAAAATATGTTCTTAGTTTCCATATTTCAGGAGAGTTTCAGGAAAAGTAATTGATGTCGGTTAAATAACTATTTCTAGTCATTCTGGGTGTTGGAAAGAATAAACGAGGGTGACGCACTTCAAAATTTAAAAGCCAAGTAGCTCAACTGCATCAAGCATCATATTATCGGAGACTTACTTTTGCTGTGCTCTCTATTTGTAGTAAAAATGAGTGGAAGAGGGCAAGAGCCCATTAGGATTTATTAGGAAATCCTAACATTTCTCAATATTCTTGGTGAAAGCTTGAAATCTACATGAAAAACGGGCATTTACTGCTTGACAATTGGTTAATCTTAGAACTGACTGATAAATTTGGTAAATACTCGATAAACCTAGTGTGAATGAGGAATTTCGGACTTTAACCTATCCCTCTTGGCAAATGTGCGGATTTTCTCGTTGGGATTATAGTTGGTAAAAGCCCAGAGTCAGCCGGTAGAAGCTGAAATAGAGGTGAACTATGTATACTAACTTTGTATACTTTATTTCACTTTGCAAACTTGTAAATGAACTATGTAAAGATGCTAATATTGTGAACTTGTAACTTCATTTTCTCGTAGCAAAATCAAGTAAAATGAGAGCAAGAAGAATTTACAATAAATTACTTGTTGCAACTAGCAAGAGAATTACCTATGGCACTTCTAGTTGCACTTCCTATTTGCTGCCTTGTAGAGGCATTTTTAGGTGGAACACTTTTTAAAACAATTGCATTTCCTGAAACCCTGCTTTCTACCAATGGTTTTCATCATTTAAATGATTAACAGGAGTACAATCCAGTTCTTAGTGGAGGGGACCGACCCGACAGTTCCGCCACCCCCCCCCCCTCCCCCGCTCAACACTCCTTCAACTAACCTTCGGGTGGGCTCCTTCCGCCCTTTGTTATCCCGGCATCACCACTTTTCCGTCCGCCCGAGGGGTCATTCGTGAAAACGTGCCACCTTGGTAAGCACTAGCCTCTCTGGTGCTCTGGTTGAATCTACAGATGTTTCCAGGGAGTTTATGAACACAGAATGCGCTCACGTAAACCCTTGTTAGCAACCCCCCCCCCCCAGCCGTAGCTTTCATCTCTGTTTACTAGCTCCCCTCCTCTGAGCTAGAATCCCATATTTGTAGGTTGTCCACTGTCCCGCTTTTTTGCGAACAGCAGTACCAAAGCTTATTTTTTCACCAGGTACACCTTCAGGTTATACGAAGGTCTCGGCACAAATTTCGAACTGATTACGTGAATCTGTAGGTACTACATTTACAAAGAGTCGTGGGAAATTCGCACATTTGCCGAAACAGATTGTTAAAAGTCCGAAATGCTTCATTCACACAAGATTTTTTTGGGTATTTACCAAATTGGTAGATCAATCCTAGGGTTAACCAACTGTCTAGCCGTAAAGGCCCGTTTTTCATATGGATTTCAGACTTTCACCAACAACATTGGGAGACACTAGGATTTTCTGGTAAGTCCTTCCATTTACCGAACTTCAGGATTTTACAGTAACATAAACACACTCAGAATCTCTTGAGCGTTCAGTAAACGTATGGAACGAGACAATCTCAAAACTTTTACCTGGCAGACTTCAATCTGTTGTGTAGACGACAACAGTACAAAAACTCTAGTCTCGATTACCAACTGGAGCCAAAAGCCTCTGATGAACCCATGATACGTAATTCGATACCCGTTACATCCGTCGCTCTGTTGGGCAACAATTTTCAGAGATCTGCTCTCAATCTCCGGTGAACTATCTTATCGTCCCCGACCCATATCCAGGTTGGATTTCAGTTCATTAAGGAAAAATCTTTAAAGGCCGTCTGGCCCCAGGTGGGGAACAGCTTAAGTTTCAATTCCTTCTGATTGGCCACCCATAAAATGAAAGTGAAGTAAATAAACGTGATGAGCGCGGATCGTGTTTGGCTTTTTGCTCAGCACCAGAACTCCTCTTCATTGAGGTAATTTACTAGATTTCGTCAGAAATTGAAAGGTCAAAACATGAGATTTAGGGTAATTTTGGAAAACTAGGAGTTGTTCAAGAAATACTCGTTAAAAACGCTGCAAATACTTTCACTGGGGTTTATTATTCAATTGGCTTGCGTTCATGATTTGAATTTCTTCTAAGCTTTGGAGTGTGCGTGTTTCACAGGATGGACGATTATTGAATTTCAGGAGATATGAATGGAGCACGAAAATCTGTTCTCAACTAAAATACCTATTTGGATTGATCAGTAGATCATATTTGTGTGCCTCCTGAAATTCAATAATCGCTCTATCCTGTGAAATATGCACACTCCAAAGCTTAGTAGAAATTCAAATCATGAACGCAAGCTAATTGAATAATAAACCCCAGTGAAAGAATTTTCAGCGTTTTTTTATTGAACCTCAATACCCCTCCCACAATAAAAACATCTATAATTTATCAAGTCCTTCAGCACTCGTATTACGTTAAAACTTCCCCAAATCCAAATTTAAACGATGTAGCCAAAGGTAGACTGGTGTAGAGGAGGCACACAAATGTGATCAACTGATCAATCCAAATAGGTATTTTGGTTGAGAACAGAGTTACGTGTTTCACGCATATCTCCTGAAATCCAATAATCGCTCTATCACCTGTGAAACAGGGACACTCCGAAGCTCAGTAAGATTCAAATCATGAACGCAAGCCAATTGAATAATAAACCCCAGTGAATGAATACTTATTTACCCCAGTAATAATATTGAATAATAAACCCCAGTAATAATATTGCATAATATTTACCTATATATTACCAGCGTTTCATGCATATCAGAATGCTTCAACCCGTGTATCGGCTATAAACTACAAGTATCCATACCGGCTATCACTCCAGTATCCGCATTCACTACGACTCGACGCTATCGGCTGGACATCACTAGGTTACAAACAAACAATAATAAACCAAAAACCGCAAATGTTGGCACCATAAATCGGGCCATACATCGGGAATGGTTTGACCTAGGGACCTGGGGAGGGGCTCATTCGATTCCTCGAGGTATGTTCTTAAAAATAAGTACACATTTAGGCCACCTTGACTTGTTTTGAGGTTTTTAGCGATTTTACAAAACTTTGACAGCCCTTAAAGGACACTTTAAATTGAGTGAGAGAGCTGGCTCAAGAATTGGGGCGTCGTCGGACCAAGATGGATTTTTCCTGAAAATTTCAGATCTTTTGCTCCAGCCGTTTGGGAGAAATCGTGCGTACGGCGCGCGAAAAATTGTTACTGCAGATTCGGACCCTTTGAAACGTAAACCATGAAATTTTCAGGGGGGGTTAGCATTTTTTTTTTTCCAGAGCGATTACAATGGTTTATTATTGAATAATAAACCAAAATTCAGATGGAGATCACAGTATGGTAATAATAATAGCTATAATCCTATCTTTCAACGTACTTTTAATGTTTCGCTTGATGCACCAACCTGAACAAGGTTTTGTGACGTGAGGTTGGTTACATCCATATCGTGAAGTTTTTGTTCTTGGCACGTTGTCGACGCTTTATTCACACGCCTCGGGACGAAAAAAAAACTGATGTTATCCGACGGGATTCCTCCCGTTGGAAACGGCCGGGGTGTTTGGCGGACCCGTTGGTATGTCCTCAATGAAGAAATATTTTCAAGGAAGCCATCCGACGAGCCCCGAAAAAGGCATTTGTCGAACGACTCCGAGGGTGAGAAAGGAAGAGTAAACTTTTATTTATATTTGGAGGCGTGTAGTTGTAGAAGTGGCCCAACCAAGTCTGAGTGGGATCAGATAAAGTTGGGCCTACTAATTGTTCTCCTCCTGAGGCCCAAGATGCCTTGACGACACCTCCTGGAAGGAAACCGTGCCTGGAAACCATCTCGAAAAGAAGGACGTTTTTCTCCCTGATATTTACGGCCGTCGACTCCGTGGCAATCAATTAAGAAATCAGAGGGCTCCTTGGGTGGCACGAGGATGGAATCCCTTCGTTTTCCTTCAACATCCGAACTCTCGCCTTATCTCCTCATTGCGGTGAGTGGTGGAAGGTAACCCAAAGCTCGTGAGAAAGATCACGGGAAAACTCGAAAAAACCCCCGAGGCCAGAGCGAAGGTTAGGTATACGATTTGTTTATAATTAGCGGAGTTGTTTCCAATTAGTTTGATGATTGTCGGGGCGGGGTTGAGGAGAAGTTGACAGTTTTGTTTCTCAGATAAGATCTGGGACACCACCTTTCTGGTGGCCCCTATAGGCTCCGAGAGCTTCGGCTTCCGAGCATGGACGTTTTTTTCAAAAACCGACTTATAACGATTGATTAGCATAATCGTCTTTAGGCGAGATCAAAAGGTGAATATCGACCGTGTGCGCCCACCTCGTATTATTCTCCCAACACCGCCAAAAGCTCTGATGCGCTCCTGAAAAACTTCGGAGCGAATAGAAACCGATCGTTTTGTCCTGTCAACTACCGACTTGATTTCGCCGGATAATCCGAATAATAAGTTTTAATCCTCCTCTTATAAGTTGCCTACCGTTTCGATCTCACTCAACCGGTACACCTCCACAACATCACGGATACCATGGAAACCACTAAACGGATCTGAGAAATGTGATATAAGTACAGTACTAGATAATATTAATGCTTATTGTTTTCGTACAGCTAACATAAGCATTGTAATCAACTTTCAGGAGATGAACTCTTCTTTGTCAAAACCAAAATTACAATTGTAGTCCGTCATGAAAAACTTTAATTTAGATTTCTTCTTTTTTCAGTAACCCTGCAAGAAAGTAATTTTTTATGCTGCCCTACTAATTACAGTGTTTTAACTATATCCATCTCTTCATAGTATAGGAATTCAAAAATTCCTTGTTCTTTTCAAAATCAAATAAATCAACTGGTAACATACAAATTCATTGTTCATTCAATGCATGCAAAAATAAATTTTTTAATTACAAAAGTTGAAGTTGCGTTCAGAAGATGTAATGGAGATGTTTTAGTAATAGATCTCCATTGCCCACATCAACACCATGTAAAAAACGTTCCAAGCGCAACCCCTTCTGCTCAAAACGCGCACAGTTAAACTGTATTTGATCCCTGTTCTGCTTTTCTCCTGAACACGGGCTCGATCAATCCTCGCTGAGATGAAACCGATGGAGATATTTCTGGACCTTCTAAGTCCAACTTGGCAGTAAGTCTCCATGGCAGAGGGAGAAATATTCGAAAGTCATAAGTAAGAAAACTTTTGTCCTACTCTCTTCAGCGTTGTCTTCTCACAAAAATTCCCACAGCTGAATAGTTGCAGATTTGAGATTTGGGAATCAGCGAGTAGGCGAGGTGATTCTGCCATTGCAAGTCATCTGAATGAGTCCAATCATAGCTTTAGTTTTGATCTGACAAACAGGCAATATGTAGAATTTCCTCACTTTTGCCCAAAGGGAGGTATGTTGGATGTGCTAGAAAAATTTGAAATTTTTAAGAGTGATAGGTCAGGAAAATGTTTAAATGATTTCATTCCTCAAAATTTTCACCATTATTGGGTTCTTCCTTGCAATAAGTTTGGCTCCCCCTCTCCGCAATGTTACTGTTTGTGCCTCCTTCACTTTGTAAGCCTTGAGTGGCATTGGTTGGTCCTCCCCGCCCCTTTCACTTCCCTGAGCCAATAGGACTAAATCTCCTCTCACTTGATCCTATGTAAGATATGATTTCTGTGATGTACCGTCAGTTCATGTTTGTTACTGACTGACGGGTGAAATACGGGTTGGTTACGTCCCTGTTAGTAAGAATCTTCACTATGTTGGATGCTTAAAAATATTGTATTAGGAATATAAAACGTGACACGGTTAACGTATGAACAGTATCAGAATGATTTCATTTTTAGAATTGAAAATAGATATACTACACGGTTTGGAGGTGTGGGTATCTGATTAGCTAACAAGCAATATTTGACAACCGTACTTTCTGATGTTAGACTTTACATAATACACATAAAATGGGGGTGAGCCTCAATGAGACTGCTCGATTATGTTCCCGAACCTGGTAAAGCCGAGGAATGGCGCCGCCGGAAGGTTCCTGCTCAACTTGGGTCATTTTGTCTGAGGACGACCGTGAATCGAAATTCACGTGCGGCTCTGAGAGCGGAAAGGTGGAAGTGGGGGGAAATAAAAAATAAAACCCCGTTTTCATCCCAGTGAGCGTCGTGGGTGTGTAAAAGCGCGTTCCCGTGTGAATATATAGGCGGTAGGAGGGGAGGAGGAGGGGGTTTAGGAGTGTGGAAGTGTTAGGAAGACAATTTGTAGCCGTGAGATAGGATCTCAGTGGCCACCCAAGACTGTGGCGAGAACGTCTTCTCCCCCCCGTGATATTTCACTTAAGGTTGGAGACTCAAGTAGTGATAAAGACCCCACACGCACACTCGCGCGTATTTGTTGTCGCCCGTTTTAAAAGGCGAATCCATCCACACCTGTCCACGGATTCATTCTACAAGTATGGTCGGAAGGGTTGATGAATATATTCCATTCCTTGTTGAGGAGAAATGGAAAGATCTTGTTGAGGACCGATGATTAACATGCAGCTCTCCTCCCTAATCCTTGGGAGGGCAGACGCTATCGTCCTCCATATCACGGTCAATGAATTTATACTTTCCTAACACCCCAGAGAGCTAGTTTAAAGTTATTTAATCACTTTCGTCAAATTTGTTTGGATGTAATCATACCTTGTATAAAACGCTGCAGATTCTTTCACTGGGGTTTATTATTCACTGATTCATGATTTGAATTTCTACTAAGCTTTGGAGTGTGCGTGTTTCACAGGTTATAGAGCGATTATTGAATTTCAGGAGGCACACAAAGATGATCAACTGATCAATCCAAATAGGTATTTTGGTTGAGAACCGATTTAAGTCCTCTATGCATATCTCCTGATAGGCAATTGTGATAAAGGAGGCAATAGCGTCTGCACTCTCAAGGAGTGCAACAAGATCTTTCCATGTCTCCCCAACGAGGAGTGGAATATTCATCAACCCTTCCGACCACACCAGTACAATGAATCCATGGACAGGTAAGAATAGGATTGCAGTAAAGTGTGTTTTCTCCTAGTTTTTGCTTTTTCTATCTTTCAAAATTACAAGCCGAATTGGGAAAACAAGAATTTAATTATTTTCTCAAGTAATATAGAACCTATCTGTCATAGAACCAGATATTCCTAAACAGATAAGAATGGTCTCAAACATGCAATCATATATTTACTCGATCTGGGTATATGTTTTTTGGTTTATTCAATAATAAACCATTGTTTGAAAAAAAAATTTTTGAAAATTTCATGGTTTACGTTTCAAAGGGTGTAGAATCCAAAAAAAAAATTTTCCGTCCGTTTACGCACGATTTCTCCCAAACGGCTGGAGCAAAAAATCTGAAATTTTCAGGAAAGATCAATATTGGTCCGAAAACGCCCCAATTCTTTAGCCAGCACTCTCACTTAATTTAAAGTGCCCTTTAAGGGTTGTCAAAGTTTTTTAAAATCCCTAAAAACCTCAAAAAAAAAGTCAAGGCGGCCTAAATTTGGACTTTTTTTGAAGAACTTTCCACGAGGAGTCGAATGAGCCCTTCCCCAGGTTCGTAGCTCAAACCATTCCCGATGTATGGCCGGATTTATGGTGCCAACATTTGCGTTTTTTCGTTTATTATTGTTAGTTTGTAACCTAGTGATGTCCGGCCGATAGCGTCGAGTTGTAGTGAATGTGGATACTGGAGTGATAGCCGATGTGAATACTTGTAGTGTAGTTAGTAGCCGATACACGGGTTGAAGCATTGTGATTCGCATGAAACGCTGTAAATTCTTTCACTGGGGTTTATGTTCAATTGGCTTGCGTTCATGATTTGAATTTCTACCAAGCTTTAGAGTGTGCGTGTTTCACAGGTGATAGAGCGATTATTGAATTTAAGGAGATATGCATAGAGCACGTAAATCTGTTCTCTACCAAAATAGATATTTGGATTGTTCAGTTGATCATATTTGTGTGCCTCTTGAAATTCAATAATCACTCTATCACCTGTGACACACGCACTCTCCAAAGCTTAGTAGAAATTCAAACATGAATCATTGAATAATAAACCCAGTGAAAGAATTTGCAGCGTTTTTTTCAAGAGCGATTACAATTGAAAAATATTCTATTTGAAAATTTCAAATTTCGTAAGACGGAGCATACATATCAGAGTGCTTAAACCCGTGTTTCGTCTAAAAACCCTTTCAGGATTTCACTCCAGTATCCACATTCACTGCATCACTAGGTTACTGCTTGCTGCTGCTGAACAGATTTACTTTTTTTCGAAAATTATCTCGTAATAGGGTAAAACACTTATCCATTATTTTTCTTCCAGGGATTTTCTCCACTTATCAAATTTGAAATTCTATTCCTACTCTTTTACCTAAAAATTGTATCACGTATGCTGTCAATGAGATGCCGTCCATGTAGTAGTGGGAGACGTGCATGATCGAAAGGAACAAGGGAATTGCGTTGTTAAGAGAGAGTGTTGTAGACAGTTTGTTTTATAAGGTCATGCTCGTTCCCTACTATACATATATATCCTAACAGCTCAACATATACCGGATTTGACAGTCTCGGCCATTGTTGGCGACGTGAATTGTGCAACAGTTTTTCACGTTTAGGCAGCTTCGGACCCGCCGAGTCGTGATAGATTCGCATTGTGCTTCTTGGGGGGGCCTTCCCGCCTACATGTGATCATCCACTAAATATTTATGGGGTGCTAAAGAGGGGCCCGGGGCCCTTGGCCAGGGTATCTCGACTTTTATTGGCCGCTCGCAGTAACCACCACCTCTTCCATCTAATTGACACGCAACCTCTTCAAACTCCTCGAAGTTCTGAACCTTCGTTTTCCCTTCTCCCTTCGTCACCTCCTTTTAAAATTTACGTGGACGATCTTTTCTTTTAACGAACCATCCGAAGGAGCGGATCTGTCTCTGTTTCACTTACGCTCCTTGCGCAGCCGCCGGACCGGTGCCTCGTTTCAGTTGAGCGGTTTCGAACGGTGAAGATCGGTCATAACTCGGAGGACAGTAACAACTTTGCCACCCAGAGGCTTTGAGGCTTAGTTGGTAGATGAACTAAAACCCCTGGTTCCAATGAGTTATTTCCAAGACCGACAAAATTCGAAAATAAGAAAACTCCGTAAATTCGAATCCCAAGATGATTTCACAATATTTTGCCCTATGTATTCAACTTACTAAAAAATATTGGAACTGCCGCTCCGAATGAAAAACGCTGCAAATTCTTCCACTGTGGTTTATTATTCAATTGGCTTGCGTTCATGATTTGAATTTCTACTAAGCTTTGGAGTGTGCGTATTTCACAGGCGATAGAGCGATTATTGAATTTCAGGAGGCACACAAATATGATCAACTGATCAATCCAAATAGGTATTTTGGTCGAGAACAGATCTACGTGCTCTATGTATATCTCCTGAAATTCAATAATCGCTCTATCACCTGTGAAACACGCACACTCCAAAGCTTAGTATAAATTCAAATCATTAACGCAAGCCAATTGAATAATATCCCCAGTGAAAGAATTTGCAGCGTTTTTTCTATTTTTTTATTTTTTTTAATGGTTATTAGAATGCTTCAACCCGTGTATCGGCTACAAAGCCTTTTAGGAGTTCACTCCAGTATCCACATTACTGCATCACTACATCACTACGTCACTAGGTTACTGATATCAACACAAAAACAATAATAAACCAAAATAACGCAAATGTTGGCACCATAAATCGGGCCATAGATCGAGAATGGTTAGACCTACGGACCTGGGGTTGGGCTCATTCGATTCCTCGTGGAGTGTTCTTCAAAAAGAGTACAAATTTAGGCCGCCTTGACTTTTTTTGAGGTTTTAGGGATTTTAGAAAACTTTGACAAACCTCACTATTGATTAATAAACCAAAAATTTAAATTTCTAACGATATTCAAATCCCTATTTTCAGAAATGATGGCGCTGTTAGGTATCGGCTATAATTTACAATCATATAATAATTATGTTAGTCAAATCGAAATAGATCTAGTCATGCAATAAGAGATGGAGGATGGAAAAAATTGTGTGTATGTAATTTGTTTAACCTTGTAATTACTAATTCTGCCTTTTAAATAAATGTTTATATGAACCAGGCTACTGGTATGTGTGTCAAATATTACAGAATGGAATGAATTGAAAACGATGGCGTCCGTAATTTATTTTTAGCAAAAGCTGCCCTTTTGAAAACAGGGTATTTCGTTGCTGTTCTGAGCTGTCCACTATCCGATAAAAAACTCTGACAAGAAATCAGCTACTTTGTCTCTGGGAGGAGGAGTAAGCTAAAATACAAATAGCTATTCTTCATCTGAGTATATTTCACGTTATGCTGGAAGTTTTTGCAAGAATCAGCTAACCCGGTACCCCTAAGTAGCATCCTACAGTGTACATATTAGTTGGTTACTGTAGATGAAAACGTCATGTTGCTGAGCTTTCGACCACTTCTGGTTCAAAAAAAACTAATTCATGTTTTTCGGTTCTAGTGAGTAGGGGAAATAATCTATTAATGAGCCAAACGTTTTGGATACCCTATACCTCAACACCCTCCCTCTGTAAATTTTGTAAGCAAGAGTAAATTAAACGTTTGGAAGTTTTTGAGAGGAAAAGATTTCGTTAATTGCGAAATCGGCGACACCGAGAATTAAACAGAAGTACCGGCCCGGCGAGGGTGAATTTTCAGCAAAAACAGAATAACATTTGAACAGGGGATTTTTAGCCTTCTGAGTCTTCCTTTAGTCTTTTTTCTTTGAGCTCTTTGACTGCTCTCGTATGACCATCTGTCGATTCAGGCTACAATCGATGCTAGTGTTTTTAGCGAGTGATGATAATCCATATTGATTGACTGGTTCCTGTCAAAGCCCGAAAATATATTGAGAGAGAGAGAGAGAGAGAGAGAGAAGAGAGAGAGAGAGATTTGGGTTTCGGCTCTTCGACTTGTTGAAAAAGGACAATTTGAAGCTGTCTTCAGAGTCTTCCTTGACCTTATTGATCAGAGATAAGCTAAGCAGGCGGTGTGAGTATGTTTGCTACAATGTCAATACTTGTTTTCCTTAAACATAGCCATCAAACCTTGTTGCAAGACTTGGTAAAAAATAAGTTGATTCGGCTTTTTAGGAGGAGGAGTATGCTACTATGTAGATATAAGATGTTTTGATTGCAAGTGTGTGATCATGCCATATCGCGTTTTGACACTTCTCCGTCAGCCTCAACGTTTGGCCAGAATATGGCATTTAGCTTTGAGCCAACAACTCTCACTAGATTTTGTCCTTAATGCATCACCTTACAATAATGGGTATGGTCAGGATAGTACTCCTAGGGAGGTGGTTCTGATGTTAAGAGGCGGAAACAGCGGAATATATTCTCTATGACCGTTTCACTGCTGCATCTTGTTCAGATTCTATCATTTTTGGAAAGGGTGCCGATATTGCCGAGGAAACATCCCAATACTGACATCGCTTGGTGAATGGCCTATTGAAAAGGTTCCGAGCTGAGATAGGGATACCGTCCTTTATCGAAAGGAAGGAAAAGCTAGTAGCGCGCCCCTTGCAAATATTGCTAAGATCTTGCAAGTCGTAAGAAATCAGTTGATTCAGAGCTTTATGAGGAATATCAGCTACTAGTTGTTTGCTTGCTATTATCTGAAGAATTCATGTTGCCGGACATTTTAAAGTCTTCCACGCCCTTCAGGTTAAGAGAAAGAAGCAGTACCTAATTGGTACTGTGACACCAAATTTGGACCTAGGAAGGCACCGTAAATAAAAGGTGGACCTATAGGACTCAATAGCGTTGTTAGTTTTCCGGCCCCCACTCATTTATTGATAGGATACGTTCCACAGGTCTGGGGTTGACATAGTTTCGAGCAGTTAGAAAAATTGAATAGGTACAACCTTAAAAAGATGTTTGCCCTGCCACAAAACACCTCGAACTATATTCTTTAAGCGGGAAGCAGAACTGATCCGCTCGAAATCCACTTCAGGAAATTACAGATGGTATGTGTGGCCAGGGCCTTAATTCTTCCACAATATAGATAAATAACAACAATGGCACACGAAATGGAGAGGTGGTGGAGGTCCTTTCTGACGTCGAAATTGGAATTAAATTTTGATTCTGAATCGGATCAGAGCAGAGATTGCTGCACAACATCGTAAGAAATCAGGTTATTCAGAACTTAATGAGAAGAATACAGATATTAGTTGTTTGCTTGCCAGTAGCTGAAGAATTCATGGTGCAGGACATTTTGTAGTCTTCGACACTCTTCAGGTTCAAAGAATGACAAGTAATGTGAATTATTCTGGTAGAAATGAAGCATTTATCTGGAGAAAAATTTGTTCAAGTTTCGGGCGAGAGTAAATTAATCGTTCTGAATTGATTGAGAGAGAAAGATCTCGTTGATCGCGGATTTTCGGCGGTGGCAGGAGTCAAAGAGAAAAACCGGCGACGGCAAGCGGGGACGCCGATAGTAAATTTTCAGCAAGAGCCAGCGTCCTGCTGAGAACGGGTAATTTGTAGCTGTCTTCTGAGCCTTCCACGAGCCCTTCGATGGCTCCGACAAGAGATCAGCTAATTAGGCGCTCGGGGTTGAGGAGGTAGGCGCGCCCCGCGTCCCTCCATCTCAGCATCACCCGCGTCCCAGAGTGTCCAGTCATTGTCCCGAAGCATATTTCCCGTCCCGTTGGCTCTGAACCCCGAAACTTCATTGTGTTGTAATCAATTAATTGAATCACATTTTCGTGGGGGCGGGTGTGACAAGTCGGTACAACCTTCCCGGTAATATCTGATTTACATCACAATGGGGCTTCGGCTTAATAATGAGCCTCCTCCGAGAGGTTAATGAATGCTGGGGTTCAACATTCCTAAGGGACCCTCAGCCAATATAGTACCTATTTTAACTCAGTAAAACCTTTCGTACGAGTAAACAAGTTGAAGACGCATAATGCGTAGCTGTGCTTCTCCTCAAACCTAAATGAAATTGTCATCTGACCAACAAGACACACTAGTATCTAAGCCATTTTCAAGCCAAACGCAACATTTTCTATTATTTGCTCTATTATACCCTTTCCAAACCAAATTGACCTTTTCTTCGGTTTGAAATTCATCTTTCACAAACTTCAGCAACAAATATAAATGTAAATAAATCAAATTGTGAACCATATCGTTAATGTTTGCTGAATCATTGAAGCCTTGTGTTAAAGAACACTCTGTTGGTTTAATGTAAATGCTAAGAAAGACAAAAATAATTTATCGAAACATGAAACATTCTCATCCCAACCAGCATACTCAGTATCATGTTAATGATAAAATATAGCTGTTTGATAGCTTCGTTCCACTCTAGTTATGCAGAGTTCAATCTTCATAAACAAATATGAAAGTCAAAAACATGATTTTATTGAATACGGAGACTGAAACGAAAAAATTCTGGATTTTAAAAGTTGCGTGATAAATCACAGTGGCTCCAAAACTCAAGACGTTCTATCCCCAGCTGCTTTAACGTTTTCCAACAGTTAGGTTAAGACTCAAAAACATATTCCACGTTTAAATGAATTAAATAATTAGGTAAAGGTTTATTATTACTGCGTTAGATACACCTCAGATTGCTCATATATGTGTACTTTATGTGTTGGTTTATTATTCAATAATAAACCATTGTAATCGCTCTGGCAAAAAAAAAATGCTAACCCCCCTGAAAATTTCATGGTTTACGTTTCAAAGGGTGTAGAATCCGAATCTGCAATAAACATTTTTCCGTCCGTCCGCCGTACGCCGTACGCACGATTTCTCCCAAACGGCTGGAGCAAAAGATCTGAAATTTTCAGGAAACATCCATCTTGGTCCGACGACGCCCCAATCCTTGAGCCAGCTCTCTCACTCAAGTTAAAGTGCCCTTTAAGGGCTGTCAACGTTTTGTAAAATCCCTAAAAACCTCAAAACAAGTCAATGCGGCCTAAATGTGTACATATTTTTAAGAACATACCTCGAGGAATCGAATGAGCCCCTCCCCAGGTCCGTAGGTCTATCTATGGCCCGATTTATGGTGCCAACATTTGCGTTTTTTGGTTTATTATTGTTTGTTTGTAACCTAGTGATGTCCGGCCGATAGCGTCGAGTTGTCGTGGATGTGGATACTGGAGTGATAGCCGATGTGGTTACTTGTAGTTTATAGCCGATACACGGGTTGAAGCATTTTGATAACCATAAAACACGCTGCAAATTCTTTCACTGGGGTTTATTATTCAATTGGCTTGCGTTCATGATTTGAGTTTCTACTAAGCTTTGGAGTGCGTGTTTCACAGGATAGAGCGATTATTGAATTTCAGGAGATATGCATGGAGCACCTAAATCTGTTCTCAACCAAAATACCTATTTGGATTGATCAGTTGATCATATTTGTGTGACTCCTGATATTCAATAATCGCTCTATCCTGTGAAACACGCACTCCAATGCTTAGTAGAAATTCAAATCATGAACGCAAGCCAATTGAATAATAAACCCCAGTGAAAGAATTTGCAGCGTATTTTGTGGTTCGTTCTCTAAACGGAAGAATTCGTTTAGTTCGGTTTTGAATTCCACACGTCTTGAACGCAAACCAACAAATTTTGAATGGGCTGGTGAAAGGAGGGTTAGAGAAAAATGAGCTTATTTCAGGAGGGGGTAATTTAATACTTTTAGGATCGGAAAAATCGTTTTAGTAGAAAGGAAATGTGGATTTTATCGTGTTTTTGGGTTTTGGTAAATTTTTATAAAATACAGACAGACATATATTTTAGTACGTAAAAATGTAGTGAACTGGTTATCACCCTTGTAGATTTTACCAAAATTGTGAAGTTTGATTGTGTTATGAACGAAATCCACTTGTACGTGTGGATAGCTCAACATAAATTAGTGACGATCTTAATAGTATTCTAGTATTAGTATTCTTGCAGAGAATGTGATGAAAATTAATAAAAAAAATACCTGCTTTGAGCCTTAGTGGCTAACATCATAATACATGGAACATGTTTTTAGCTTCAACTTGTTCCTCTTTCTCTTGTTGTCTGTAAAAAACAATACAATTATGTTGTCTGTTCAATGAAGAAGAAAAAGAATTTTATTGTTTATGTCGAAGTGATAGACAGAATAGGTTTATGATAACTAAAGTAACTGATTCTAACCAACATGACAACCAAGTGACAATAAGAAAACAAGCGGCATTGTTTACTACATCTATATAATAACATACATAAAATTAAATCACGACATAAATACCAACAACAAGTACGCAAGGCCTGCGTGATAAATCGAGAGCTTTCCAACGAATGGAGAACGATTTTCGTCCGTCGAAAACTGAACAACTTTCATTTCCCTAGAAACAGCTCGGTTGTACGTGAAAACTATCAGAACAAGAACGGTTTCTGTATAACGCTTTTTTACTAGATAAGCCCGGCTAAAAACATGTTCCATGTTAAAATGATAGTAGGACATTTTTGTGTGTAGTAAAGAAAACTTAGATTCTGTCACGGCAGTGCAAGTCGTGGGCATTATATTCAACATTGTCGGTTAGGTATCATTGTAATTTCATCCCTTTTCTATACGGTTAGGTTTTATGACCGCGAGAAAAACGGGTGGTCCCTGTCTCCCGCAGCATTATCGCGTTTGAAACGGGGCATTTCCTTTGGGGCTCCGTTGAAAGGTTCTTATTTGTTAACACTGGGCAAGAACCGGGGACGTCGCGGGTGGAAGGCCAGCGTTTGAAATACGGTTGTGACACCCGAAGGTTGGGGGTGAGATTAAGTGGTCTAAACCGAATGGTGCGGTGCAGGGATCTTTATTGGGTCCCCTTCTCTTCCAAGAGAGACGCCTTTATAATGCGGGGGAACTCTATTGCCTGCAATCCGGTTAACTACTTGCTACCCTGGCCACTATAAACTCCGACTTTCCCATTAGGTTTCCGTGTGGAGAGGCCCCCTCTCAATGGACGGGCTATTCTATTTCCTACCCACCGCCGTGTTTGGTTGGAAGAAGACTGAGAGCGAGGATGAAACAAAAATTAAACGAAATAGCTCTAGAAGCACTGAAATCACCCGAAGCCTCCTCGTTTTATCTTAATTGCCGACTGTTTTGTACAGATATCAACCTCGAATGTGTTGAACTCCATTAACTGGCCACCACTTCTGCCGGAAAGACCCGCCTAGTCCTTTCCCTGTGGTCAGTGGTAAATTTCAACTCTTATTAGGCGGGTCGAATATCTTGCCATAAAAGTAAAGGGACTTAATTAATGGAAACTTCCAGGAAAAGTCATATAGTCAAAATGTTTACGTTTTTAAAAAAAATCTCCGAGATCGGGTATGTGTATTTTAGGCTTCCATTGTTAGTGTACAAATATAGGCACAAAGTTAATCTAATAAATATATAAAAAATTAGTAGTTAAACAAAACAAAGCTTCCAATTTCGTGAAGGTTTCACTGTTGAAGTTATGAACGAAATGCTCATAATCTTAAACCTACGGACTTTTCCTAAGGTGTTACCCTAGTTTGGTATCACGGCCTCGTCCTCCCCTCCTCCATACCAGTGTTTTCGATCTTAATTCACCAAAACGGCACGACTCCCTTATGTACCAGAAAAAATTCAATTTCAATGATACCGTTGGGAAGAAGGTTCAATTTTCTATCTCTCTATTGTATTAAAAAAATATTGCAGGTTGGTGAAAAACCAATCGGAAAAGTAAATTTCGTGAAATCTTCATAATGGACACTGTTTTCCATAATATTTAGGTCTAATAAAATTCTACTTTCCAAATTTAGCCTGTATTCCTAAAATATGCGCCAGAATCTCAGCTTTTCAACGGTGTACTCCAAATTGCTCGTAGAATTTAGTTTGAATGCGGGAAAACCATGGCTTTTCCTATGAAAATCGACGATTTTAACGAAAAATGGACTTTTTATGCTATAATTACAGTATAAGAGCTTGGTGTTTTTGTCAATCCTTCAAACTCTGAGTCACTTGACCTCTTCGATGGGAAGAAAGTAAATAGATTCAGGTTCGTACAAAACCTTAGAGTCCACGGCTTTGTTGCATCCTCAATGTGCTAATTACCAACTTCGTTCCTACGCTGATCATCATGCGAAATACACTCAGCAATGAAGAGTACGCTGAGCTGAAGTTAGTATCTGGGTGCGCGCACCAGAATGACAGGGAGGCGAATACCAACGAACAGATACATGAACACAACAGATACATAACTTATTGAGTTCTTACATACCTCGGGAAATACGCCCTAACTGGGAATTCGTCTGTCTGGGAACCTTTTTTTGGCATGTTAGTTGTTACTATGTTATACATAGCTAACTTAACTCTTTGTCTATTACACATTTGCCTACCGCAGTGGCTTTGCGATTCACATCCCAATTGAATACACTTGACGATTTATTTTCTTTCCAATACGCAGGCCCTGGAAGACTGCGGAGGGTTTGTAGCACTGTGCTCAGTTGTCGCAGTTTATGGTTAAGAACACGACTTGCGTTAAGAGAAAGGGGGAGGGGGAGGGGCGTGAATCGATAACGTTTTATCTCCTTGTGCGTGATGATCTATTGATTTCCAGGGAAACACATTGTTTGTCAATGTTCGAACATCGGTCGGCGAATCCAATCGTTTTCTGAAGTCAGACACATAGAAACCGCTCATCCAAATCACGTAAGTCCCATAAAGGCGTTACGACTCCACATTTTAATATTCGCCTTAGACCAATTAGTGTCTATTCTCCTTTTTTAAACATATTGGTAAGTGATGCATACCCTACAGATCCCCCATGCCCGGGTTTTTTGTGATCATACTTGTAAAAATAATTATAGGCACTTATGAATAATTTTTAAAACTAAATCAAATCCTTAATCGAAAAAAGCACGAAAATCAGCTGAAAATTCTACCAGATATGAGCAGAGCTTGAATGGATCTTTCTTCATATCCGGGCATCAAATTTAAAATTTCTTAATTTTTAAAAACGTTGCCAATTCTAACACATGGTTTTATTATTTTCAGATAGCCCTACTTCGCAGATCACTGGACTGTAGATGATTACTAAGCGGAGTGTACAGTCATTATCTAAATATAACTTGATAGATACCAGTATTTGGGGGAACGGGTATAGGTGTTGAATGTGCCACAAATGAATTATGAAATGAAATGAACTGAAAATTTTCATTTGTATAAGCCTTCCGGCGATACAAGAGCATAAATGAATTAAAAATATATAAATGATAAAAAGAAAAAAAAACTGTTGAAAGAAGTGTTTATACATATAAAGAACTGACACTATCCAAGCACAATTTGTGTTAGTGTATTTGTATGACTTCATATAGGATTTTAGACAACATAATTTTCATCATCATAACGTGATAAGTTATCACTGATAACATATTGTATGTTATATAATCGTCCACACCGTTCCATTCATGAAACCGATTGAGCTACAGATGTAGTGGAACCTAGAAAGCGGTTGAACCTGAATAAGTATATATATACACAGGGAAGCCAATATATACACTGCAGAAGCAGCAGCTATACAATTTACTCTTGAATATGTGTGCAACATCATTACAAATAGTCAGTTGTTTGAACACACAATAATTTGTACAGACTCTGAAAGTGTCTTAAAAGCTATTTCCAGCAGTAAGCTATGTAAATTCAATAACCACATTATTGCTTAGATTATAGAATTACTATATATTTTGCAAATCTGGAAATATTGAGGTCAGTTTCATTGGGGTTAGAGAACATAATGGTTTAATTCATAATGAGAGAGTAGACAGGGCTGCCAAAGCAGCAGCATTAGCAGGGGATTTGGTGGAATGTTTGTTGCCAAAAGAAGATTTCTATGCTGTGTTTCGAAAGAATAAGAAAAAGGTATGGCAAAGTAGGTATATACAGGGTAACAAGGGCCGGTTTCACAAAGATGTTGTAAATTTTAACCCGTGTTTTAAAAATTCCGAACCAAACAAAAAATATATTCGAGTACTGTGCAGAATGAGGAGTAACCACGCATTATGCCCAGCGTACTTAGCAATGGTCAGGCCTCACAGTAATCGGCACATAGACACATATGATGGTTTATGTGCTCATTGTGGTGTTGTGAGGAAGTGTTGAACACATGGTGATGGAATGTGCCACCTATGTTGTTTCTAGAGATATACTTTTTATAGAATGATACAAGATAATGAAAAGCCCTTTTAGTCATAAATGTTTGCCGGTAGAAAATTTGGAGGTGTTCCAGCTAATCTTCAAATTTGTAGAAGATAATAAAATAAAAGTTTAAATTTTAGTGTGGGTTCCGTTTCTCAGCAGTTCTTTTGTTTCTTTTTTTAAATTAATTAAGTTTTATTGTAATCGAAGCTTTTTTAAAATTTCATTGTAATTCACCGATCAATTGTAAGAAAATTTACGTGTTTATATAATATATATTATATATTATTAATTAATGGCTGTATGTAAAAACAACGCCAATAATAATAAAAATTGAAAAAAACCTGAATAAGTGGAATGGCTTGGATGAGTGTGAATAATTATATGAGTAAGAAAAACTTCCTGGATAAATAAAATTACCTCATATTTCAGCATTCAAATTTGGTTAGGACAGAAAATATACGTTAAAGTTTTTCGTGACGTGGACGCTTACATTTCCCAGAAGGCAAGTGTATGAAAGCACATGGAATATCAATATCTACAGCAGTGCAACATACAGCAAATGGACAAGACATCCATGAGTCAAGTTGGACCAAAGATTCAATTCGCATCATCCATGCAATGTCTCTTTTACTTCGCAGGACTCGGAAAAAGCAAAGGACGTTATTTGGGTATCGAAGATGCTGCTGCTCATCCTCAACTCGAAGATTTTTGCTTCTATTCAGAAACGAATGAGTTGTTCGATCGAGAAGAAATAAATAGATAAAATATTTTAAGTTTCAGGTTTTGTATATTTTTGAAGAAATCCTCCTATCGATCTGTACATAACCCTGCCTTCAACCATGTGCTGAGAGGGGGGTCACCGAAGTCGGTTGGTGGGGGATGGGGTCCCACAAAACGTTTACAATCCCTCCTTCACCATAAATAACAAGGCGTAACACAATAGTTCGTGATAGATCCTTCTTATTAATGTTATCTGAGGATCGGGTTTCTCTCGGATCGGCCGAGTCTCAGGGGGACTAGCCGTTATCATCCTTCGGGTAATTAATGATCGCCGCTACAATGGAACCATTAAGGTAAACCTACGCATCACAAGTTCAGCAAACCTTTGCAAATATTGCACCTTTCCGCTCACAATCAGATTACACCGTCCATTCATCAAGCTTCGCGTCACGGCTTCGTGATGAATCAAATTTTTAGCTTCACCGAACTTGGATAGGCACTCATTAACCATATCGCGGTAATTAAGAGCGTTCACCGATCACTATGAATGCTTGATGGCGTGAGCAAAACTGTAAATACCTATAACATCACTAACATTTCTTTCATCACTGAGCTAAAACGTCCATAGAATGTGCTCTAAGATTACCCAGGACGGCCATGGTTTGTATAATTCGCTCCAAGTATCATCTTGAAAGCAAGATCATTCCAATCCACTTCAAAGTTTAACTATACCTCTCATATCTGTGACCCATTTGATCATATGCTTGAGAAAGCAGGAGATCAGCAGCAGATTCTCAAGAATTACTGGATAACTGCTTACCGCAGGTTTGTCCGTACTCAAATATTACATACTGAATCAAGCTTACCCCAATTGCTTAACGAATGGACAGATTTTACAAGATGCTAGCTGGCCGTATCTTCTCCGATATCCACCCGACAGTTCTCGGTTGAACCTGAAGAAGCCTTTAAAGAGCTTGAACTTACAGTATGAGCAAAGCAAAACTCTCGTTGAAATATTATTATAGTAAATAGTTATTATTAAATAAAACTTAACCTGACAGCAGCCCATCGATGTTTGGGAAAAGATGTGAGTAACGTAGGTTGTATGAGCATCAGAGTTTGGATATCCAAGTACATCGGTATTTTTAGCACTTCAGAAAATCTACTAATATTTATTAATAATATAAGAATGATGAGGTGAAGCTGCACAAGGAGCAAGCTTCGAAGAACTTCTACGATTAGAGAAAGAATATACTTGTTATAATTGGCACTTGTACTTGTCTACAAAGTTAATTTCAAGTTGAAGAACTTTACAAACTTGTAAGTAACAAACATGCAGGTATTGTACCTGTATTTTATACTTGTAAGTACTTTTATCCAACTTCCATCTAATTGCGCATATTCGGTCCAGCGCCAATTCCTTACTCAATAATTTTCAGTAAATCTTTTAACAAAGTCACCTTACCACCGTTTAGAAGGGTAGCATATGCGGCGAATTGAATGTTTGCAACTACGTTGGTAATGCATTTGTTCCACCTGTAATTGAATAACTTTTTAAAGGTGGTTGTTGAGGTAGGGAATCTATAGGCTTAATCACATCTAAGAAATGTTCAAAATTCTTCCACTAACTTGGTGGACCTGGAAGCAACCGAGAATACCTGTTTATTCCCCTATTAATGAACCTAAATAGCTGAAATTCTTGAACGAGCTTTTTTTATGTTATAAAAATTAATACATCTCTTCTTGAAAATTTTTTTTGGTTAACTCATCAGTAAGTTAACGGTTCAGTACCTATGATTTGCCTGATTTGAAATGGAATTTTCTCCAGGAAGTCAGTAAATTATAGTGCAGTATCACACCAACGGAGTATGACATCTGATGTTCAGTGTTACAGATGTATCGGAAGACCATACATTCTTTTGGAATTCACAAGAGCTATTCTTTATAAAAAGATACGTGTTTTGACAATTCAATAAAAATGGAAAAAGGAGGATGATAACCCATCCTGTTGCCAGCATATTCTCGTTGAATGGACATACACGGAACCTTTGAGAGGAATGTCATTTGATGATTTTTGATGTGCTGTTTTATTATGTGTACTTTTATTTTGATTAATCAAACTCTGAGGACTGGCCATAGAGCAAAAAAATACAGCTAAAATGCTGGCAATTCTAACACATGGGTTAATTATTTTCTAAATAATCCGTGATTGTTCGGGTCGTTGTGAGGTTTGTGGGGTTCGGAAATTGTGATTATGTGCTGTGGGTGAATTTCAACGGATCTGAAACCTACCTCAGTCAATTTTATTACCATTACCTTTATTTTATTACAAAAATTAGAAAAAAATGACACCCTAATTGTCTATTTTGGTAAAAATCTGTAGTTTCTGGAACACACTATTTATGTGAGGCGACCGGGCTGGCAAGTAGTTAGGACCAACTAGAGCCCAAGTGGAGTCCATGTGCTACAGAAATCATTGTTTACATTAATTCTAAAACCTAAACCCTTGAAACGTAAAATGACTAAGTTTGGGAGGGTTTATAGAAAGTTTTTGCTGTACGATTACAAACGCTAATTGTTGAAAATAATGAAGCAACACGTAAATTGCAATTGGGTTATCAAGAAAGAAAAACGATAATACCATTAAAAACGCCGCAAATTCTTTCACTGGGTTTATTTTTCAATGCTTCACGATTTGAATTTCTACTAAGCTTTGGAGTGTGCGTGTTTCACAGGTGATAGAGCGATTATTGAATTTCAGGAGGCACACAAATATGATCAACTGATCAATCCAAATAGGTATTTTGGTTGAGAACCGATTTAAGTGCTCTATGCATATCTCCTGAAATTAACTTTGGGTGTAACTTTGTACACCCGTTCTCGTTTGTGAGCGTTATTATTTATTATTGTCCGTTAGCTGTAGGACTGTTTTTGTTAAAGAGGCTGCCGCTGCACTTATCAAGGGAGATTACGTTATCGTGTTTGAGTGAGCCTCGAAACGTAAACTTCTCAAGTAGTAAAGAGGCCGGTGAGGTGCCGGCACTTGACCGGGTGGCCCCTCTTGTCTCGCGCCGCTGTCTTTGAAGAGCGCATTTCAACGACAAGAGCAATCGGACGATTCGACATCCGGCAATTCTGACGACTGTGGTCGGGGTGTTTCCTTATTCGTCTACTTCAAAACAGACTGCGCTTCGTCGACCAAATCGAATATCTAGTAGCAGATAATGGAACCGAACGGTTTAGTTGGTAGACGAGATCACCGTTTCAGCATGCGCGTCTCCCTGTCATCGTTATGTTTGACAACCAACATACTGTTACGAATCAGATATAAGTGCTGTGGTAGCAGATATTGGATTAAACAGTTAGTAGAGTTGGAGTTGGGTAGGGTTGGGGTTGGTTTAGTTGGTTTACAAGGTTTTAAGGTTGGTTATATAACTTGGTTTAAAGGGGATTTTTGAATTAATTGAAAAATCCATTTTGAAAACGATTTCGAAAAAACCGCTGAAGTTTTCATGTCCATTTCGTCTCGCCTCCCAGGGTGCCTTTTCATGAAGTACAACTCCCCCAAAACCCGAGAGGCATGCCTCGTGGTTGTCGGGTACATTAAGGGATCCCGATTTCGATTCTTGCTGATTTTGGGTAGTGCGGATCTTGCAGGATTTGTGCAAGGATCTTGCAATCCTGTAAGAGGAAGATGCCTTGCCATAGCCTTTTTTTCCTTAAAACGATACCAAACACCAGTGTTGGTATATTTATGTACATCCATTCGTTTGCGCCTTGCCAGTGGCAAATTGAAAGCATTATGCATGCAACGGCCGTTCTTCCAGACTACATGAAAACATCCAGTTGTCAATTCATACCATTCGTAACAATCATACCTAATAATTATACACTCTTATTAATGACCTAAATATTTCAATTCAACATTATTCCGGGTATTTTATCATGACTTGACACTATAAGTTACTGATTAATTAATAATTATTTAATTTTTAAGTAATTAATTTGCGTTGTTTGGCAAATGCATGACAGTGCAGGATTGGGACTCCTAGGCACATTCCATGTGTGCTACCTTTAGAAAACGTACTTATTCGGAATAAATTTTCTATTCATTCATTAATTCATTTTTGGAACCGAAACGGCTTAGTTAGTATTGAATTAACTTGCTTCTACGATCTCTTTTTTCCACACTGATGAAAACCAGTAGTTGACGTTATTATCTACAAATATGTTTAAATGACTGTGTCCATTCTTACCTCTGTCGATAATAGGTTCCAAAACTGCTGAACTAATTCAAGTAGATTTGATCCACTTTGATGAGGGAGTTCTCGGTAGGTATTGCGCAATATTCAAATTCTTTAAATCTCCCGAAACAACCTAAATCAGGAAAAGTCCAACAACGGCCTCTGGTTGGACATCTCTTCAGGGACTCAGTCTTATTATTTCATCGACTATTTGAAAAATATCGTTACTTGAAGAAATGTATACCCTCAATACAACAAACCTAAAACAACTTCTGTCTTATAATCCAGATGTATTTGATTGACGCAAAAGGGTTTTTTTACCGTAACATGTTTACAACCTCTCAAAATCATTGTTGTGATTTCATACCTGCTGCGGGATGAAATTTGATCTTTTTAACCAGATTTTTTTTAGTACTGGTGGGGGGTGGTTGAGTATATTGGAATTTAGGAACCACTCTGGCCAAATGGGACAGTACTGTGGCTAACACTGTTTAGATTCAACTTGAAATGGCGAGATTCGAAAAGGAGCCACCCTGGGTATAGTGGTATCTACCTGAGGGTGCTTCTTCAGATAACACATATGGGGGTCGTTTATTCTTTATATTTTAACGAATTTCAAAAATTATTAAGTCCATAAACTGGTAACAATGATTCTGTACCAACATTTGTAAATTTCTGCTGACTCCAACGGTTCAAGAAAGCATGGTGACATCGACTGGAGTTTTGTGGAGTGAGCTAGAGCTCAGCTTGAAAAATCAAGAAGGTGTATCGTGTTCAGTTCCTTGGTACTATCAACCCTATTGATTGTACTCACGTAAAAATGCAGTCACCAGAAGAGCCATATGTCCACGATTTCCGGAACGAAAAAGGGTACTAACTATGGGTTTAACTAAACGCCCAGACAATTTTTTTATAAGACGCTTAAAATGCTGGTTGTTGTTGCGAGGTGGACAGTATCTTACCAAGACCACAGAATCATGAATAACCGGAGGATTTAACAGCATTTCGATCATAAAAACGATGCAAAATTCACTGGGGTTTATTATTCAATTCTTTTCATGATTTGAATTTCTACTTAGCTTTGCCGAGTGTGCGTGTTTCACAGGTGATAAGCGATTATTGAATTTCAGGAGATATGCATAGAGCACGTAAATCTGTTCTCAATCAAAATACCTATTTGGATTGATCAGTTGATCATATTTGTGTGCCTCCTGAAATTCAATAATCGCTCTACTACCCGTGAAACACGCACACTCCAAAGCTTAGTAGAAATTCAAATCATGAACGCAAGCCAATTGAATAATAAAGTGCCCCAGTGAAAGAATTTGCAGCTTTTCTATGGTTATCAGAATACCTCAACCCGTGTATCGGCTATAAACCCTTTTAGGAGTTCGCTCCAGAATCCACGTTCACTACAACACTAGGTTACTGCAATCAAAACAAAAACAATAATAAACCAAAATAACGCAAATGATGGCAGCATAAATCGGGCCATACATGGTTTGAGCTATAGACCTGGGGTGAGGCTCATTCGATTCCTCATGGAAAGTTCTTCAAAAAGAGTCCAAATTTAGGCCGCCTTGACTTTTTTGGGGATTTTACAAAACTTTGACAACCCTTAAAGGGCACTTTAAATTAAGTGAGAGAGCTGGCTCAAGAATTGGAGCGTTGTCGTACCAACATGGTTTTTTCCTGAAAATTTCAGATCATTTGCTCCAGACGTTTGGGAGAAATCGTGAGTACGGCGTACGGCGGACGAACGGAAAAATGTTTATTGCACATTTGGATTCTACTCCCGATGAAACGTAAACCATGAAATTTTCAGAAGGAATTAGATTATTTTTTTTAGAGCGATTACAATGGTTTATTACTGAATAATAAACCGAAATTCGATGACAATGAAGTTGGGTTTTTATCTCTTTTAACATTTTTACGTGGTGGTTTCTTAATTGCCGAGCTTGATTGTATGATGGACACTGGTGAGGAAACACGGTATACCCGTTTTTTTATAGTAGAAAAAATGTAATTCCACGTGTAAATTGCCTTTATTTTGTTGTATGCACACACCAACGAGGATGCTAACTTTACTATCTGAGAACAATATTTATAGGGGAGACAATTTTATCCATTAGATAATCGAAGCAATTAGTAAACAACTCGCATTCATTTTCTAGAGTGTAGCACTACACTCGGCATACCTATCGTCCAGTTATTGTAGGTAATTGATAAACAAGCCCTGAGTGAGCTTGATAGAAATATTCCACTTCTCAATTAGTCTCTCTTGGCAGCAAGACGATTTCATGGTACAAGAGAACCAAACTTAAGTATTCAACAAGTGCAATTTCTAATGAGAAATTCGTCATCGTGGGCTCATACTTCAGCGATGTTTTGTGAAATGGCCAATGAAGAAATCAATTAAGAACATCGATGACTGTACCGTATTTGTTGACCTTCGACGTTTATCTTTTGCAATTTGTCGGAACCATTAAATTAAATAAAAACAAAGGATTGTGCCACGTTATTATAGCCTTTTCCAAGGATGAGATTGGTCTAACTCGCACATTAATGCGGGGGACGGAGTCTTTTAAAAGTGGTTGAAAATGATTCACAGCCAATATGGCGGTCGGAACTGCAAATGAAAGGATATAAAAAGAAGTCTATTAGCATCACAATAGTAAGTAGCAAGGGTGGCTCAACGGGGGGAGGGATGTGAGGAGTCGCTCGCTTCAGTTCAAATGATCTGTTGTTAGTTGTCTTCATGGGTTGTGCGCTGGAGACAAAGAGGTAGGGAAGTGGTGGCTGCCATTGGTCGGGCGGCTATTACCTCTTCCATGATCCACCCTTAATAGCGATTCCATCCCATCTTGTAACACGCTGCAAACAGTCAAGCTGACGGACCCCATCGGAAAAGTAATCAGCTCCATTATTGAACGGACAATAGAAAATTCAACTGAGAGCTCAGTTCATTCTACTTTTGGCTACCAATGCCACGAATATTTACTTACGAAAGGTTGATCAGTTGCATACTGGACTCTCTTTCTCTAACAATGGATTCAGCTGCCGAAATCCCACCTTTATTTCTTTATTTGATGGAGTTCTGCAACGTTTTTGCTTCCGAGTCTACCAAGGTAGCGGAAGCATTGTTTTCACTTTCGGAATGTGAACATTTTTTGTCTCCAAAATCAAAAATTCCACTCGCATTTTGCGTTTTAGACCTTTCTGAACAATTTTGGTCCCGTGTCTGTCTGTGTGTCTGTCAGCAAATCCTTGTTACGGGCAAAACTACACGAAGTTATAGTCCGATTTTGGTGAAATTTTCAGGGATTTTTTTGGGTGGGGTGTAGATGGTCCCCTATAGGTTTCATGACCCCCGGATCAATAGTAGCCTCTGCGCATGCACAAACGTGAAATCCTTGTTACGCGCGTAACTCCGGGAGTTCTTGACCAATTTCGATGAAATTTTCAGGGATTGTTTGGTTTGATGTGTAGATGATCCCCTATAAGTTTCATGACCCCGGATCAATAGTAGCCTCTGCGCATCCGCAAACGTGAAATCCTTGTTACACGCATAACTCCGGGAGTTCATGACTGATTTCGATGAAATTTTCAGGATTGTTCGGATTTGGTATATTTAATAGTTTGTTCATTAGTTGAACATGCCTACCTTTATTTTCTCAAGTTATGCTCCTGCATAACAATAAATTTACCCTAATTCAATATTTACTTCGCCTAATTGAACGAAGTTCTTTAGTCAATAATAATTTTCAATGATCTATACAGTCATGTTATGGATACGAGGAAGCTATGTGCCACACCCACTTGGCAGAGGTTTTTTTGTACTGCGTCTCCTTCCTTCTAAGTTTTACAAATGTTTTAGTGTTTAAAGAGGTAAATCTATGACAAAGTCATCCTACCATCTTTGGTATATCTAGAAGTCAATTACCAAGTGTGGATACTCACTGATCAGCTGAAGGATCCTTTGCCAGAATAAATAGAGCTCTTTTCAAGACGTCTAGAGTACAATTACAAGGCTGAGTGATTTGTTCTATATTATTCCTGTTGTTATAGAGAAATAATAAACCTGTGTAACTAGGGTTTTTATCAGTTCTTTTCAGCTATACTAGACGGATATTTATAAAAAGTTCTGGCTTGTTCGGCATTTGTTACTTTGCTTGTCATTAAGGTGAAAATACTTTTGGTTTATTATTCAATAATAAACCAAAATCGCTCTGGAAAAAAAAATTCTACCCCCCCCCCCCCCCCCCCGAAAATTTCATTTCACGTTTTTACAGTCCTACATCTGCAATAAAATCAATTTTTTCCGTTCATGATTTCCCTTGGTCTGTGTGTCTGTCTACACGTGATAGACGAAAAAATGTGATCTAAGAGTTAAATCTGATTTTGATGAATACCTATTTGGATTGTTCGGTTGATTTGTGCGCCTCCTCTCAATTTAAACACGACATAAAGCTTAATAAATTCAAATCATGAAGCAAGACAATGTGAATAATAAACCCCAGTCAAAGAATTTGCCGGAAAGGTGAAATCAAACAAGGAAATGGGTGATCCCAATAAACGTGTTATCGTAAAAAACAGACGCTGAAGGAATTGAATGGGTCCCAAACCTTCGATTGACCAGTTTCGATGAAAATCCATTCATTTGGGTTTGATTTGTATGGTTTATAATTACTTTTTTGAGAACCATGATAAAAAGATTTTTATCCAGTGCGACAAGAACTGGAATAACCCTTGTGTAATCAAATTTGCACGATAACTGGGATTTATTCTGATTTATGCAAAGCTGATAATATATGGAAATTGTTCCTGAACTGATTAAAGATATGTAATTCAGAACGACGCTTAAAACAGTTTCTACCATAAATCGAATTACATATTGAAAATTGAACTAAAATTGACTTTAGTTCATCTTAATTTTAATGAGGGGATAGATATGTTTGGATACGATAGGCTTGTGAATTTCAGGAGATACACGAAGTTGGCAGACCGTTTGAAAAAGGTGTCTATTCCTGTTGTTTATAACACCTAATAAATTCTTTCCTGTATAACTAGGTTCATGTTGAATGTTCTTTTCATGCTATACTAGACGGATATTTATAAAAAGTTCTGGCTTGTTCGGTATTTGTTACTTTGCTTGTCATTAAGGTGAAAATACTTTTTTAAATTCATTTATACCTACTGGAGTGCGGACAAACAGAACAGACTGAGGATCCCATTGTACGATCGATCCTTTTCTCCAAAAATCATAGCCCGACGTCCTAAGGAATGTCGTCCCCTTGAAACCGCGTTGAGTAAATGTGCGGCTTTCCCAAAGCCGTGTGAACATTCGGTTGACATTTACCGCCATTGTCGTCAACAGAGAGGCTCGGTGTCGCAGTTACAATGACACTTTCAATGTATCTCCACGGTGATGGCCCCTCACCGCTGGCCACCCATGTTGTTTCCCTCGTCACTCTTGAAACGCCGCTAATCTCCGCATAGGTCAAGATGCTTGTCACCCTCAACAAACCGCAGTCTATTGGCTGGTACCTATAACCACCAGTCATTTCAATCATCCTCCGACTTGGAATCTTCAAAGCGAAATGGGAAGGAAAGGCACTTTAAAACAATACTAGTGGACAATTCCTTACAAAATCAGATAACCCCACTTTGCTAAAAATGGTGGTTGAAGGGTGGTTTACAGGTAAAAAGTTATAATGCAGTATTTTTGTATTTAATCTTACCTGAAATTATATTTATAAGAACTATATAAGAAGTTTTTATAAGATGATACAAGAAGAAAAAGCAAATTTCAATTCTAGTGCGATATCCTCTTAATTTCACCCTCTATAACCCGCGAAACTATTCATGTATTTCCATGTTTAGAAAGGCAAGGGACGTACCCAGCCTGATATTACAGCTGGTTCAAACGGTATGTTATTTGCGTTCCATGCAGGCGATTGATTTAAAGTCCCAAAAAGTTACCATTATAAAAAACGGTGGCTTTGCGCGAGGTCCGTACCTATTTGAAAATCCTCGTTACAAAAATGAACTGAAGCGTTAATCAAGAAGCCTCAATAGCGTGGCACATAAGAGTAAATAAAGTACACACAACTTGACAACAATAGCTGATCCAACAATGTTTCTCACTTTTCTCCAAATGAAATAAAAGTTGAATTTAATCTCAGCGGTAGTTACACCCGATTAGTGAACCAGTGGAAAACATTTAGCAACATTCCAGTCCTGTCAATCCAGTTTATATTTTTAACGACTAATCAAAACATCGTCTTATTAATTAACACCTATTTTAGTGTTACGAATTCGTTAAGTTCATAATGATGTAGAGATTTTTTAATTCAGAATAATACGAAGTCTGGTAGTTTTCTTGCAATTGGCGTAGACACTAGAGAAATTCTTTACAAATACCTTGCTCAGCCTTTTTTGTCAAATGAAATGGTTTTGGCGATAAGTTGAGGTTCTTTTCAGAAGGCTAAAGGATACCAGGTCGAATGTAATTCCAACGTTTTTATTTACAAAAAGGAGGATTCCAAAACCAGGCTGCGACAGGTATAAGTCTTGATTTAGTACCAGTGCTTTGCTCAGCAGTAAAGAATAAGGTACAAAGAAGATGTTACCAAAATTGACCACCAAATTTGCTTGTTTAGGAAGATTAGTTATCCCTGTCAAGATAGATTCCCGGTAGAATGCCTTCAAAAGATAAGTCGGCATATTTCGCACATGTGTCGCTCTAATTTTAAAGCGGATTGAATGACGACACAATTGTTTTGAAATTGATATGATATTAGTGGACCGTTTTTCCCCGATAACCTTTTAAATTTCAGAGCAATTGAACCTATAGAAACTGAGAAAATTATGCTTGGTGCATGAGTAGCCAACATTGCATTTGTCCATGCGCAGAATGATGTTTGATTTGTAAATGGAGAAAATTATAGGGGACCATCTAGATAACAACCCGCTCATCCTCTGAAAATTTGATCCAATTTGGATGAAATCTGTAGGAATTAAGCTTGTTACAAGGATCTGCGGACACATGGTCAGATGGTCAGACGACAGACAGGACGAAAGTTCTTCAGAATGGTTTAAAATATGAAATTCCAACGAAAATTTTGATTGGGAAAAAATTGGTCATCTGTCAAAGTGATCACTGATTTTGCTACCTACGGTTGACTCGGAAGCAATTCTATTATGTTTTGATCAGTCCAAAATAACTTGTAATGACCACACATCGTTCGCTCTCGTACGGACTAAGTCACTCGCGACGAAGTTGTGGAAACCCATTTCAAATAAAAACGGAGTAAGATGGAACGTTGTCTATATTTCCACGAAAGTAAAGAGTTACACTGTTAAATCGATTTCGACGGTTAGGTCATCATCAGAAACAAACATGAACTGAAAGTACATCACAGAAAGCATATCTTATATAGAATCAAGTGAGAGGAGATTGAATCCTATTGGCTCAAGGAAGTGAAAGGTGCGGGGAGGACCAACCAATGCCTCTCAAGGCTTACAAAGTGAAAGGGGCACAAATAGTTTTTATTTGTTCGCTCTCGATCAAATTTCAAGTACTGTAAACAGGAAATTGTGAAATCTCTACAAACATTCGCATCGAGGGTGCGAGGAAGCAAAATAGCTCAAGGAAATCATTGTGTGTGTTTTACCCTCCACGAAAATGTGTGGCAGCCGTATGGGTGGGCAGGGACACAAAAGAGTGGGATAAAACGCAATCAGCCAGACGCGGATAATCACTTACTCACGGCTCATCCTCACACCTGGTTGCCGTAAACTCCCCGTATAGCCGGCGGATTGAAAGCAAAAAAGGCCTTCGAAACTCGCACTTCACAGGCGGGGAAGAGACTATGGAACCCGAAAGCCTCACAATCGCCTCATTGAAGGATCCAGATCTTCAATTTCTCCACGCGTTAAAGCCGAGTTTTGTCTGTTTTTTTTTTCCTTCCCCATTTCGAGTGAGACGTGTGATCGCCTCCAATAGAGTTCTCACCTTCTGTTGGCTAAACACTCCAAACGCCCACCCAGGTTGCACCCACCCGTCCGCAAAGGCTGTACGTGCGACTCTCCTCTAGATAGACCTTTATCAGTTTTATCTTCATCCTTTTGTGTCATTCTATCCTTCTTGTATAACATTGGAAAGGGACTTTTCTTACCATTGAAAGGAAGACCGCATCATTGTTTCAACCTCCCATCAGTTCAACAGATTCGATGGTCAATGAGTTCTAAGCAACTCAAATGGTGTAGTTCAAGTATTAACACAAAAACAAAATAGTTGCTTCCTAAACAAGGTAATGTACCCATTTATCAAGGGTATATCCTGGATATCCAGGTCCCCAATAATCAAAATAAACCATTTACTTCGGCTCCATTACATAAAATTAAATTTTGAATTGAAAACACGAAATTTCTCACGAACTCCCAAGAGATCGACATAGATTAAGAAGAAAAATATAATGAATAGTTGCCCTTATCTGCCTCATACCCATAAGATGAAAGTAGATAATTGAAATGTTTTAAAACAACCTAAAAGATTCTACATCTGGTTCCTACGGTTGGGGGAGATAGTATATTGCAATAAATCAGAAAATGGCAAGCCTGGAAACATGCTTGATGGATGTATTTCCACGTGCAAAAGCTATAAGTGAGTTAGAAGAGTAGAATACCGTTTAGAATATTTACGACCCGAACGGTCAAATCACAGAAAACATAATCGAAACCGTTTGCAAACTGTGTAAGTCATGTTAGCTACAAAGACTTGTGGTTCGCGCGAACCCAGCAACCAGTAACGATGCGATTGCGATGAAACCCATGCAGGATAATCAAATTGCCAATCCCCAACTACGAGTACGTTTCGAATTTGATCGGGGCCGGATGAACACGCTTTAAGGGTTAATTTTTTAATTGAGTTAAATTTTTAATGTACTTATACAAGATTTTACCTTTGTTGCATGTGCTGGGAAAACCATGACTTTATGAATGATGAAATTGACTGGAGACTATCCACTGCCAAAATCACCCAATTCCAGCCACTTTTAACAAAATTAGACGAAAACTGTGAAAATTAAGCATCTTACTTGGGTTTGCAGCCACAAGAGCGACATCTATGAAACGAAAGCTGTCAAAAATAAAAAGCAAAATACAAGTCGAAATTCGGATTTTGGTCTGAGGAGGAACATGTTCATCTCCAGGACGTGAAAACAACACTCCCAAGTTCCAATAGTTCGAATTGGAAACGAAATGAGCACAACAATGCATAAATCAAAATTCTGCAGTACATTAAAGGAGTTTATCGAATTCTAATAAATTTCAGACCTTGGCTGAGCTTGGTTCAAAAACTAGTTAATCGGTTAATCTTTTAGGGAAATGTGGTGAATATAATCGGTAATATGGTCGATCTAGTTTGCAGTATTTTGTGAAAATGCAATTTCAATCATTTTAATTCATTGTAATTATGGCAATCCGAGAGAGTCACGCAAGTTTAATAAAACGCTGCAAATTCTTTCACTGGGGTTTATTATTCAATTTCATTCATGTGGCTTGCATTCATGATTTGAATTTCCACTAAGCTTTGGAGTGTGCGTGTTTCACGGGTGATAGAGCGATTATTGAATTTCAGGAGGCACACAAATGTGATCAACTGATCAATCCAAATGGGTATTTTGGTTGAGAATCGATTTAAGTGCTCTATGCATATCTCCTGAAATTCAATAATCGCTCTATCACCTGTGAAACAAGCACACTACAAAGCTTAGTAGAAATTCAAAGATAAACGCAAGCCAATTGAATAATAAACCCCAGTGAAAGGATTTGGAGCGTTTCATGCATATCAGAATGCTTGGAAAAACCCTATGTATCGGCTTAAAAGCCTTTTAGGAGTTCACTCCACATTACTCCACATCACTACATCAGTACGTCACTAGGTTACTGATATCAAAACAAAAACAATAATAAACCAAAATAACGCAAATCTTGGCACCATAAATCGGGCCATACATCGGGAATGGTTTGAGCTACGGACATGGGGAGGGGCTCATTCGATCTTCCATTTGGATGTTTGTGAAGGGTTCATGGGTCTAAGACTCTCAGTCTGTGGGCTGTGCATACATTGATATCCAAAATGATAGGGGAAATCAATTCAGACTTCCGGAAGAGGGAAATATGTAATATATTGCGTAATGTATAATATATAATGTATATTATACTGCGGAAGCCATAGAGATACAATTTGCACTTGAGTAGATCGCGCGCAACTACACATTGTCAAATACAAAAGCAATAATTCGGAAAGTGTAGTGAGAGCCATTTCCAACAATGACATTACGATATTCAATAACTATATTATTGATCAGATTATTGAGTTGGTGAATACTTGTCGAAATCGGAACGTTGATTTTAATTTTGGCGCATAGCGGTTTGGTGTACAATGAGAGAATTGATAGACCGGCGAAAACTGCATTGGGTGATTTAGTAGAATGCTCCTTGCCAACGCGAGATTTTTATACAATATGTAGTAATATATAAAAAATAATGGCAATATAGGTAGGTGGGTAGCACCAAAGGTTTTTTTTTAAAATCTCTACTAAAATTAATAGCAAGCCCTAGTTCTAGGAAGTTGTCTCAAACGAGGAATTTGTTCTAACGTTATGCAGAATGAGAAACCATCACGCATTGTGTCCTTATTATTTAGCTAGGATGTCTAGGGACTATAATATTTCTATTTATTAAACTTTGGTAGAAGAGGCATGTGCTATAACGAGGGGAGTATAGAACTCATAGTGATGGATTGCGAAAAATATGCTGACTCTGGAAGTCGGTTGTTAGTACAGTTACATGACGTTTTGGGGACACCTTTTAATTATTAATGTGTATTAGAAAAGGGAAATTTGGATATTTATCAATTATTGTTTGTGTTCATAGAAGAATATGAAATAAGTATGTAAGTTATGCTTATAGCTAAGTGAACCTTGTAAATATTTAAGCAATCACACTTCTTACAGCTACAAATCAGTAATTATGCTACAAATTCATTCAAAGACGCGTTTTCAATGTTTGATTTACAGACAGATGTGCTGCCTTTGAAATTTCTAGTTAGAATTCTAGTTAAATCCATGTTAGGCAGCAAAATCAACTAAAAAACCTATGACTTGAGAATAATGCAGTCCCAAACGTTAATGCTCACTCTGTCTTTTATATTCGTCAGGTGCAAAATGATACATGGTGTACCAAGCTCGAACAAGAACACCTACCTTCGGAACAAGATGAATCGAAGTTGGATGAGAGAAGAGGCGAGAACATTAAGGATATCCCGCTCGTCCCCCCTACAGGGTCGGATCGTTTTAATAACAGATCCATTAGTAGGAAGCTCCCGCTGTGAGGATTAAGAGCACAACCCAGGCTAACAACTCTGTTCCTACTGGCCCACTATATGCTCAAAGAAATCTTTTAGAGATGTTCTCTTTTGACAAACAATGTCCCTTCCAACCTTTCAAAGTTGGGGCGTTTTTTCGAGCAGCTGTCCCTTGTACAGTGACCTATGGAGATAATCGACCATCAACGGTTGCTGCCACTGCATTGTGGGGCACTCAAGGTTCTTGAGTAATGTCACCAGTCACCACTGAAGGGTTACTCACCACTGTTGAATGTGTGTTCTGAAGTTTAGATCTATGTACAGCGATGACGTTGATCTACGACTGTTACTCTTAGGTAATGAAGTTTGAAAATTGTGTACTCAATTTGAAAGCTTACTAGATTTTTGACTGCCATGGTTCTAGTATCATATTAACCACATTTATATCAACTTCACAAATATTTTGTGGTCCATAAAGTTCAGCAGTAATAACCAACATCGTTTACTTACAAGCTGTTTATATATCACTTCCTCCGTAATTATGAAATTATTGTAACGCTACTTATTCTAAAAAGCAACATGTGAGCGCTTTCTTTAAGACCATTCTTTCAATATTTACTTTATATTTTGAATAATTTTCCAGTTATTTTTGTATTTATTTTATTTTATTCACTGACTGAAATTTAATAAGAGAAAGTAAAACACCCTTACCTAAGCTACTCTTGAATCCATAACGGAAATAAGGAAAAACTCGATTTCAATAGGGATTACTGAAAAATAAATTGTGGAATTTATCAATTAATATCAGGTGATTCGATCGTCACGGAACCTGAGCCTGAACTCATTCGAGTAATTAAAGCGATGTCTTTCAATAAAAATGACATTATTTCAGAATTTCGGTAAATTGTGATTTTTGGTTTATTATTCAATAATAAACCACTGTAATCGCTCTTGAAAAAAAAAAAATTCTATCCCCCCCTGAAAATTTCATGGTTTACGTTTCAAAGGGTCTAGAATCCGAATCTGCAATAAAAATTTGTCCGTCCGTCCACCGTACGCACGATTTCTCCCAAACGGCTGAACAAAAAAGCTGAAATTTTCAGGCAAAATCAATATTGGTCCGACAACGGCCCAATTCTTTAGCCAGCACTCTAACTTAATTTAAAGCGCCCTTTAAGAGTTGTCAAAGTTTTGTAAAAGCCCTAAAAACCTCAAAAAACGTCAAGGCGGCCTAAATTTGGATTCTTTTTGAAGAACTTTCCATGAGGAATCGAATGAGCATTTCCCCAGGTTCGTAGCTCAAACCATTCCCGATTTATGGTGCCAACATTTGCGTTTTTTTGGTTTATTATTGTTTTATGTTTTCATCGCAGTAACCTAGTGATGTAGTAATGTGGATACTGGAGTGAACTCCTAAAAGGCTTTGAGCCGATACACGGGTTGAAGCATTCCGATAACCAAAAAAATAATAATAAAAACGCTGCAAATTTTTTCACTGGTGTTTATTATTCAATTGGCTTCCGTTCGTGATTTGAATTTCTACTAAGCTTTGGAGTGTTTCACAAGTAATAGAGCAATTATTGAATTTCGGGAGGCACACAAATATGATCAACTGATCAATCTAAATAGGTATTTTGGTTGAGAACAGATTTAAGTGCTCTATGCATATCTTCTGAAATTCAATAATCGCTCTATCACCTGTGAAACAGGGACACTCCAAAGCTTAGTAGAAATTCAAACCATGAACGCAAGCCAATTGAATAATAAACCCCAGTGAAAGAATTTGCAGCGTTTTAATATTTTGACCCTTCAGGATTGAAACAATATAATATCGAGAATTCAGTCCCAATGAGACCCAAGATTTGATTTTTGACCCAAGGTTTGGTCCAGTAGTTTTGGAAAAAAGCTTCGGACGGATAATTTTTATTCGATTTTTGGATTTCTATTCATCTTGAGGCGTAAAACAAGTTTGAAGGGGTTTAAGTTAGTAATGTGGTTTAGTTTTTAACATTTTTTTCCCCCTCGTTGATTACAAAGATTAATTACCAAGTGAAAATAACAAACCAAACTCCTCTTTAAGACTACTAATCAAACAGCTTTCATAATTTTATTGGAATTCAGATTTCCAGAAATCGAGATTGACCATTTTTTGTTGTTGGAGTAGAGATTAGAAAGGCAGAAAATCGTTTTGATTAGACCACAAGTACATACTTACTCTATTGTACTTATATTTTTAAATATTGAAAGACTGTTGTCTGTATTACGATTGTTTTTATCTTAAGATGAACTACTGAAGAGTCGGTGTGTTGTTTTATTCCATTTATTTCTCTCTGTACATAAGTGTATCTATATAAACATAAAGTTATGTGAACATAACAACATAGATAATGGCACCTATCTCATTCTAGGTGATGTGCCATAAATATAGTGCTTGTTGCGTTAGGCTCTTTACAATGTACTTACACGATAGGTACATCTGATGAATATCTGTAAGGGATGAGATGAAAGGAGCCTTGCGTAAAAGGAGTTTTTGATTTCAAAAACGTCCGGCAGCGTACTGCCGCTTGCATTGTAATTCTCAGCGAGCGAGCTCCGCCACGCGGGGCCGAGTATCACGTACGCATCGGGTACGTCGGGACTTCGGTTTCAAACGTTACCAGCCGCTGGGTGCCTTAATTGGTCGAATTACAAGGTTTTATCCTACCACCACTACCTCAGATACGGAAGAGAATACTGAGTCGGATGTAAAGTTGTAACTTGATCCACATGTCTCAGGCATTGAAAAAAAAGGAGATAGAAAGTTGCAAGATACTCGGTGAAGAATAGAACATCACAAAATGAATCATGCTACGTGAGTATTTATATTTATCCTTCAGAGAAGTCACAACTTTATATTCTTTATAAAAAATCATGTGTGCAAAGTAAAGCCTGATCTGGCTTCTTATTACGATCACTCAAGGCCGATGCAAGTAGGTGTTGGAGTCAGCGTGAGCTCAAAAATAATGAGAGCTCGACAGTACGTTTATTACAATGTTATAATGAAACAGGAACAACATTTCGCAACAGACAGAATTCCGCAAGGCATCAACTTTGTCCGCAGGACCGTTCCAGAGTAAGTAGTGGCATCGCCTGCTTACTTGATAGTTTTCCTGTGATCTACCTTGGTATTTACTATTTTGATATTTTAGCAAGGTGGTGAAAATTGGTGGGATTAAGTTCTAATTCCAGTAAACATCCAAAATAATGTTTAAGACCCATCTATTGACTCAAATGAAAGTCATCCACTGTGTAATACACAGTCCCAAAAAAAAACCCAGGCTCTTGGATGTTTAAATTCGATCTCAGGGACTCCAAAAACATAGAAATCCATACCCCACTCGACTTGGCGAGAGCACAAGTAATAATTTGTAATTTCAAGTCGGGGACAGGTTGTCCGAGCGAGCTAAGGCATCAGCCCTTTGGCTGTTTGCTTTCAGTGGGAGTACTGATTAGCCCGGTTCGATTCCGGCAGGCACCAATGATTAGGGCCAAAATCCTATCAGGTGTTGTATACCTGTCCTGTCGTTTGACAGTTCACCTCTGATCTCGATATCACGTGAATCCAAATCGCTCCCAACCCAGGGGCGTGAGGCAATGGGAAGCCACGAGCGAAATCGTCAGACCTAGTTCCGATCCTCTTTAGAGGACGGCTGGCGACGTCCGCGACATCTCCGGGTAGTCGGACGAAAATCCAAGTTGAAATTCCTTGTTTACTTTAATTACTTTACTTTACTTAAATTTCAACCCCTAGGAGGAGGTGGCGGGGGGTGCTTGAGGTAGTTTCCCCAGGTACTACTCAACTTGTCTGAAGTTAAAAAAAAAAACGCAGCAAATTCTTTCACTGGGGTTTATTATTCAATGGTTCATGATTTGAATTTCTACTAACCTTTGGAGTGTGCGTGTTTCACAGGTGATAGAGCGATTATTGAATTTAAGGAGACATGCATAGAGCACTTAAATCGGTTCTCAACCAAAATACCTATTTGGATTGATCAGTTGATCATATTTGTGTGCCTCCTGAAATTGAATAATCGCTCTATCACCTGTGAAACACGCACGCTCCAAAGCTTAGTAGAAATTCAAATCATGGATCATTGAATAATAAACCTCAGTGAAAGAATTTGCAGCGTTTTTCCTTTTGCGATAGCCCCTAGAGAGCTTCATTGGCCGCGATTGGAATTACCATTGGTCACTTGTCAATGATAGTATGATTTTTCCCATGGGGAATCCTATTAACCATTCAAACTACTGAATTTTGAGGGACTGATCAGTCTGCGTTGCGTCATATCACACTATATAAAGACGAGCTTATCAGAGTATATCGACGTTTCAGGGGGTGGTAACGCTGGGCGGGTGGAATTCTCGCCCCCGTCTCCCAGGGCAACCGACCTATTAATTTGGTAGGGAAAAGCATTGATTTGGATGGGAAAAGTATTAATTTGGATGGGAAAAGTATTAATTTGGTTGGGAAAAGTATTAATTTGACTGGGAAAAGTATTAATTTGAATGGATAAAGTATTAAGTTTATTGGGAAAAGTATCAATTGGGGAAAGTATTAATTTGACTGGGAAAAGCTATAATGAGCGGATTATCATCAATCATCTTATAGACTTGCTGACAATTCAGTAGGCGAATAAAATCACCACAAAGGTAACATCAACGAAGAACGGTAAATCTCGACAGAAGCAGGTTATCCTACAAAGTGCGATAGCGCGGCGAGAAAGCGATTCTAAAGTCAAACCACGCGGCTCGAGGGTTTGCCGCGACAAACGTGCTGACTAGCGCGGTGCCGCGCTTTTACGTATGACAATTCCATAGAACAGCACAGTTTGATCGCTTATAGAACAGATCGCGTTGGTGGCCCGCGCGCTCGGGTTCGTTTCACACGTATGACCCTGACGCGTCCGCGGCTGGCGACTTCTTCATGTAGGTACACACACAGGACTGTGTGTGTGGACTGTGTGATTTCGCGCCGCGCTGTGGGAGAGTGCTCTCCAGCGGCCCTGTACCTAGGACTCAGCTTCAGTTTCCATCATCAGCATCATCATCATCATCAAACTATCTAAAGACGAAAATATCAGAGTGGGTAAGTAGGTAGGTATATCCCCTTTTCAGGGGGTGGTAACGCTGGGCGGGTGGTGTTCTCCCCCTTACCCCCACCCAACCCGGCAGAGCGTCTCCCAGGACTTGGGACGTACGATTTTTTTACTTAGCATATTGTTATTATATTGCTATTATATTGTTATTATATTGCATATTGTTGTGTTATTCACCTATTTCTTTTTAATCTGCGTAGCAGGGCCATTAAACAAGTGTATTACATATTGAGTATCTAACTATTGTGATTACTTGTATATATGTCTGTAAGTCTACTACTGATCAACGTATTTTTACGTAGGTACATGGTGTAGGTGGAGTACATTTTGTACTACAAAGGGGTTCAGTGGGGTCTTTTAAATTCTATCATTACGAGAAATCAAATATTATTGTTATATAGGAAGTTTTCGATATTCTTATTGTTTCTTGTAAATGAGCAAATGTTCATTATTATAAATTTCAAATCAAAAGGGAAAAAGTTCGAACTTTTTTGTTAATGCAGTGAAGGGAAGGCCTTCTACTAAGGTCATTTAATCTAAATGTGAAAAAATTGTAGGGGAAGAATACATGCAGTCAGCGTGTTGAGCTGTGATAGTGTACGAACACTATCCCTTGAATGTTATTGATGTGCGGTTTCGGAACGACACCGAACCAGTTCCAAACTGCGGGAGCGCATAGAAATATTCAACGACACGGGGCGGAATGAAATGAAAAGAAAATAACGAACCGACCACGGAATAAAGAAAAGGGACATAAAAGAATCGAGAGTAAAATGGAAGAGAAGAGGCAGATGTAAAGAGCCGGGTTATCATCACCTCGGAGTTGTCTCAAGCGCTAAAGTGTGCGGTCACGGATTCGAGCGGTCACAATTGTCGCTCACAAAAGCTTGTTTATGCGTTCGAAACGGCCCCCAGACCGCTTTTGTCTTACTTACCTAAGCAGCTGGGAATAACGAGGACCCCCTTGGAATAAGGTCTCGCTTCCCATATGAAAAAAACTGTGTTTCGAGAAAACCATACAACAATATCCTACTTAAAGGCGTGAAAGATGAACGTACACACCGAGCGAAGGACGTAAGTGATTATGTATACGTTTTTTTCCTGTGTAGAGACGTCAAAAGATGAGGCGGAGAGAATCGGATCACGCGGCAAAGAATATCCTAAAATCCAGACTATTCTCATGGTGATATTGTCCTTTTCACAAACTACTATCGACCAGAAATGTATTTATAGACTGAGTGCTGTAAAAATGGGTGAAGCTGCAATCAAACACAATTTATTATTTCATTGCAAATTATTAAAAATCGAACCTTTCGTTCACCAAATAGTAATAGACTCTCCTATCTTCTCCATTGTTTCAGTTTCATTATGATTTCTGTTATTCCATTATGCGATTAGCTTAATATCAGGAATACATTGAAGAGCAAGAGCCGTTTAGCTCGTGATTTTGACAGATTCTGCAATATGGGATGATCAAAATTTGAGCGAGATCGGACAACTAGGCCTTGAGAAAATGATGAAATACATTGGTGCATATTATGAGAAAGAATTTTGACGGAAAACCATCTAGAGGGCAATCTGCACATTCGGAAATTTCTTGAAAATTGGAAAAACCAAAATTTGTAGATGGAGTTGCAAAAACACAGACGCTCACATGAAATCAAAGTCGTAGAGCGATCTATTAATTGAAAAGCGTATTGAAACTTTGATTTTGACTGAAAACAAATATTTTATCTCCCGAAAATGAAAACAATAGTTCCGACACCTATCTGTAGATCAGGAAACAACGATATAATTAAGCATAATATACTTGATTACAAATCACATTTTGCGATGCATTGAAGTTTTTGGGCGTAAACTCGGTGGTTCTGACAGAATGTTGAATTGAATCATCCGATATCGAAATAATTAACCCGCGCATAACAATATGCAAAAGTTTCACTGTTGTTCAGCTGCATGAAACTTTTGATTATGTTCGTAGCTAAGTTAGGGATTAAATATCTTCCTTGTTGAAACACTATTTGATAGTTACCCCTCATTGTTTCTTAAAACCGCTGCCCCTGAGCTTAAATGTGTTGCCTTTCCGCTTCAGTCCTGGAAGGGGCATCTAAAACATTCCTTCATTTCCTTGTTATTATCCTTAATCCTTAAACCCACTTGAATACAGGAAAAAAGTTTTTACTTCGGTTATTTATTTTGAAGTGAAAGCATTACAATTGATCTGGTGGGGTGGTTTGAGGGCTAGAATAAATGTAAACATTTATATTTACGAACAATTTGTATACATAAAAAACATGATGGTTGTTCATAGTTGTTTGGTGCATGCAAGAAAAAATTGAACAAATATTAGTAGTTGGGGTTTTTTTTTACTCGGTCGATGTTAATTGTTGATTTTAGGTTAAATAACCAATTAGGTCAAATTTTGTGATTAAATCTGAAGTTGAACAAGAGTAAACAAGAACCAGAAGGCACAGCCAACATTTTGGTTTATTATTCAATAATCAACCATTGTAATCGCTCTTGAAAAAAAATTTGAGAGAGATGGATGAGCCAATCTACTGAAAGTAATCACAGCACATTTTTCGATATTCAAGAGCAGGCTATTATTAATACACCAGTTATTCAATGATTCAAGTGCCGTTTGAATATTATGGGAATCAGCCTCAGAATTTACCACAGAGAAGACCTTCAAATCATCCGCAAAAAGTGAAAAGTTAACACCATCCGGGAAAACTGAGACGATGTCATTAACGAAAATGAGGAAGCAAAAAGGGCCCACATGGGAGCCTTGAGGAACTCCAGAAGTAGTCCCGAACGGATACGGATAAATAGATTTTAATTCAACTATCTGCGAGCGATCTGATAAATAGCTGGAAAACCACCGAAGCAATGGGCCGAAGAAACCAAAAGCCTTCATTTTACTGATTAAAAGAGAATGTAAAATGAAGGATGAGGAGAAGTCAGTGTAAATGCAATCGACTTGCGTACCAGCATAGGCCGATAAAATATATTGCTGCAGGTTTTTCTGGAATAAACGCACTATTCATTCTATTCATTCATTCATTCACACTGCCATTGATTTCGTGACGTATTCAGTAGGATTTTCGCAGTCTGATCCAATATAATGAAGAGTAGGCGAAATACGTCGCGGGGAGCATGGGATGTCGTGGTGTGTCGGTGTCGCGGAGGCGGCACCTGGGCCCCTCATTGTCTTGCTCGTATAGAGCAGGACGAATGGTAAATGGGTGTAAAAGAGGACAGAGTGAGAGAATGAAGGAAGGGAAGGGGGGGGGGGACTTCTCGGGAGAATGTGACTTTTTTCTCCTTTTTTTCCGTAACTTTACCGTCGGGCTATTAGGCTCACCCCCTGCTGGTCCGGCCGATTGCACTAACCGGTAATGAACCCAAACGCCCACCCTCTATAAATAAATCCTTTTCTCAGGACATGAATCAAAGCATCTGTGGTAAATCACCGGCTTCAAGTGCCGCGCCTTCTTATTGGGGAAGGCGCACCCCCGCTCCCTGCGCGTTTTTCCGCCGACCGTCGCGCGGTGCCGAAAAAAGTGCCGCGACTCGATTTTTTTTCCCGTCCCCCTCCCTGCATCTTCTGCCAAAGACAATCAAAAGCGTTGATTGAAAAGGTGATGATAACTTTCAACTTGCCGATTGGAATAAAATTGCCTTAGAGCGGTGGTGTGAAAGAAATCACGGTTCTGATGGGGGGAACCTACCTGATTATTCATCCTTCCTGCTGTCACCAGTGCCGACGGAGTGGTGAAGACAAGGAAGAGAAGGGAAACGGTCGACGATGTCGGATTGTTATAACTGTAAAACGAGAGATGGGCAGCTATGAAAAAGCTCACACGTCTCCTCTCTTTTAAAGTAATGATTAGTTTATTCAATCGTTTAAATCTAATTATACGGAATGAGTTTTATATCAATCATGATGGTACAAAACATAAGCATATGGCTTCCAATAATAGCTGAAAGCATCGTGATCAATTTGGAATGATAATTTCGCACCTCCACTCGTATGAGGACAGAACACAATTCCCAGTGCTTGAAATCAACGTTCAACAGGAGTTTAGTTGGAGAACACCCAAAACATTGCATTTTAACGTAATCATTGATAGATGGTTGATTTGCCATGGAAGTGAAGTTCGAGGATCAAGTTTCATACGGGGAGGAATCAAACATTTTTGTATCTAATACAGTCATACATCTGCACAACATCCAGTTAAAAGGAAAGCATAAGATACCAAGTCGCTAAGTTTCACCAATCATAAGATACTTACCAGTAAAAAGGTTGAAATAGTGCTGCGATTTTATCGCCTTGCAAAATAATTGTATAACCCCCCATAAACTTTGTCATTTTATGTTTCAAGGAGCGTAAATTCAAAATAAAATCCGCAGATTCTTTTGAACATGGTATGAGCCAAAAACTTTACAAAAACGTGGCAGAAACGTGTTATTTCTAGATTAATGCTGACATCGGTAAGTGGGTTGTCGTTTTCTAGTAAATTTAGACCCACAATAGATTGAGATGGGTTCTATACCAGTCCAAGCTCATGCAGCTTAGAAAATCTCATTCTAACGATTGGGAGAAAACTGATTTTTTAATTTTCAAAATTATTATTTGTCATTTTGTTAGCCTTAATTCAAACTTTATACGTTATCCACCAGGAAGCAGAGTGTAGTTTCACGAAGGCTGTAACTTTATTCTCAGAACCGCAGAGCTGTCCTTTAATTTCATTGTAACATTCGTCAACATTTCTCCGGCACAAGGCCAAATCATTTTTATTTGTCATTTTGTTAGCCTTAATTCAAACAGCCTTCGTGAAACTACACCCTGCTTCCTGGTGGACAACGTATAAAATTTTCAAAACCTTTTTTTGGGGAAAAATATATTGTGGATTGAAAAGGGTTACAGAGCAGAAAATAGATGGTTTTCCTTTATTCGAAACACTTTCAAATCTCAATTTGCCAAACTTTGACTGGCTGTGGATCTGCAAGAATGAGAGGAATTGGTCCGGAAATTTGTGGATAATGTGATAATGTTGTCTCACCTACTCAACATTGTTTTTCTATTATTTTCAATAATAAGAATTTGTAACGTACCTACAGGAAACGTTTGAATAACCTCCTACAAATACTGTAACTTTACGTTTCAAGGTGAGTAGATTCTAAATGTGCAGTGCCCCTCTACTGTCAGGGCCCTAGGAACCTTGGAGTTTTTAAAATTTAATACCGTTCATTCTCACATGGGTCTGCAGATCCGGCCTATCCATTTCTTTGCTACAATCCTCCAATACATGACCACTACGTTTCAACAAGACTTCTTTATCATGGCTGATTCTTTGCATTAGCCGAATGCCTGCTCGTCGGTTAGAAGGTTCTTGCAGCATGACTGTCATTCGCGTGGGGATTGCTGGACTCTGCCCATCATTAATGACAGACCATTTTGGGTGTCCAAACGGCTCTTTAATGTGAGGGGAGACGTTCTGCCGCTCCGATTCCGTTCTTGTGAAGTGGACGACGCCCGCCAAGTCTGTCCGATGCGCAGCCAAAAGACGATAGAGACAGCATTTCATTTCGTCGCCCAATGCTCTGCCTACTCTGGAGTTAGACTTGAATGCTTCGATGTTCCGGTGCTGTCCAGAGACTCGTATATGAGATTGTTGGGAGAGGCTGACATTGGTGTTGCGAGGTTCTGCAGGATTGCCTGGCAGTTAACATTTAAGGCCATTTATGAATATGATTTGTAGGTCAAGTCCACATTTCCCCATGTATTTATATTTCATTTAAGTTATAAACAGATTTTCAAATATAATATAGTAAAATGTAATATAATGTACCTACCTAAGATAGAGAAAGCGAATTCCATCTGGCGATCCAATTGGATCAAGATTATCATGGCTCTCCAATATTGTTTGTAAAATGTATATTTTTGTTAGAATAAAGCATGTTTTCATTCATTCATTCATGGCTGATTCTTTGCATTAGCTGAATGCCTGCTCGTCGGTTATAAGGTTCTTGCAGCATGACTGTCATTCGCGTGGGGATTGCTGGACTCTGGTGGGAACAAACATAGCTCAACCATCCTCGCAAAATCCCTTTCAATCAAATCAGTATAATAAATCTCCATAACTACTGCTAAACCACTGGGATATGAAGGTAGTACAAGTCAGAGCAACAATTCCTCTCTCTATAGAGTGTAATACATCTTCCATGATGAGTAATGTTTTGAAATCGCCCATGACCATTTGTTCTGCTGCGAAATTAGCGGACTTCTGAAAGACATGCCGTACTAACGTCGCTGCACATAGTTAGAATCAAGACTCCACATACACACCGTTCGCTATAATTATAAGAGCCCCTACACTAACTACCTAACAAATGAATTTGATCGTCGGTGAAATCCCCGTTTTCTCGAGGTGATGGTTCAGTGAATTTGGGGTCTATGTGCGCTTCAAGTTATCGTGCAGACTGCAATTTTTAATTTTTTTTTTTTTGGTTTATTATTCAATAATAAACTATTGTAATCACTCTTGAAAAAAAAAATTCTAACCCCCTGAAAATTTTGTGGTTTACGTTTCAAGGGGTGTAGAATCCGAATCTGAAATAAAAAATTTTCCGTCCGTACGCCGTACGCACGATTTCTCCCAAACGTCTGAAGCAAAAAAAGCTGAAATTTTCAGGAAAAATCCATGTTGGTCCGACGACGCCTCAATTCTTGAGCCAGCTCTCTCACTTAATTTAAAGTGCCCCTTAAGGGTTGTCAAAGCTTTGGAGTGTGCGTGTTTCACAAGTGACAGAGCGATTATTGAATTTCAGGAGGCACACAAATATGATCAACTGATCAATCAAAATAGGTATTTTGGTTGAGAACAGATTTACGTCGTCTATGCATATCTCCTGAAATTCAATAATCGCTCTATCACCTGTGAAACAGGGACATTCCAAAGCTTAGTAGAAAATCAAATCATGAACGCAAGCCAATTGAATTATAAACCCCAGTAAAAGAATTTGCAGCGTTTTTTTGGTTTACTATTGTTTTTGTTTAGATAGCAGTAACCTAATGGTGTAGTGAATGTGGATAATGGAGTGAACTCCTAAAAGGATTTGTAGCCGATACACGGGTTGTAGCATTCTGATATGCATGAAACGCTGCCAATTCTGTCACTGGGGTTAATCATTCAATTTTATTCATTTGGCTTGTGTTCATGATTTGAATTTCTACTAAGCTTTGGATTGTGCGTGTTTCACAGGTGATAGAGCGATTATCGAATTTCAGGAGATATGCGTAGAGCACGTAAATCGGTTCTCAACCAAAATACCTATTTGGATTAATCAGTTGATCATATTTGTGTGCCTTCTGAAATTCAATATTCGTTCTGTTGCGGTCCTCCTATTTCAATTTTGAAAACTGGGTTCAATCGAGATTTTTTCAAGTTTTACGCTTGTTACTAAATTTTAAAACGATTCTGAAAAAATGTACATATTTGAATTTAAACATTTAATATCGAGTTTATAATCGTACCTTTATATTGAGTTAATTCTTAATTCATAGTAAAAACTGGATGATAGTTAGTCATCTTTATTCACTGCTGATATTGAAACCATTGAAAATAATTCTTGATAAAATCAGAGTTGATTTCTCTTGAAGGAAAATAAGCTGGTACACTTCTCTACCGTTGAAGATGTGAGCGCAGCCACTACGCGTGAAATTCCCCTAATTTACGAGGTTCAGTCATGAATCTATATTTGACGTATTAATGAGTATATTGGACTAACAAACAATGCGTGTTACAGGTGGAAAGATTGACTACGCTTGCCAGAGAGGAGGTCTGACGCTTTTACCTTTCAGATTTTAATTCATCAGTCTACCAATAATATATTCAGCGTCCGTAAGCTGCTGCTTCACAGATTAACATCTCCAAGACAAGACCAGTTGATAGAGAATGAAGGGAGGTAGTGAGCAGAGGTGAAAGATGCGGCGAAAGAACAAAGCTGCCGCGTCCATTAGCCGAAAGTGGACGTGGATTTGACGGGGTATCAGAAGGGCCAGTCCTCTATCCTCCGTATTGAAGACACCTTTTGATCTTGTCTATGATACGCGTTGCAACAACATCAGTGGAGCTCGACCGGAGTAAAAAGGCTAGTGGCTTCGCTACGCTCACTGTGGTAGTATCCCCCTATTTACATCCTCACTTCTCTCTGGGCTTCAACACCTCCGCTAATGGATGGGTTTGCCCCCAGAGAGTGGTAGGTATACGAAAGTCGCTCGTCAGTCAACTGACCCGCACCAGTCATTTTCATCGTGGGCAAAAAAAAAGGGGGGGCAAGGAAAAAGATCCGCAGATAAGGTATTATAAATGAGGGTCAGCTTCTGGAACGTTTTTCCTCTGTTATTTGAGGAATGTTGAAGAGCTGTCAGAGGAGGTTGGATATCCACCTCAACGCTGAAATTATGGTCATGAGTGGAATAACTAGGGGAAGGGTCTAATTTTAGTACGAGATAACTGATGAGAAGCCTCCACCAAGTTTCCTAAATATGTATCTCGTTTTTAGTTATAAAATCTAGGCTACAAACTAAAATTTTAAAACAAGTTTTATGAAATCTACCAACGAATTTTGTAATAATACATCCCAAATTATTGATACATAATTTTGTATTAAAATAACCTTTATAAATTTCAAAGATTTGGAATACTGAACCTCTACATCAGTCTACCTCTGGCTACATCGTTTAAATTTCGATTTGGGGAAGTTTTAACGCAATACGAGTGCTAAAGTGACTTGATAAATTATAGATGTTTTTATTGTGGGGTGGTATTGAGGTTCAATAAAAAAACGCTGGGGTTGCAAATTCTATTATTACTGGGGTTTATTATTCATTTGGCTTGCATTCATGATTTGAATTTCTATTAAGCTTTGGAGTGTGCGTGTTTCACAGGTGATAGAGCGATTATTGAATTTCAGGAGGCACACAAATATGATCAACTGATCAATCCAAATAGGTATTTTGGTTGGGAACCGATTTACGTGCTCTATGCATATCTCCTGAAATTCAATAATCGCTCTATCATCTGTGAAACACGCACACTCCAAAGGTTAGTAGAAATTCAAATCATGAATGCAAGCCAAATGAATAATAAACCCCAGTGAAGAAATTTGCAGCGTTTTCAATTTCATATTGGTTTATTTTTTGAACTATAAAATCTTGTAATCAACCAAGAGAAGACCAATTTCAACTCCCCCAAAATTTGTTGCTTTATGTTTCAAAATTCTCAGAATCCGAAAATTAAATTTAAACAAGAAAAACCTTTCTTTCTTCGTGCAGAGGTTTTTTCCGAAACTCTGAACAAAAAGTTAATGAAACCTGGGTCAAAAATCACAAAAGAGTCTTTTTGGGACAGAGTTATATACTTCAACTTTCATAAGTCAGAATATTGAAAAATTTCGAGATAACACTAATGTTTTTACGTTTGCTATGGATTGACATCCCTTCAATGAATTCAATGAACGTTAAGGACCGTTCTATGGACCGTTAAGTTCATCCGTTCTTCTTCCCAAGGGCTAGAACTTCGACAGAAAATAAGAAGGTCAACATGAAAGTTAATGTTAACTGATTGAGTGGGAGTAAATTGGGCTGATATGATAGCAATGGCATTTTGTTTTCAAGAGTTTCTTCTCAAATCTGGAAGAATAAAAATGATTTTATATAATGCAAACAAGTAGAATAGGTAGGTGTTTTATTTTGTCTGAATGAATCTCAACTGTTCCATTCTTGGGTTTGATTTTACGTGTTAATGTACAGAATATTGCGCCATTGTAGGAATTGAGATATCAGCTTTTGTTCTCTGTCGTACAAACGCACTACGTTGTAAAGTTGTAGTGTTTAAGGAGTTATACTTATGACGGAGCCATCCTATCATCGTTGGTACGCCCAGAAGTCAATTATAAGGTGTGAATTTATATTAATCAGCTGGCTTCCAGATGTCCTTTATATGGAGTATACACTAGATAAGTCACTTTCCAACTGTGGCATATTCTTATTATATGTTTAAGATCTTCGGATAGCGACTTTGCGATAGCAACCAGATTTTGTAGCCAAGGAGTGAAACTAACAGCACCATACTGCTCAGTTATTGAACTCAGCTTTAGAAAAATTGGAAAATTCGAAAACCAAAAACTGTGCCAACTTGCCCCGATCTCCCCCTACTCTAATTATCATGGCCATAAATTCTATGAATTACAAGTTAAGTGATTAACAGCCCTTATCATCCAAATTAATGAACGATTTTCTTGGTGGCATTGAGCTGGGTTTACTCAATTTCGTAAAGAGCGGATTTACCTCCCTGTTTTAGCTAAAATGAGTTATTGAAAGAAACTAGCAAAAAGAGCATAATAAACTACCCGTATATTATGATAGGTTATCTTAAAATTTACATTCATTGAAAAGTATTCTAATCCAAAAGAAAAGAAACGATTCATTCCAACGTATGATTTAAAGACAAATTAAGATCCTTCAAATTAAAAAAAAAAAAAAAACCATACGCACATTATTTGCCGCCAATAAATTGATGCCTCTATATTTGCTCGCTTTGTGTGAATCATCAATTCTAACTGTTAACTTTATGTCCAAGAATACTTCTGTTTCTCCAGGTATAATCTTGGAAAATTGTGTGTGAACTGACTAATTAAATGCAGTATGCAGGTTATTTAGAATATGGCAATGATCATTGACCAATCATTATTGATGAAATATTAGTGTATCTTACAATATGCAAGTTCTAATCACTAAAATAATAATATCGTATTAAAGAAATTATTCGTCATCTTTAAATTGCAAGAATAATCTTGATGATTTCCAGAATGACCTTGTTAGAAGGTTTTGTTTTCCGAATCGGAGAATTTTTGCTTTTCCGTAAGAAGTTCATTGAGGTAATGCAGGTTCAAGGAGAAATAAAGTTTTATCAATTATATACAAATATGTAATCATATAAAAAATTTCTTAAAAATATTCACAAAATCACAATTTTTTAGAATTAGTAATTTTCAATCTGTATCAAAAAAGAACTAAAATAACAATAAGTATACAAAACACAGGCAATGTATCCCCTACAATGCATTTCATTTCAATAAATAAGGCATCACAAAAAATATTTTCGTAAGTAATATTTTAATGCCCATGTTGATTATAATCTATCTGGAACATTTTTACAGTGTGCACAAAGCTTAAATTATAGTACGAAGGTAAGGAAAAATGCATTTGTTTCTATTTACAGTATCACAAGGAGTTACTTGGACACGAATGTACACTTTCATGTTTTTGTGTGTCAGGAATGTTCAACGGTACAGAAATTCAATAAATTGAAACGAAGAACATTTATAACAAAATTACAGCTTTAAGGTTGAAATAAATTTTTAGGACTATATTCAAAATTAAATTTTTCATTATGAAGGCACCATGAAAAAGGTCATAAAATCCCTGTTTCATTTAAATGATATTCGCAGACATCTACGATTAGGTAGATAATGCAGACCAATAAAAGAGATGGCTACTTATTTTTTATTAGAAGGAACAATTATTAGGATTTATATTTATGGACGGAATAGTCTTAATTAAGAACTAGCGTAACGTTCCAAGCTTTGTCGTAGGATTCTAATTTTTTGAAGTGCGTAATTCAAAACCAGGAAGAAAATAAGATAGATATGTTCAAGGGTTGCATTAATTTGATTCGTGCATTTAAGAACTTTCAGGTTGTTCTTAGTAAGAGGTTGATAAGAAAAACAGAAACAGGTGTTTTTTTCGGAAAGAATTGGTGAGATAATTTAAAATGGAATTAATGTTGATGGGTATATTAAATAATCCTGATGGATTAAGGATAGTCCTGATCCTGGTAAATTAAAATAAAGACAATATTGTTAATCGATGTTATCTTGGAAATTTCTGATCGTATTTCTAACCTCGTGTATGAAATACATTTGAGTTGATAATTGGAATAGAACTCAGCTTTATTTTATTGCAATCAGTGAATAGTACTGTTAAGTTTCACCATCCGTTCTCCAACACATCGTGTTCGATTATTGTGAATCGGAATGAAAATATTATTGAAAGATCACTGTAAAAAGGGAAGCTACGTTGGCCAATAAGATATTTGATTACTGAAAAATATGATGAAACCATTTAGGAGTTGCACTTTCAACTATAAATACGATGAGTAGAGTCATGCAGGAAAATATGGTGTGGAATATAACTACAATCCACTACGGTTGTAATTCGGATAGAAGCAGGGAAAATGAATACTGTCAATGGTGAGTTTAAGTTCCATTTTCCAGTTGTTTTTTAAAAAAAAATGCAGTTTGAACGGTAAACAGTTTTAAGAAGTACTTTCTCATTGAAATACATTAATTGGTTAAGGGAATTGATAAAATTAGTGTGTGATTGCATAAAATCCATGAAGCTTGAGTATCCATGAAGTCTTTTATATTATTAGTAAAGGTCACTCGGTGGGCAGGCTTTACTTGGGACTTGATAAATGAAATGTATGAATGAGCCAATTTGAAATTAATTCTGGACCAATGAACCAAATCCACGAATTTGGGTCCGAAAAAAGGGTTAGTGTGAGAACAAAACCTGTTGAGGCTTGAATTGAGTCCGAGAGTTGAAGGGTTACGTTTCTTCAATAATCAGGTATAGGGGGGGGGATATGGTAGCATTCAGGTAGTCTGTTTATTTTAAAATTGGCTCAAACTGTATCCTACTTACGATTGACCTTCTGCATCATTCACTGAACACGGCAGAACTAACTGTCACACACGTGAACAATCGAATATGAACTGAATTTAGCTGATGGAAGCAGCACGAGCGAAACGATCGTGTAGTAATGTAAGAATTGGACACTTGGACACTTTATACACAAATCATGGATGGTTTTCATTGGTTTTTACAGAGCATTTAATGATTTTCCTATCTCTGTCACACACTTGAAGAACTGAACAGGTAGCAAGAAAACACCTATTATGAGGTAATGCAAGAACCAGACCCTCTATACACAATTAATTCTTCCCATCATACTGCCCTTTTCTTAATGAACAGGACGATGCAGTGAACTTGGAGAACTGAACACGATTAACATGTCATTAATTGAATGACCGGGCAGAACAAGGGTATAAGCGACATTTTTGAAGAAATTGAGGTAAGCACGGATTATTGTACCAGACAACAAATCAGACAATGTGGGAACATTCCGTTTAAATATCGTATAGGAAACACAGGGAAGAGTGGAATTTGGGAGGGGTGCAGCCGGTAAATGTGCCATACTCAGAAGAAGAAGGTAATACCAAAATGGCGAGTGATTATCTGGACATGCCAATATTGTTGCTTATTCCCTTTTCCTGCCCGACCATTCAATTCACGGAGCACAATTTAACTCAACCAGGTTGGTTGAAAATGGACAACAGGCACATGAATATCACTGTTCGTCTTGGTTCTTTACTGAACATTATAGAACAATTTCTGCAACTAACATGAAGACCTGAATTTCAACGTAACATTTTGGTTCTAGGTGGCTATAACGTGGATGCGTACGTACTAAATCGTCTTGACAAAATGCACTCAGTCGTTTAATTAATATGTCCAAATTATTTGAGCCTTGAAATTGAAGAATTGAACTTTATTGGCTATTGAGCAGTTATGTACGAACCAGTGAAATGTACTCCACAAACCATGATGGCGCTTTTGGTGAAAATGATGGAACTGATTCATCGTTGGGTACGAAATAAACATTAATTACTCAGCTGGATGAAAATAATATGTTGGAATATGTAATTGTACATTCTTTCTTAACTTTTTCCTTATCTTCCACTAGCGAGATTTCAGTTTTTAGCAGATTGATCTAGTGATGAGGGGTCATTTTTTAGGGATGACCACAAAGCTGAATTCAGTTTGGCAAGGAAACGGATGAATACGTGTACCAATATAATGTAGGCTGAAGATCACTTTCCCGCTCCTTCCTCATCAAATAGAACGAGCGTTGAAAACGGAACGACACAGATAAACAGAAAGTCATATGAAATCAGTCACAGTCTAGAGACTAGGAGTCTTGGTCGTCCGGAACGAGGTGGAGGGAGGTGGAGGAGGCGCCGAGGTTGTGCGTCAAGCTGTGTCGCCTCAGATCGCAGTTCCGCCTGAACACCTTCCCGCAGGACGGACAGTTGTAGGGTTTGATGTCCGTGTGGGTGAGCAGGTGGGTCTTGAGGTTGGAACGCTGGTTGAAGGATCGAGAGCAGACGGGGCACTTGTGCGGCGACTCTTCGAGGTGGAGGATCTTGTGGACGGCCAGCGTCCGCGACTGGCAGAACCCTTTGCCGCACTCACCGCACTTGAAGGGCTTCTCTTTACTGTGGATGTACCTGTAGACAAAAGGAAAACGAAAATTATGATTAGATAATGCTGAATTGCAGCACACTTGCAGTGTGAGACATAACCCTATCACTAATGTTGGGACCTGACTCCACTATTTCATTCTTAATTAGATGTTTTGCTCTTCAGATTCTTGCACAGTGCATATTTCTGCCCCTGGTGGCAGTGGAAGATTGAAATCCAAACCCCATTTCAACCCAAATAAAGGAATATCATGCTTACTAACGACGATGACTGGCAAATCCCTTTTTGAACCAAATGCTTGAACTGAAACATAGGCCAGTCCCAACGTCTTCACTTCCAAGTTAGTATATGCGCGCAAGTTTGGGTATGGTTCAAGAACGGGTTTTCCAATATATTTCCAAGCATTTTTGCTTATGACAGACTGGTATGCGCCCGAATCAAACAACATCCGAAGAGGCTTTTTGTCTACTATGACATTTAGCATGACTTTTGTGCCACTCAATATCTGTCGGCAACCCAAGCCATCCTCGTCGCCAGATGAAATAACTTGCTGCACGCGCGAATCGTAATAAAATATATTATGAATGATCAATAACAACAAGATTATGTGGTTGCTAACCAGATGTATCATCAGCTGATGAAATAGTGGAAACAGGTCCCAACAACTAACATATCTGAACCTCGGAGGTGAAGCATCATATTTCCAAAAATGTCATTTTTCTTGTGGATTGTCTCTGAGGTATTTGTCAGAGGTAAGCCTTGTAAATGAAAAAGTAAAATGCAGACCGGCTTGATCGAAATCCGATGGTACGAATGAGAGGTAACAGTCAATATGGATGTTTCGGAACGTAAGTGATGATTAACGGCTTGAAATGTTGGTCAATTTTGATAAGGCCCTTTAAACAGCTCCGAAAAAAGCATTCGACGTTTAGATGGATGTGTTAAAATAAATTCATGACAACTTTCAACTAAAAAGCTGCAAATTCTTTCATAAGTTATTATTAACGGCTTGAAATGTTGGTTAATTTCAATAAGGCCTCCTTTAAACAGCTCCACCAAACCCAACGTTTTGTATGTTTACACTGGACAGGGGATATGCATAGAGCACTTGAATCGGTTCTCAACCAAAATACCTATTTGGATAGATCAGTTGATCATATTTGTGTGCCTCCTGAAATTCAATAATCGCTCTATCACCTGTGAAACACGCACGCTCCAAAGCTTAGTAGAAATTCAAATCATGAAGCATTGAATAATAAACCCCAGTGAAAGAATTTGAAGAAGTGAAAGAATTTTTCAAGAGCGATTACAATGGAAAAATATTCTATTTGAAAATTTTAAATTCCGTAAGACGAAGCATGCATATCAGAATGCTTCAACCAGTGTATCGGCTATAAACCCTTTTAGGAGTTCACTCCAGTACCCACATTACTACATCACTACGTCACTATGTTACTGCGAAAAAAAAAAGCGGTTGTTTTTGTTTTGATCGCAGTAACCTAGTGATGTACAGAATGTGGATGCAATGTTGGCATCATAAATCGGGCCATACATCGGGAATGGTTTGAGCTACGGACCTGGGGAGGGGCTCATTCGATTCCTCATGGATAGTTCTTCAAAAAAGTACAAATTTAGGCGGCTTCGACTTTTTTTGAGGTTTTTAGGGATTTTACAAAACTTTGACAACCCTTAAATTATAAATGAAGTGAGAGGGCTGGCTAAAGAATTGGGGCGTTGTCGGACCAACATGGATTTTTCAATTTTTTTGCTCCAGCCGTTTGGGAAAATCGTGCGTACGGCGGACGGACGGAAAACATTTTTATTGCAGATTTGGATTCTACACCCTTTGAAACGTAAACCATGAAATTTTCAGGGGGGTTAACAATTTTTTTTTTTTCAAGAGTGATCACAATGGTTTGTTATTGAATGATAAACCAATATATGTAGAGAACGGGTGCGATAGAAAAGTTTGGTTGGAGGAGTGTTACTAAATTTTTTATGCAGATTAACAGAAAAAAGTTGTCGTTACTTATCCGCTTCCACCCTGTATACATATATTATCTTTCCCTGTTCAGCTGTGTTCAGCTATCTGTTGTATCTCTCTAATAATGTTCAACTGATAGTGGTAGCAAGGTTTTATCTGTACAGGAATACAATGTATGTCACACCCACAAAAATCATTAGTACAAATGTTGAAATGAGTTGTCAATCACTGAACAAATGATCTGCAACAGGTGGCGTCAACTGGCGAATGCTCACACACGCTAACTCTCTCGTCGCCTTCCCCTCGGATCGTTCAGGTCGTACTCGCTATAAAACCTGACAATTTTATTCAACTTTCATTTCTGTTCTTAATCAATTTCGTTTCAAATCGTGCACAGGAACAACACTTTGAAGGATGTACGAGTAGATTTGGATATCAGCGAATACGGGGGGGGCTTGCTTCAGGATTTTCCTGATGGCGAAAGGTTAGGTCTGAAAGGTTTTGCACTATATTCGATAATTTTCATTCTTTACCTTTCAGAATGTTTCACATTTCGATCTCGAATTTCGTGGAAGAAGGGTTTATTCATAATTCACCCTCTGGGGTGTGTTCTAGACGTAATCTTTTCCCCATATCCCATTTCACCAGTGGAGGGACTTAATGCTAATTAAGTGCATCGAATCAAGAGAAAATCGGTTTCAAAAGAACTACCAATAATACAATCCACTCCCATTTAATGTTTCATTATAGTTCCTTAATGTTATAGTATTAATCCTTATATTAAATCACATGCCTTATTACAGGGACTCGTAAGCGTTTGAAGAAAGTCGAGATCTCCACGATTTTACGATCTGACAAGCTAATTTTTTCAACAGTTTTGCCAGCTCAAAAAATTTGGTTTCCCATTAGGATGATAGGAAATTTAACGTTCTTTCCAATAATGGGTTCAGATTTGAAATCGCAAGCAAAATGTGGGAGATATGGCCGTTTTAATGCGCTAAGGTCGAAAAAACGAGACAAATCTTAAAATTAAAAAAACGCATTTCCAAACGTTTAAAAAAAACTGCCAGGAGGCATTTTTGATCAGAAATTTTCCGTAGAATCATTTCCTGGCCTATGGCCGTCACGAACCGAAACACCCTGTATAACTCTCCGATAGCCAGCCAGCATTAAAAGCCATTTCTGCGTCTCCCTTTATCTTCTTATCCACAATAATACAGGTTACTGAGGCTGGAGCTTTGAAGAGCCCTGAAAGATAGGTAGCACATGAAAGCCCTCGTCAACATCCATTCTAGTCAGTTGTCAAGCTTCTATAAAAGCGTTAGTTCCAACCATCCCATCATGAGTTGATGATGTATGCATAACATAATATGCAAGTCTATGCAATCCTACAGGCTGAACCGAACTCACCCAAAGTGGATGTCTTATTGCACAGACGTGCAGGAATTATTGCAACGAAAATACGGACAAGCTCTGAAGAAGGAGCTACCAAACCCGATTTGTTGGGGTACAGCCAGCAGTTTGATATAAAAGATTAATCAAAACGTGGGCCAACCAACAAACCGCTCGAAGATGCTACATGATTCATGTACCCTTAGTAAATTCACCTTGTCCATGTATAACCAATGTTAAGATATTTTACCCTAATACTATGTTTAACATTTATTCCACCACTAACTATCAACTGAACAATCGATCAAACTACCCAATTCCGTTTCATAGTGGACGCTGAACATAAGGAAAAAAACGCCTCTCAGTGTGCCCTAATCGGCATCATTATTCCTCAAATAGCATAACGAGGCCAGACTTGGAACGAGGACACCGTTATGTGGGTCACGACTTCACGCCGATCGTATTTTCATTGGAAATCGGATCCCCGATCGGCCCGATAGGAAAATCCGCCCTCGTGATGGTCTAATCAGCTCGGCGAGACGCGACTGACTGGACCAACGCCCGCGCCTCCCCCACCCGCACGCACGTTGACGTCCGCCTTCCCCGGTAATTAAATGGAAGGTTAGTTAAGGTTAAAGCTTATTTTGTGAGCCGTGTAAGGGCCTTCGGTACCTACATCATGTGGTTTACCTTGGGCGCTCACCGACTGTTATTTACAGCTCACGGAGAAGTTGGAATGAATGCCTTGGGCCATCTCTCACGTTTCGCTATTCTCCCACAAGCCGACTTTTATTTTAAATGGCGTTTTTAATTTTGTTTTACGGAGAGCTCCAGCTCGTAGGCGACACTTTGATGGGCCTAGTCGTCTGCTCACGAACACGACATGGTTCATTCTATTGAGGAGATATTTTCTTGAGAACTCAATGACTGAGAGTGAGAGACCGGGCTTGAGATACGAGAGAAAAATGATTGTTAGTTCCCCACATGCTGTCTCCGCCTTGCAAGGAAAAAATAGCTCGTCATTTATGCAACTGAGGTGATTTCCACCCAGGAAATCAAAACACTCTCCAAAATATCTACGGTTTACTCGAAAAGAACCGAATTTTGGCTTTGTAGATCAGCCAAAAAAATACATATTGGTTATCGATCCATCCAAAATCTAGGCACCACCCTAATCATCACCATACTTAGGACGTTCTAGCAATCGTTCGAATGAGGCTTAAAGAAACTTAAATCATTAATAAACGCTGCAAATTCTTTCACTGGGGTTTATTATTTAATTGGCTTGTGCTGTCATGAAACCTGTAACAAACTTTGAACTTGATGAATCTCCTTCTAATAAAAAGATTATCCTGTTCCGAACGAGTCGTTGCTTATGTCGACAAGTCAGTTAATTAAAGAAAAAAACGCTGCAAATTCTTTCACTGAGGTTTATTATTCAATTGGTTTGCGTTCATGATTTGAATTTCTACTAAGCTTTGGACTGTGCGTGTGTCACAGGTGATAGAGCGATTATTGAATTTCAGGAGATATGCATAGAGCACGTAAATCGGTCCTCAACCAAAATACCTATTCGGATTGTTCAATTGATCATATTTGTGTACCTCCTGAAATTCAATAATCGCTCTATCACCTGTGAAACACGCACACTCCTAAGCTTAGTGGAAATTCAAATCATGAATGCAAGCCAATTGAATAATAACCCCAGTGAAAGAATTTGCAGCGTTTCATGCGTATCAGAATGCTTCAACTCGTGTATCGGCTGCAAAGCCTTTTAGGAGTTCACTCCAGTACCCACATTACTACATCACTACACCACTACATCACTAGGTTACTGCGATCGAAAACAAAAACAATAATAAACCAAAAAAACGCAAATGTTGGCACCATAAATCGGGCCGTATATCAGGAATGGTTTGAGCTACGGACCTGGGGAGGGGATCATTCGATTCCTCATGGAAAGTTCTTCAAAAAGAGTCCAAATTTAGGCCGCCTTGACTTTTTTTGAGGTTTTTAGGGATTTTACAATAATACAGTTTTTAATACTTTATACAGTTTATGATACAAATATATAGATTTTTTTTTTTTCTTCAAATTAAAACTGCCATCAAAGTACCATAAATCAAATAAATGCTTATTGTATATAAACAATGATTGATAAATAAAGTAAATAATAGTATATAACTTTTGTATGTTGCAGGATTATCCCTTCAAAACAGGTGGTCGGGATTGTTGAAAAATGAGTGCCATATTGTGAAGGGCCCTGGTTATTATTAATCCGTACGACTCTATCCGAGGAACGACCGTGTAATCTGCCAGTAACATCGCTGTTGAAGTGTAAATTTTGCGAACAATATTGTTACGTTGTTTGCACACTCGGGTTGAAATGAAGACGCCACCGAGCGATTATTTCCTCATCGCTCCTTCAACCTTTTCCTTCGAGTGTTACGCGTGGATTTACATAATGGCAACAACTAACGTTCATCATAACTGTGACAGTGTAAAGTTACCGCCTGAGATGCGGAACGTCCTCCCTCACATGGCTCTAAAAGAGGACAGAAGTACAAAAGGGAGACGATTTTATTGTTCACCTTTTATTCGTCTTCGCTTAATGACATGCTGATGTTGAAGAAACAGTGTTGAAGTGCTTACAGCCCGTATAACATTGCCATCCTAAGTACCGAGTTGTAAATCTCCTAATTGCAACACCGAGCTTAGTAATAGTCCGATCACAGTGTACATTGTGATTTTCAATGGAATATCGATGAATCTGTGACCAGATTATTTGGATCCATGTACGCGTGGAATATGGCTGTCTTTGATTGATCTCAGCTGTCAAAAAGGTCTGTGTGGAAATTTCATTTCTGCATGTAAAGAAAACTGTGCAACAATTTCAGCAACAACTTTAAATTATCATAGAAATCCCATCATATACATGTGACGACAGTAATAACGACAGAATGAACAATTTTTCTTGATTTCTGAATCCTAAAAACAAGCTGGTGGCCGTAATTTTTTAGCTGTAATTTTCATACGAAGTTGTGGTTGTGAATATAGAAGATCTTCTTTTTTGATTTTCTTTATTTTTCAGGTCTCTGCATATTTTACAACCACAACGTCATATAAAGCTGAAGTTGATTTGGAATAGTTACCGTTTCATACTTTTTCATCCTACATACAAAATATCAATAGGTACCTGGAAAAGTCTATCAACCACTGTTGATGGTACTTATTTCGTGATGTTGATATCTCAACATAGCTTTTATGATGGTTACCACTTTTGTTTAGTAGCATGATGCCAGATCTTCTTCTATCACAACTGGGCGACGTTAATTACTATTTAACCCAGAACTACTATTTAACCCTTCCTAAAGAAAATAGGGAAGACTTCCGAGGAAAGGTGTGTCTACTGCCGGATGGGGGACGATGATATAGAGCACACATTCTTTGTATGCCCAAAATGGCAGCAGCTAAGGCAGGAGTTGGTTGGAGTAATAGGTGATTTCAGCCCAGAAACAGTAATAGAAAAGATGATACAATCCGCGGAGAACCGGAGTGCAGTCACCACGTATATCACTATGGTGCTCAAAGAGAAGGAAGTGAACAGCAGCTGGGAATGAGCCAGGGTAGAAGTAGTAAAGACCAGGAGGAACCCTCGTGAGGGTACTGTCCCGAAGTAATGACAAAAAGACTAGAGGAACGGTGTTTTTTAGTCGGAATGCCACGATGGAGACCCCGACACAAAGGGTGAGGGGGAGACACATCTTTTGATATATCTACCCCTTCACTGTCAGCCCAGTAATGCATTTTCCACCAACCTCTATAAAAAAAAAGATGGTTACCACTTTTGTGTGGTAACATGTTGCCAGATCTTCTTCCATCACAATCTTACACCCGTTTTGTGCAAAATTTGGACACCAAAATTGTGAGAAATCAATTCATGGAAGCAAATCACAATATGGCAGATGATACTTCCGATGATGTTTCCAAATACAACAGAAAGACACCTCCGTGAATGAAAACTCACTGCCTGAGAATGGTTATTTTCATAGAAATAACGCACGTAAAAATTAATTATCAGGAAGAGAGAAAAGTAGTGAAAACAATTGTGAAAAACTTGGAAAAGTGGAGTTGCTCCTTTCGAGATAAGTGTAATCTAACTCCAGGCCAGAGCAAAATTAGTTCAAACAAATATGTAATGAAAAAGTTATAAAATAAATTTATAAAAATCTTCGTTATGAGAATAAGAAGTATAAGAATAAGTATATCAATTAGAACGTTTAATAAAATTCACTGCTTCAATACATTCAATTTTGGTGTGTCAAATATAGTGTTCTGTTACGAGAAAACATTACGGTCACCATTAATCTATATCGATATTCTTTGTTGAACTTTTATTTTTTACGGTTTTCTTAGGCTGATAAAACGACAAACAGAATGGTAACTTAAGACTCCAGCTCCTTACATTGTTTATTTATGAAACGTCGGACAGACCTCAGCGCGTTGGGGTTCATTATTCCAGCACCTATCCTCGTCGTTTGGATAGGTCCTCACAAATCAGTTTCTTTAGTAGCTTCCCGTTCTGGTTAACAGCCGACAGTTGACGGGCGGTAGGTCATGCTCCGGCAGTAATAACGAACGAGGGGAAAAAAATAGTGGCCAGTTATAATCTTGAAAAGTGTTGAGAATTACCCTAGCAAACCATGAAACATGAGCGGCAGTGGACGATTTCAGCGTCTGATAAGAGCAGAAATGTTCTCGGGGACCTCGAGCTCTGGCAGAAGGCAGAAAACTGGTTTGTTATTAGAAGGGAGGGCTGCAGAGGTTTTGACGCGACGTGTGGTCACTTCTCGGATTTCAACTTAACTATCGTTCACTTCTGAAACCCTCCTCCGCGAGATCGTTCGACTTTGGTGGCCGAGAGTCCCTGGCGGTAGCGGAGGGGACGATGTAAGTTGTACCCATTTTCATATCGGTCGGTGTGGGACGTGAGTCGGTAGTTTGAAATTCCAGGTTTCCCTCGCATGGGGAGCGTGGGAGGAATTTGGGTTAGTTGGGAGAAAACAACAAAAACAAATCAAACTTGTCACACCGGTCTCCTGTTCGGTCACAACCACGATTTAGCGCCGTTAAAAACAAAGGGAGTTGAAGTGTGGGTACGTTATGATTTGGCTTGTAACAGTCTGAATACATCACATTTTATGGATCATTGGGCACTGTACTTGTAATCAACAACGGTTTTTAAAGCTTGAAGAGTGGATTGTCCAGTTCCCAACTAACCTGGCAGTTTGATGTTCAGGGAAAAATAACTATTTCCACTGCACGAATGACAAGAACGGAGCTAGGAATATTAGTTAACCGTTCTAGGAGCACCGAATGAAGCAAAGGAAGGTCTTACTCTTGGTTTCAGACCTCTCTGCTTGCCTGTGTTCCACACTACCCAGAAAGCCGAGCAATCACCAACCCGTAGGGTAAATATTGACGAGGACGAATCAGCAAGTTCCGCTATCTGGTAATAAACGTCCTGCAGATATTTTTCTATCTGATGTAGGTATATTTGTACAACCTTCATGCAAGCATGTTATCTTGCGCTGGTCATCTTGCTAAACCACCAAAAACGAGTATTCTTTCAGACTAAATACTAGGGCGAAATAGGTAGTTATCTGAATATCTAATTTATGCGTTCTCAAATGACTACAGCCATGGAGAGGAAACTTTGCAGCAAATATTACCAGAAGCGTTAGCGCAGAACCCCTCCTTAATTCGATTACTCCCTTCGTCACTTCCAGTTCCATATATGTATCTGCCGGCACATACTCTCCACAACACAGTGAGTCACGGTTCCGACCTTCAAAGATTATTTTAAGATCCAACAATAAGATGGAAACTTCAAGTCGAATGGTAAGGTGGAATACTTGATTCCGCTACCAGTTCAAAATTTCCCTGGAGACCGCAGGACAAAACAATGCAAATGCAACCATGCATGGTTATCTTGTATGTGTTTTTGACTCAGATCTCAATCATCCATGGAATTAAGGTTGCTTCATTCTTTGGCAGTATTATTCAGCAGACCCAGAAATGCTTCATTTCAAATTTGATCACGTTAATTTGAAAAGACGATCCTGGCAGAACACCCTGCTGTTCGAGCTGGACCATGATTCTTCATTGTCATTCCTCGATTTCACATGAAAAGTCTCTGTATCTCAGCACTTCATAACTTTCTACTTTAGTTCCTATACAGTAAATGTTTTACTCCACACATGTTAGTATTTTGAAATGTACTATACAACATTTCTAATGTACATATCAACCCATCTGTTTTATTTTGTCTTAAACAGATTTTGGAGGTTAAATCATTTTCGGTGACCATATTCTTGGAGTAGGTAACCCTACAGTCATCCAGCTGTGTACGTTTTCGTTAACTACCTCAGGGTGTTAGGGGTGTGTCCGGTAATTATAAATGATGGAGGCCGAAAACCCACTTTCCAATTTTCTAACCCTCGGTTAACTTGTTAAGTAAATTAGCTACCGAATCATTAATTCCGATCCCTTCATTTATACTCGTAATTATGGAATTGGGGAAACGGGTTTAATGGATCGGAAAACAATTAAAATCTTAACGACTGGTAGCGCCGGCGGTTTTCGGTCCAGGTAGAAAAATTAACAGCTTCACACGGGGTATGGAGAAGGCGAGGGTCTGATGGTTTTCATGTGATGAGTTCTTTGGAGAGCCATGAAAGTTCATTAAGCTACCTACCTACCAAGAAAACATCGCTAAATGGAAGGCGTATAAAAGAGCTAGATTCATTAGGCTTCCATCGGCTATCCTGGATGCTTTGGTAAGAGACTCGAGATTGTGAGTGTGGCCATACGGATCGAAATGGCTGTATCATCTTTCAGTCATCAACAGCCATGGTTAGAATGTCTTGTTCGACAAGGGAACTTATTTCGACGGAACTTGAGCAGATGAAGTATAATCATTGAAAACACATAATCACATGATGATAATGGAGGTTTCAGATCAAAAACTAGTATGATTGCACCGAAATGGTGTTCGAAATACAGAAGAAACGTTGACAAGCGTTGAAAATATGGTGGGCTGTAAATTTACACATGGTATTACAGGGTAATTATGACAAGACTCCAAGACTGAGGATCGTACTAATGATCCTATTAAAAATGTGTAACAACTGTTATTGATTTGAGAGAAACAACTTGAAGTGGTGTGTCGATTCCCTCTATGAGCGTTTTCTATGATGGATTTCAATGGAATATATCATCGGGGAATATTATCTAGTTAGGTGCATTGGACGTTCGTCACCACGTCAACAAACCTCATCATCGGACTCCACCCCATTAAATGTTATTGAGGTTCAATAAAAATCAAGAATTCAGTGATACCTACCGTCAGTACCTACTAGGTGTTTTGTGTGTTGGTATAAACTGTGCTTCAGTTACAAAATCAACTCGAGTATGAGCGACCTCCATATCAACTATGCTCTCCGTTCTTTTGTCTGCTAAGAACGTATGATTTGTTCACGATGCTGATAATCAGCGGCTGATTTTATTTCATTCCTTGTTCGACTGAAAACACGAAATATTTGCATACCGGGTATGCCATACCCCGGTTTTTCTTATTTTCACAACCAATACCCATTACAAAATGTACAGAAGTAGATGATAATAAATGAATGATACGTTATGACTAGAACGATACAGGAAGTTCAAGAGAACAAACTTCTTACTTTTGATTTGACGTTGAGATGCTACAAATACGAGATTCTTCATTGAATTGTTGTTTCGATTGAGTCTACCAACTGCATTCTATCATCGTTTCATCAATCATTCTCATCATCATCACTCTGATCTTCATCGTACCCCCACCTACTCTTCGAATCATCATTCTTCACTTCATTGGCAACATCACCCATCACCAACATCCGCATCATCGTTGAAAGTTGTGTTCGCACAATTTTTCATCTTACCTAGTAAAAAAACTCTCTGTATATTCAACTAGTTGTAGTTGTTGAAATAATATATTGACTTGAAATACACGTAGGACGTTTCTAAACAATTCGCAGTGAGCAAAAACTCTTGGCACATAATCTGCATTTATGAACTATCGTAGAATGTAAATTCTGCATTGGAAACAAATACCTCAGTAAGATTTATTAGCTTCTGGTGTAGCCAATGAATATGATGTGAATTCTCGGAATTATTAATTGAGTTACTATCGAAGCCGGATATTGAATCAGCTGCCCTATTCAATATATCTCTGGAAGTACGGGAAGAATGTCACGATGGAACAATAGGATATTCTTCGGGAATCTTAGAGAATCTTTTGGCGTTAGAAAGAGAAGAGCAGGTATTTTCATTGGAAAGTAAAATGTTTGATTTTTGATCGAAGCATAAAGTAAGAGGTGGTACTAATCAATTCATTACAACTAGATTTGATATATTTAATCCTTTTATATGGAGGACAAATTAATCTCCCCCCTCCCCCTACTACACAGAATTTCTTCTTTTTATTTCGACGAATATTCGACGAAGTAAATTCAAGTAAAATAAGTTAAGGAATTTCACCTTGGATTTTCGTCCGACTACCCGAAGGTGTCGCGGACGTCGCCAGCCGTCCTCCAGAGAGGATCGGAACTAGGTTTGACGATTTCGCTCGTGGCTTCCCATTACCTCACGCTCCTGGGAATTCGAGTAAAATATTAAAGGTTTCATTTAGTTTAGCAGAAATGTCGCTTAACGATCGATAAAGTCTCCTTTCATTCAGAAACCACATGATTGGATGCTCCCCCACACCCTTTAACCAATGGGATTGAAGCTCCCTTTCACCTGTAACTATACAAGCGCTGTTTTCTCCAATGTACAGTCAATTTTTTTATGTTACTGATGATGACTTAAACCGTCGAAATCAATTAAACGTGTATAACTGTTTCATTTTGCGGAAATAAAACAATTATACAATTATAATAATTTTGGAGGAAATCAAACACATTATAGCTGATATGGCTCTAGTCATTATGTTCTAAAAAACCAAAATCAAAGAGAGGGAGAGGGAAGAGAGAGAGAGAGAGAGAGAGAGAGAGAGAGAGAGAGAGAGAGAGAGAGAGAGAGAGAGAGAGAGAGAGAGAGAGAGAGAGAGAGAGAGAGAGAGAGAGAGAGAGAGAGAGAGAGAGAGAGAGAGAGAGAGAGAGAGAGAGAGAGAGAGAGAGAGAGAGAGAGAGAGAGAGAGAGAGAGAGAGAGAGACTGCTACGATAAAATCTTAAAACAGGACCTGTTTTGAGATTTAACCTGTTTAACAGGTCAAAGATATGTCAGTCTTAGAACTTTGGTAGTCAGATTCCACCAATTGCATTGCTGACAACGCCAGACTGATTTTGGAATCCATCAAGTTACTTTTTAATCAACAATTAACTTACTACTAGTTACTGATGATGGGTTGAACGTAACCGGTCAAACGTTGTGTGCCGTTCATCTGTCGATTATATCCTACGTGGAAACAGTCTAACTTATTTCATGTTTAAATTTACTGTTAGCCCATAATCAATGTGGTTTGGGAAGTGGTATTCAGTAAAGAAAATTATTGCCATACCGGTTACAATGGTTTGTTATGAAAAATACTCCGAAATGCATAAGTTGGTAGGCATCAATAGATTTCGGGTGGCGAGCAAGGGTTTATGTTTCGTTTTGACGGTTTTATAGTCCACTACGGCGCGAAGAGATGGAGCAAGTCTTCATCCGAACGCCGTGACTTAAATAACTAAGTGTGGAGCGGGCTCGACGAGTAGGTATATCTCTCTCTCGGGGTTCGGTTGAGGGAATGGGCGGACCTTTAGCGAGCTAGGGAGCTCATGAACAATCGGATAAAACATTACGGAGGTCAAAGGGTCAAGAGCTGTTCGGGCGAGTAATAGTTGCTTAGTGACGTCATAACAGTGCCGGGCATCACACCCGCGGAGCGCCTTCCGAGTCCTGGGCCCGAAATCCTGCGATTCTCGTGTCTCGAGACAGTCGAGCTCTCCGCACGGAATCACTGGAGTTACAATCGATACCCGACCACTCGGCACAGTTTCAACTTTTGCACGTATTTTCATAGGCATAACAGAAAATCTCGAGTGACATTTAAGACGAGACAGTCAAAATGGATATATAAAACCAGCTGATGAACAGAATAAAGTAAAACAGCTTAAAATTCTAGCAAATAGGTTAAGCTTTTTAAAAAATGCTTGATCCCGAGTGTCATCGCTTGAAAGTTCAGACATTCCAAATTTCTACGGATCTGAATTCGATTCGTATGAGGCGATTGTGCTGGTTTGAGGTGAGGACCAACTAGAATCCAAGAGGAGTTCATGTGCTAATGAACGGATTACGTAAGCAATAGTGAACCAAAAGTGATGCCTTCCATGATCAATATTTAAATTTGCTTTTGGTTTATTATTTTCATTAATAGACCTTTGTAATGTACAGCAATTTTTTTCATAAACCCCCAGAATTGTTTTTCCTCAAACTTCGTCATTTCGCTCTTTAAGGTATGTAGGTTCCATCTCCAATGCCATTAAAGTCTTTCAAATTGATGTAAAAAACGCTGCAAATTCTTTCACTGGGGTTTATTATTCAATTGGCTTGCGTTCATGATTTGAATTTCTACTAAGCTTTGGAGTGTGCGTGTTTCACAGGATAGGGCGATTATTGAATTTCAGGAGGGACACAAATATGATCAACTGATCAATCCAAATAGGTATTTTGGTCGAGAACAGATTCACGTGCTCCATGCATATCTCCTGAAATTCAATAATCGCCCTATCCTGTGAAACACGCAGACTCCAAAGCTTAGTAGAAATTCAAATCATGAACGCAAGCCAATTGAATAATAAACCCCAGTGAAAGAATTTGCAGCGTTTTTTTTATTGAACCTCAATACCCCCCCCCACAATAAAAACATCTATAATTTATCAAGTCCTTTGGCACTCGTATTGCGTTAAAACTTCCCCAAATCCAAATTTAAACGATGTAGCCAAAGGTAGACAGATGTAGAGGGGGCACACAAATATCATCAACTGATCAATCCAAATAGGTGTTTTGGATGAGAACCGATTTACGTGGTCTATGCATATCTCCTGAAATTCAATAATCGCTCTATCACCTGTAAAACACGCACACTCCGAAGCTTAGTAAGATTCAAATCATGAACGCAAGCCAATTGAATAATAAACCCCAGTGAAAGAATACTTATTTACCCCAGTAATAATATTGAATAATAAACCCCAGTTATAATATTGAATAATATTTACCTATATATTATCAGCGTTTCATGCATATCAGAATGCTTCAACCCGTGTATCGGCTACTAACTACACTACAAGTATTCACATCGGCTATCACTCCAGTATCCACATTCACTACAACTCGACGCTATCGGCCGGACATCACTAGGTTACAAACAAACAATAATAAACGAAAAAACGCAAATGTTGGCACCATAAATCGGGCCATACATCAGGAATGGTTTGACCTGCGGACGTGGGGAAGGGCTCATTCGATTCCTCATGGTATTTTCTTCAAATAGGAAAATATTTAGGCCGATTCGACTAGTTTTTAGGTTTTCAGGGATTTTACAAAATTTGACAGCTGGCTCCTTAAAGGGCGGAGCTTTAAATTGATGAAATTTTCAGGGGGGTTAGCTGGCTCAAGACTTCAATTGGGGCGTCGTCGGATCACTAATCGTTCCTGAACAATGTAAGATGGCTCTTTTTTTGGGCATCTAGAGTTGAGAGGCCAAAATATGTTCAGATTTTTTGACTCGTTTTCAATCAGCACATTGAACACTCGTAGCCGTTTTTTATTGATTTGCCTGTTAAGAGATCACATCAATTGTATACTGTTAATCGATCAGCATGAAAGGGCAATCTGAAAATAAAAAACACACGTGTTCGAATTAGCAGCGTATTTACTAGCATAAGTAAGTGGGGACTCTGTAAATTTTTGTTTTTTGCACAAAATTTGTCGGATCTAGAAATCCAAAGTTTTAAATTTTAATTAAAATTTCAGAAGCCAGTTTGCTAATTGGCGGTCCCGTGCCGTCGGATCAATAGTAGTGTTGGAAACTAGTTGTACAAAAGAACCCTTCCATGTTCTTCTGTCGCTGACAAATTATCAACGAAATCGCCCTCTCCGAAGATTTCCGCGAAACGGAAACCTATTTTTACCATCAATCTTAGAGAAACTTTCACGTAACAAGTTAACCCGTTTAAAATAGAAAGAATTTTGAAAATAACGGGGGTTGCAGAAATTGTCTTTTACTTGAGACTTCTTTTCTAGCGGTTGGAGTTTAAATGGCCTAAGTCTCTCAAATAACTCTGCTATTATAATTATTTGATAATCTCCGTTATTTGTGATTTCAATGTAGCCGCTTTCGTTGGTTTCGTAGTGGGTTGTGAATAATAAACTGAATTCGGCCTATTTGGCATTTGCTATTATATTTCTGGTCGAAAGAGAACATTTAATACCACAAAAACTTCATTAAAAAGGCACGGAAGCGAGGAATGAAATAATGTAAGCCTGTAAGCTTGACATTACATCAGCTGAGCGATGGTTAGGCTTTTGTAGCAAGCTTATTGTCCGGGTGGTGCGAATTGTCTAAATTTGGTTGGTAATTAGGGGGGGGGGGGGGCAGCATAAAATACTTAAGCTTACAGGCTCAAACGTATCATTAAAATTAAGGGAGACTAATGATTCATTAAAAAAATTGTTTTATCGAAATTTGACAAAATGTAATTTTCAGGCTCATTTTTCTCCCTTTAGTTATCTTCAAAAAATTAATGTTACAGACTGAAACGATGGGAAATTCAATGCTCTTTCCAACGGCATCCTTAGATTTGCAAATACTTCAAAAACGCCGGAGTTACGGCCGTTTTAGTGACGTAAGGTCGAAAACACGAAAAAAATCTTGAAAATGAAATAACTCGAAAAAAAAGCCTCTAAAAAAACTCTAAGAGGCACTTTTTGTCGGAAACTAGTTGTAGAACACGTGTGCGAACTTTTTCGGATCATCGCTGGACCCCATCATTATTCATGTATTTGTAAGGACTTAATTTTGACTGTATTTATAAACAATCACAGTGGTTTCATTAATAGTGTTTAATGTGAGGTTTTATATTATAGCTTCCACGAATTTGAATATGTATTTCCGAGATAGTACCTATTCACTGTTACCTTTGCTGCCTAAGTATGCAGTTCTCACAGTTGGAACATCGCAAATTTATAACGAAAGCTTCTCCCCAACTCCTACGACCAAAGAAAAATTCCAGTAATAACTTCAAAGGCGAGTGAGAAGCCCATGAAGTTATTTTCATCGTGTCAAATCCCATATTACAAACGAAGACGTGTCATACGGGAATATTAATCACAAGATAGCCCTCCCGCGAGCGTGCGAGAAATTCTTCCAGAGTCACTGAGCATTAAGCCCCGACTTATAAATTAGAAAATTATTCAGGAGTAATAATGCAGAACCTCAGAACCCCATAAAAGTGCGACAACAAATTGGGAAACACGTGATTTTTCATTTAATCTCCCTTCGTAATTTGTAACATCAATACAGAAGTACTGGTTAACATTATCTTTCTGGATTTAGCCTGCAGTGATTTCCTTGCTGGTTATTGTTGAGAATTTAAAGATGAGTTCTTGGTTAGAAAATAAGGCAATTTGTGGTACCTGGATGACAACTTGGGCTTAAGAAATTGCACTTGTCTATTACTTTATGTTTTAGGAAAAAGTTGAGGAAGAATTCTGCGAGGAACCGAAACCTCATTAATGATTACTATTTTAAATAGTGGAGGAGCATGCATTCAGAATGTTCATTGGACAGAGAATAGGTCAAAAACTGTTTGTGAAAGTAAGCGAAGTTTTCCCAGTGCGTAGCCTGGCAGCGTCTTAACTATCTTCATTGGGTGTATTAACTATTTGAATAAATTAGTTTCGGGAGCTTAGGTGATTGTTTGGTGTGGGCGGCAGAGTGCCGTCAACGATGGAATACGGTATTGCTTATGGGCCGTTTACAGCGGAAACATAGAGCACAAATATCCTGATGAAGGTACTTAAATCTTGATTGCAATTTTAGATTGCAATTTTGCACTGTTTTATGGGCCCTTGAAGAAGAATTTGCACGATTGACTGACTTGTTGAAGAGCACTGGGTCATCTCACTTGCGATATCTGCTCACCTGTCATACTAGTACTGTCAACACCACGAAATTGGTCGAACAATTCTACTCTAAGCAGCTGATCGTCATTATATTGTTGGACACTCTAAATTACATCTCGTATGGATACTACAGTTTTAAATCTTTCAATCGCTTCCGTTATTGCTCTGGCTCATTCGAACTCGCTGTGGCAGTATCAGATCTGGTTTTCTCGTGTTCTTGGCATCATGTTGTGAATCAACAAAAAAGAAGGTGAGTATAATCGATTGTGTTCACGTACTAGTACTACTACTACAATAAAACCGCAACAATAAAATACCTTAAGGCTCCGTGTAACATGTAAGTGTGTTTAGTGAACAGAAAAGAAATTAGCCACATGGCTCACACAATTGATAGGGGATACTTCGCGGGTCATAAATGAGTCATGAATGAGTTCTGGACTCATTAGGAAAACTGTTTCTAGCAATTTTCGAAAGACCACCGAGTTATCTGACTGTTAACGGCTGAATTTCAGACACCTAACACAACTAACCCGTCTTCCTTCAAGTAACGCTTTGCCAACTTAACATTAGGCTAACCCGAAGAGACGCGACGATACTCAAGTAATGAGATCGAGACAACCAAATTCGCTCTATACACAACTCGATGTTACATTATCACACTAATAAACTATTCGTTTATACAGGGTTTATGATGTAACAATACTATTTAAAAAAAGAAGCAAGAAAATCGGCAGCATAAGCTGTAAGAGAAGTGCTGGAAAGGATTGCAGTTTAGCACCTCCGTTCCCCACCCAGACAGAAAATCCACAGCGATTGAAATGATTGGCTATCATCCCCTCCACTCCCCTTCCTCCCAGTAAAAACAATATTCCTTTCTCAAATATCTTTTGAAAATGCTCTCAGCAGCCCTGCTGCAGCACTGGAATTAGTTACCACCCCGTTTAATACTCATTATACTCCACAACCTAAAACGCGCTGCGCAGCGTGCGCATTTCCATTGCAAAACCCATACAAAAAGTGAATGTCAGCGTACTCACCGTTTGTAAATGTGGCCATATCCAAGAAGGTGTATCGACAAACTGAATATTAAACCCGTTACGTTTTAAAAGGAAAAAGAACTGCTAATCTACAAGCGGTATGTTCAAAGTACTCCGAAGGTCGAAGTCACTTTTATTATATGATATTAGCTTTTCCAAGTCGAATTGAGAATTTTCCAAACCAAATTGAGATTTTTCCAAACCAATTTGAGAATTTTCCAAACCAATTTGAGAATTTTCCAATCTAAGAAACTTTCACTACTAAGAAGGAAGAGGGAGTTTTCCAAACCGAATTGACAATTTTTTAAGGCAATCCAAGACTTTTATTGAAAACAAAATTAGTGAAGCAGAATGAAAGAATAGCACTTTATGAACTAATTAACATTGAAATCAAAAAGACAAAATGAACGAAGAATACTTCATAAAAATTACGGTCTTGTTAAGAACAGAAAAAATCGAGGCTACTCAGCGTTTGGCTGGTCTATTGAAGTCAACAAAAACAAAAATTCGTTCATTTTGTCTTTCTGATTTCAATGTTAATTTGTTCATAAAGTGCTATTCTTTTATTTTGCTTCACTAATTTTGTTTTCAATAAAAGTGTTGGATTGCCTTAAAAAAATTGTCAATTCGGTTTGGAAAACTCCCTCTTCCTTTTTAGTAGTGAAAGTTTCTTAGGATTGGAAAATTCTCAAACTGGTTTGGAAAAATCTCAATTCGGTTTGGAAAATTCTCAATTCGACTTGGAAAATTCTCAATTCGACTTGGAAAAGCTATACCTAAACAGACCTAACGTTTATTTTCTATCAACAATACTTTTCTTTTCTCTTCCGCTGAAGAGTTTGTTTTGTATAAAATACAGATTTTAATAATGGGAATATCATAATGTACCTATAATTTATCTATTAAGTAGGTACCTGATTTTCATACCAAAATAATACACCATGTTTTTCGGATTTAAAATGTGAATTTCTCTACGAAATCTGACCAAAATCATAAATGTGACTATATCATTCGAAAGCTGGTTGAATGCGCTACTTTGCATGGAATTTGCAGTTTTGCGGGTGGTCTTTTAGTAAATTGATGAGCGATAATGAAAAATAAGGAAATGTAAGTTTCCTACATAAGTTAATGTTTGAGGCGTTCATTCGATGCAAAGTTAGTGACTTTCATGGTAACCTGTACTACCATCTTATTGGAAATTTAATGCTGAATCCGAAAATGTACTAAAAAATTTAAAACACTGGAGCAAAGTGCACATAACACAGCTTTTATGAAAAAAAAAAAAAAAAACGTGGTTTCCTCGAAAAAATCTTTGAAAAATTATATCTCCGGAACGGGTTGAGATAGAACAGTGCGGTTGGCGGCGTTTTTCTCCATTTTCGGTCTAGTTTAACCCAAAAATTCCTCGTACACTACGAGGGAATCACCCTGTATATAAGACCTCCTAAATCTAACGTTACCTTATTTATCGTGAGTCATAATACTTACACAAAAACTTTACTCTAGAGTCACAGCTGTCATTTTCAGGGCCACCTTTTCCGTTATCACCTGGAAGGAAAAATCCTGGTGGAATGGCGGAGAAATTAATTTAAAATTGAAGTATTAATGTAATTCAAATTTCCGATAAATAAACTGTAATACGTGAACATTCCACAAATTTCTTAATATTACATATTTAACTCTCGTACATATAAGCTGTAGGAAAAAAGTAGGAAATTGGTTGAATTGATGACTGAAATGATGTGTAATTCTTATTCAGTGACTTCAATGATTGTGGCAGGAGGTGTGATAGAGTGCAAGATGTTCATGATTGCCAATGAATTCTTCCAATATGACAGCAAGAATTTTTCCCGTTGAAAACGCTAATGGTTGTGACCGCTAGAGTAAATGAGTATTGTTGTAAGTATATTAAAAGAAACAAAAACAAAAGAAGATACAGCAATACATAATACAGATACAGTGGTTAATGAAGAAAGTTGAATGTATCTACAATAAAAAACGATCCTCCTCTCGCGATATAGAGCGATGCTGATAACAAGTCAACTTAACCAAATTAAATTCCCAATCGCTAATTACGTTTTTACGAAACGGACACTGTTTATGATTTATTGGTGTCTTAGTGTATGAAATAGTAGCTTTCCAATGAGTAGTGAACGATTTTGGTAGCATGGAAAATTAAGAGGGCTGTTCTCTAACAACGAATGAGGGTGAAAAGTATTAGAAATGTCGTGGGACAGAATTTTCTAATGGATCCTCAGTGGAAAGGCATGGTCATGTTACAGTTGACATTTTGAACTCTGTGTGGAGAAACAGAAATAACGATCCAACGTTTGGACACTCTAATATCTTCAACTGAAATGAAGTAGGCTGACAGGGGGCAAGTCTTTTACAATTACATAGGGCCCAATTAATTTCGAAGGCGATTAAGCAAAATAAACTATTTATTGAGCAGAAATAAAGGTGAGATGATTTACGAACGAATGATTAACAAGATCATGGTCTGGAAAAAATACCACGGTCTTCCACGTTTTGGGCATCTCGGCTGCAGTGTTTTGTGGTATCAACAACCTTCAGAGCCCATCCCCAAACAGGAGGTCGTTCAAAAGTGTCCGCCCCAATTTTGGTTTATTATTCAATAATAAACCATTGTAATCGCTCTTGAAAAAAAATTTCTAACCCCCCCCCCCTTCCCTGAAAATTTCATGGTTTACGTTTCAAATCGTGTGGAATCCGAATCTGCAATAAAAATTTTCCGTCCGCCGTACGCACGATTTCTCCCAAACGGCTGGAGCAAACAATTTGATATTTTCAGGAAAAATCCATGTTGGTCCGACAACGCCCCAATTCTTTGGCCAGCTCTCTCACTCAAATTTAAACTGCCCTTTAAGGGTCGTCAAAGTTTTGTAAAATCCCTAAAAACCTCACAAAAAGTCAAGGCGGCCTAAATTTGGAATTTTTTTGAAGAGGAATCGAATGAGCCCCTCCCCCGGTCCGTAGCTCAAACCATTCCCGATGTATGGTCCGATTTATGGTGCCAACATTGCATCCACATTCAGTACATCACTAGGTTACTGCAATCAAAACAAACACAAGAGTTTTTTGTTTGTTTTCTTTTGATCGCAGTAACCTAGCGATGTAGTGAATGTGGATACTGGAGTGAACTCCTAAAACGGTTTATAGCCGATACACGGGTTGAAGCATTCTGATATGCATGCTCCGTCTTACGAAATTTAAAATTTTCAAATAGAATATTTTTCCGTTGTAATCGCTCTTGAAAAAAAAAGCTGCAAATTCTTTCACTGGCGTTTATTATTCAATTCAATTGGCTTGCATTCATGTTTTGAATTTCTACTAAGCTTTGGACTGTGCGTGTTTCAAGGTGATAGAGCGATTATTGAGTTTCAGGAGGCACATAAATATGATCAACTGATCAATCCAAATAGCTATTTTGGTTGAGAACAGTTGATCATATTTGAGTGCTTCCTGAAATTCAATAATCGCTCCATCACCTTGAAAAACACGCACACTCCAAAGCTTAGTAGAAATTCAAATCATGAATGCAGGCCAAATTAATGAAATTGAATAATGAACCCCAGTGAAAGAATTTGCAGCTTTTTAACGGAGTTTTTTATTTTTCTAGTGTTCATTGCGGTTTTAAGAGGAGTGTTACGTTTTTAATGTTTTGCGTTGGTTATCTCTAGAATAATCGTGGATACTTCCATATTGACTATTTTTGGGAAATTCTGAACCGACCACTAATCTGTTGTAGTAAACATAAAAATGCTGTGTTCTCACCCAAACTTCTCGGGCCGTTTGTCATTCCGAGGTAGGAACAATGCTGAAGTTTTTTTTTGTCGCTTTTTGTGTTCATTAGGCAGGTACATAAGTATCACCTTTTTCAGAAGTTTATGTAGTGTTTTCCTTCAAACCTCGCAATGGAAACGATAACCTACCTGTAGAGAAGACCTACGGAAGAGCGCCGGAGGCTACTCTCACAGCCCTTGATTGAATCGGCGGGCTCTAACTAGAGCGTCCAGCGTGAGATGGAAGGTACCAATTGGGACCCTCCTGCTCATCCATTATCCACTCAAAATAGAAACCCATACTTCAAAACGTCAAGTCGTTACTGTCTTTAGGGAGACCTGAGGTATCAATGAAGACGTCTCGAAAGGTCATTACCATAGAATATTCACAGCGCATGAGCAACAAGAAAAGAGTACCAACCTTCTTAGTATTGTGGTTGGAATTAACTGCAACCACGATTGAATACCAAATCTTGTGTGGGGATCATTGAATACAAGTAGTAGTTGCACATAATAACCATACTATGCTAAAACCTACCAACTTCAATTTAATCAAATCAATGGTCTCATTTTGGAAGAAAAGTATTCATTTTAAAGGTCCAAACACATTAACCCTTCGTTGCAAAGAGATGCCTTTTGGCATCTTTCCCAACGACATCCCTTGACGTTTAAATGAATTTCTGATGCTCTCCTGTTTGCATCAACGTGCGTCAAGAACTCCTGTCGTTTGTGTGGTTGCAGTTTATACCAAATATGAGTAATTTTCGTTTATTTTCTCAAACTCGCCCGTCACGGTTTTGCCCTCGTGAAGTGAGCTTCGGTATTCGTTTTGTTTAGAATTGAGTGACTTCTGGGAGAGTATTTTCTGTGTAATTGAATAATGCAGGCGGTGTTACCATCAACAGGAGGGTGAATCTGTCAGTAATTGAGGACTAAGGAGTAGTCCCAACGTAACACCCCTTCCCCTGATTTCATGAGTAAAATTATGACATGTTGTTTGACATATATTTTGCTACTTCATAATGCTGCATTATCTTAATATTTTAATATTGCAGTCACTAACCGCAGTATATTTCGGTTTACCCTTAAACAATTCGGAATGCTTGTTCAGTTTTAATTGAAATAATAATATTGTTTCATTGGCAGACTACTTTCGTTTATCCTCAAAAAACCAGTTCAAATCACATGTATTACACAGGTCTGCAAAAAAATGTTTGATCAGCTGCATGGAATATTTTATCTAAATTTTATGTTTTTTGGTGTGCTGAATCAAAAAATGACCGCTATTTTCCTCCATCACGTTCAGTTTTCTTGCAAATTAGGGGAGAGGGGGACATAAAAAACGAACTGTAGGAAAAACACCATAATTTGTATTGTCTATAAACTCAAAATAAAAGAAAGTATTTGTTTACTATTCAGTACAAAACGCTCGAAAACTTCATTCAGTTTGCTTATGGAACTTTTTTTTTTTGATACTTCGTCGCACGCGTTTTTGTGCTCCAGCATTGTCCGTATCCCTCTTGAGCATCCAACAATAGTCAGCTAGCATATCCCCACTCTTTTATTTCGTATCAATCCTGGGAGTGACATGACTAAATATGAGAGTGAAAAAATTCATGTAATTCATAAAATTGACAACTTGGAAGCAACTACCAAATTGAGGTTTAACGCTGAATAACACCGTATGTGGTATTCAAAAAACCAGTTTTGCGAGAAAACTAGAGGTGATGGAATTTTTTGATTACTTTCTTCGGTTATAGCATGCGAAAATCCATGGGAAACAGTAAGAAAATCGTATGCAGTTTTTTTGGTTGCAGACCTGTGTTATTTGGGAGACGCTTAAGAGCGCATGCTGCTTTCGGCGTTTTGATGCCCACAAATCATATAGTTTTTCCGGATTTTTCAGAAAAGTGGTCATCTAGGAATTTTGTCTATATTTTTATCGTGCACTGAGGGTGTTGATCACTCAGAATTTTTTGTCGAAAAAGGAAAAATCATGCAGCTATGAGGAAAACTCAATGCCGGTTTCCATGTAACGTGATCCCGTCAGATCTGCTCTCAATTGCACACTCTACTTATTAGAGAAATCAATTTTCATCCAGTCGTTTACATGTTGCTTCATTTTCAACTTCTGCATCGTAGATTAAGGATCAATCCAGTTGGCCTTCCACCACATCCTGATGACCAAGGAAGCTCCACAAGTTGTATTCGCAACCAATAACCCCTGATATGACTCCATGACTCCTCCAGATATGATGATATGACTCCTCCATGACTAGATGGCTGTTGGTCTTGAATATAATGCTACATGATTCAGTTACAGCCATACATTCCAGCATTTCTCATATATGTCCCAAATCCAGGTTTCCTTGTCATGTGATATCGTCAGATCATCTGAGATTTCAATTGCTTGCTCAAGGAATAGGAGAAACTAATTTTTATTTTGAGTGTCTCCCTGTTGCTTTTTTACTTTTGCAGCAAACACCAATAACGTTAGCCCTTGTTGATCAGTATAGCTCCACGCATTGTAAATATTGCCTTGCAACCCTGCAGAAACCTACACTTCATATTATCCTTAAACAAAACACAGTTCTGAAAAAATACCAACTTTACGCTAATCAAATTAGCTGCATTTATAAAGCTATGATACACAGATTGACTGGTCCCCTCACGATTCAGAAACAGAATATTCCAAATTGCAACCGATCCCGCTCTCCGTCCACTGCGATCCCATCAGACCATCTGATTTCCCAAATGTTTAGTCAATGTATTGGAGAAATCTACTTTATCCATTGATCTGTAAGAAGTTAGACTCGGAGCTCCATACGTTGAAATAGTTACTCAGCAGTCCTAAAAAGGCTATATCTTACAATTCAGTAGCCTATCAGCGTTCATGTGGTATCATATATTTCTACAAAATACGAGTTTTACTCAAATTAAATCAACTCTTGTTTTGACTGAATATGTGATGGTTGTTAGTGTTATTAGATAAATAATCAAACCAAATCAAACAGACAGTTGAGGACACCGAAAGCTAGCAAGCTATCTTTACAATATTTGGCTACATGCTGACTCGGTTCGGAGTTAGTTGTCACATAAAGCGGGTTGTAAATTATTGTAATAATGAATGCGAGTGCTCAATATCAATCTGACAGGGGATTTGGTGTCCGATTACGGTATTCATAACATACGGATACTACCTAAATCTTCAAATGCAAACTCATTGAAGCCTCTCATAACTGAACGAACATTAAATTGCTCTAAACTCCCATGATGACAAAACAATGAAATTGAAACATTGTTTATTGAAATTATTGAAATTGGCACAAATCATGGCATCTCAATTTAAACTTTTGTCGATTCAATTTCAACTTTCGGCATACCGATTCGAGCTTTTGGCATATCAATTTATACTTTTCACAACCCCAACTAATCCAACATTCCACCCCATATAATGATCAATTAACGTTTTTTCTCTCTCTCATGAAATTGAAACATTAACTTTTATATTTGTGACTACTTATGTTATATTAAAACTTCTTCATTACTGGTTAAAAAATTCTTGTAGAAAGTTCAAGACAAATTGAAATGAGTTGTAAAATTCAGGAATATTTCTAATGTGAGATAGCGTATTGATGGATTTACCCCCTAATCCTTTATCGAAATTAATGAAATAAGTGAAAACAAATGATCCAGGTGATTGGAAATATAAAATATCACATGGAATCAGTTGGAGCCAATGGTGCGACATACAGGGTGGATGGGGATCAGTGTGAAAATTTTTTTTGGGTAAAACTACATCAAAAATGGAGTAGAATGCCGCCAGAGTGGGGTTCCTATCTCAGTCCATTGGATAGTTATGATTTTTTTAGTGCTTTCACGGTCAACTCCGACCTCAGGTCATGAAATCGAGTTTTCTGGAACACTGAAGTGTCCATTTAAATTTTATTATACATTTTCGGATTCAGCATTAAATTTCCTATAAGAAAAACATAATTTCAACTTTATAAAATTTCGATAACTCTGTTCATAATCGCAGTAAAAGGAAAAATTTGAAAAATCTTAAATTTTTCGATAAAATTCGAAACAGAGCCTACGTTACAAAAATAGGCCAAGAAGTTGTCAAATTCATCAAAACTTCCTCATTTCATGAGCTTTCCAACGGTTACTCAATTTCAGGATTACAACATTATTTCTTTGAGAAATTAAGTTTCAAATACAAAAAAACGAAGGTGGGGGCGTCAATCTTGGTAGGGAAGGGGGTGCAAGGAGTTAACTCACATTCTCATTTCCTCCAGCTCCTGGACCTTGACGAATAAACACTGATCTGGCTACGCTTGTTTGAACAGCAATGAATACATTTCGCCGTTTTGGGGACAGTTGACGTTTGACCATGGCTGAGTTTAGTGTTTGGGAATACGCAGAAATGCATTATGTCTACGGCTTGTGTAACGGAAATGCACTTGCAGCGCTCTTCAACCTCAAACTCTTCAATAATTGATTGACAAGAGGGGGCCCCACCGCATTATTCTACGGCAGTGAGAACATGGCTATCAGAACGGTTTTCCACATGGATAGGGCGAGGTGGTACCATTGTACGTGGCCGCCAAGGTCCACTGATTCAACCCCATGGACTTCTTCGTTTGGGGATCTTTGAAACAAAAAGTCTACAAAACGCATGAACAAGAAGAAGAGTTGAGGGGAAAAATTGTAGCAGCAGCTCAAAAACTTCAGGAGAAGTTAACACTCTCAGTTACTGTGAGAGCTATTCGAAAACGAGCTAGGTTATGCATTCGTAACAGGGGACGTCAGTTCGAACAAATGTTAACCTAAATTCATTTTTGTTTATTGTAATTTGCAGGTTTTTTTTAACAGAAAATAAGAATAAAGAAACAGAAAGAAATGAGAACGTGAGTTAACTCCTTGCACCCCCTTCCCTACCAAGATTGACGCCCCCACCTTGGTTTTTTTGTATTTGAAACGTAATTTCTCAAAGAAAAAATGTCGTAATCCTGAAATTGAGTATACCGTTGGAAAGCTCATGAAATGAGGAAGTTTTTATGAGATTTGACAACTTCTTGGCCTATTTTTGAAACGTCGGCTCTGTTTCGAATTTTATCGAAAAATTTCAAATTTTTCAAATTTTCCCTTTCACTGCGATTATGAACAGAGTTATCGGAATTTTATAAAGTTGAAATTATGTTTTTCTTATAGGAAATTTAATGCTGAATCCGAAAATGTATAATAAAATTTAAATGGACGCTTCAGTGTTCCAGAAAACTCGATTTCATGACGTGAGGTCGGAGTTGACCGTGAAAGCACTAAAAAAATCAAATAACTATCCAATGGACTGAGAAGGACCCCCACTCTGGCGGCATTCTACTCCATTTTCAATGTAGTTTTACCCAAAAAAAAATTTTCACACTGATCCCCATCCACCCTGTATACAGCGAATCCTTAACGAAATACAAGGCGCTACACTATGCTAATGAAATGAAAGATTCCCACCCTGGGGTCACTGAACTAATTTATTCACAAAGTTATGACCGAACTTAACAATCGATCAGTTTTGTCAGGACTTATCCCTACTGAAACTGGCACAATCACACAAATTATACATCTGAGACCACAACAAAACAGTTAGTATTTATTTGGATTTAGGGATATTCGAGTATCTGAAGAAACTCTATTGTGGACAGGCATGCAAAGATTGCTGCATTAAAACCAGAACCATCTTCAACCCCACTCTACTCTCACACCTATAAGAAAAGGTCACTGCCTCACGAACTCTTGAGCTCATGGAAAGAACCTATCTGTCCATCAAGAGATTCTCTAAAGTATTCTCTACTCCAAGAAGAATCCCTTGGTTCAACAACAAACCTGGAGTAAAATAAAAGGAATTTTACTGTACCAACCACCAAATTCTTGTACGAGTTCGGAAAATGTTATTCACCTTATGGCGATTTCGTACAATACGGGAATAAATTCCCAGCATTTTATTCTTGAGAGCACAAATGCAAATCATACGCATCAGAAAGCAGTCAATATTCCTAACATGTTGCAATAGTTAATCATAATACCTACTTTTTGACGAGTAACAGAAATTATCTGTATAAAGAGGAGGTTTGGATGGAAATTCAAGAAAATATTACATTGAAACTAAGTTTTTCACGTAATGTCGTTTTCTCTCTCCCCACTCCTGACCACTTGTCCAGTCGTGAATGTTACGTATTGATTTATCGTCAGAGCAGCATACAAATCCCCACCATTATAAGCATCAGGAACCTCGATACTGGTCATCGTTACACACATTCAATCTGACGTTACGTAGTACGCTCTTATGTACTTCGAAATGTTTGGAAAGTAATAATGATTGCATGGTCGTGGAGAGAGATCCCGGGCATAGGGGCAAAATTTCATGGTTCTACGAACTTCTGTAACCATATATTGTTATGAATCATAAGCCATTGCAAGAGATAGGAAAATTAAGGCTGGAAAATCGATTGCGGAAAATCGAGAATGATCGAGTTCTACTTTGTACGCGTATATTTATTAAAATCCTATATTGATACTTCCAAACCAAATTAAAATTAAACAAGGGAGCTTTTAAAACTTCAAACGACCTTAAAACTACCAAATGCCTTCAAACGAGTGCACATACAAGAATATTCGGGCATATTCAGCTCATAGTTGGACAAATTAAATTTAGTTAATTTAACATGGTGATAAGAGCAAAAACTAGATACGTTCATAGCGACCAGAAATAATTGACCGAATTATAAACTTGAAAACTTGGTATCACATTAAATGATACATTCAAAATTCAAATTTTGAATACATGAGTACTACTCATTGAGTAGCTACCTACATTACAATCAGCGTTGAGCTTTCAGCTCTAAATTAAGCCAAAAACGCAGCAAATTCTTCCACTGGGGTTTATTATTCAATTGGCTTGCGTTCATGATTTGAATTTCTACTAAGCTTTGGAGTGTGTGTTTCACAGGTGATAGAGCGATTATTGAATTTCAGGAGATATGCATAGAGCACTTAAATCGGTTCTCAACCAAAATAAATATTTGGATTGTTCAGTTGATCATATTTTTGTGCCTCCTGAAATTCAATAATCGCTCTATCACCTGTGAAACACGCACACTCCAAAGCTTAGTAGAAATTCAAATCATGAACGCAAGCCAATTGAATAATAAACCCCAGTGAAAGAATTCGCAGCGTTTTTCAGCAGTTTCGACTTTTCCCTCACCATCCGTTCTCATTCCTAAGATATTATCATGGATAGATTGGTACCAAATAGCATTTGTACTCATAACACCTTTGATGATTTCATCAAAATTCAACAAGTCATTTTCGAAGAATAACTTGCTTGATAACTTCCTTTAAAGTGGATTTACTGTAAAATGATTCCATATAACATATACTCACACATGTACATCTGCTTAAAACTTGTATTTAGAGGAAATTCATGTCAGTCTCAGAAACATTTGCAGGGTGGATACTATTAAGCATGGATGATATTGGTAATTTATTAACCGATTATCACATGATTAATTAGCTAAGACATTCATTGTTATTCCAAGGCCGTTGTGAAGTATTTACACGATAATTACACGACAACGTATTTGCGTTGTAGATATACTTTTTAATGAATATTTTGTTAAGTTACAAGAAGGGCAAGGTTACGGTATGTTTACAGTTCCACGATTATTTTAAAAATTCGATAATATCATTGCATTCTTGACAGTGCAAAAAACTATCAAGAGAAATATATTCAAATTGTTACCCATTTTATCGATTGTCCTACCGATGATGAAGTAATCAATGTTCATAACGCTAAAATCTTGTTATTCAGTATTTAAGTTACCGCTTATAGCTGAGAAAACCGAACTTTCTGACGTTTTCTGATGTATCCAGTATGATATAAATAAAAGGACACACTCTGTTTTGCTCTCACTCCCTATTTGTAGGCGACTGTATCCGTCCCTCTAGGAGGTGCCTTATAGACGACAAAAGGAGAATTATTCTAGATAATTAATCGGATATCGATTGAATTAAACTGGTTATCCTTCAAAAACGGTATGGAAATAACTGGATGAACTCTGGGTTGACTTGTTGTTAGCTTGCAGCCTACCATAAGGTTGGTGTGGCGATCCACAGGTTGTAAGCGAAATACAATTAAAATGTCTGCCATGCCAGGTGTGGCAGCTCTCTCGTATCGATGAAATAAATGTATAGACCATTGAAATGTGGGAAATAATCTTAAAAGATTGTAAATCTGGAAATATCGTACTTACAATACGAGATTGTTACAATGATACAAGGGTTAATAACGGTCGGGACGTGCTCCCGCAGATATCAACGTCTTCAAGTGGTTGAGTCGAGTAAACGTGATATGATAAGGCTAAATGAGCTTTCCCCAACTACCCTCCAAGTTTAAGAAAGATGGTACGATAAGAAACTATGTTTGAAGTATCTTCCTTTTGCGCATGCGCAGAGCAATGAAACTCACAGGGGAATGTTTACATCCAAACCCACACATCCCCTCAAAATATCATCAATATCGATTTAAAAATGTAGAAATCAAGCTTATTTCAACATTAATTCAAGGATTTCACAGCTACTAATCGTGTTGAAATTATACTAGTAGTCATAGTTACTAATGATATGAAATATTAGACCGTTCTACCCCGACTACTTTCCTGATTTCAACGAAATCGGGCCTTAGAACCGGAAAAAATGTTACTTGGTGGATTTTACCTTTGCGCATGGGCCAAGTATTGTGTGTTGTGGAGTATTGTGAACATATTAGAGGACCATTTAAAGATCAACTCGCATATTCTGTGCAAATTTGATCGAAATCTGATGAAAAAAGTAGAAATTAAGTTTATTACAAGGATTAGTGAACACACGACAGATAAACGTAGAGAGACAGACAGATTGGCACGAAATGATAGTTGTTCAGTATAGTCTAAAACAGTGGTTCCCAAACTGGGGGATATCGCCCACTTCTGGGGGGCGATGGGAGATCAATGGGCAGTAGGGGGGCAATGAGTCGAAAAGTGGGCGATAAGGGGGCGATGATCAATTTTCTCAATTTGAAGATAACGCTAACTGAAAATATTCACAAAATTCCTTGAATTACTTAAATTCCTTGAATTACTAGTTAATATTCACAAAATTCCTTGAATTACTTAGTTAATTACCAAATAGGAAATTAACAAAATCTTCTAACAAAGTGATGAAACATTCCCGGAATCGATTCGATTATCGATGTTTTGCTTTAGATGCACAACAACACCCGTAGCTCAGCAATATCCAGGTCTATGGGCCATTGTTCAGAAATATTTCTGAAGTTGACCAAAATTGAACCCAACGTAGAACAGCTGATTCACGCTCATCAAGTTAACCCATCTCACTAGCCTCCGTTTCAAGTTTGAACCAGTTTTTTCGAATGTCACCGTTTTTTGTTCTTTCTCACATTAGAGTTTTTCAAATTATTTTCAAAATAGTTCATGTTTGTAGCTGCGAATTTGTGTGTAAATCACGAATTTCTTGATATATGTGTGTGAATGTGTTGATATATGTATGTTGTATGTAAATTCAGTAAATATACAATTTTTTTTAACGTGTGTTTTCTGCAATGTTTTCATTGTTCTGATTTTGGACTGACTGGGTACATTTTAGTTTAGGTATAGTCAGTCTTCAGTTGAAGAAATCTTTGCAATGTGTATGGGGGGAGGGGGGGGGGGGTCTATGACGTAACTCGGGCTCAAATATAGTTTGGGAACCACTGGTCTAAAACGTGAAATGTGGTGGAAGTTTTGTTATTGTGGAAAAACAAGTTTTTTTGAAAACGGGAAACGAAGTTTTGGCTTATTATTGTTGGTTTACTTAGGGAAATGTGCTATCTTTGTATCTATTAGTGAATAGTTGCATACCTGTGGTCTCTGAGGTGATCCTGGCGACGAAAGGCTTTCCCACAGATGTCGCAGGAGTACGGCCGCTCGTCCGTGTGCGTCCGCTCGTGGATGAGGAGGTTGTAGGACTTGGTGAACTCCCGACTGCAGAACTTGCATATGAACTGTTTCTTGGGGCGGGAGGACTTGGGGGCGGCGGAGGCGGCGACGGACGGGGGACTCGAACCGCCGCCCCCGCACTCTTCCTCTTCGGAGGCGACGACGGACGAGGGGGAGGACAGAGGGGGACAGACGGCGGCGAGGCCGAGCCTGTGCAGGGTGAGGTAGGACTCGAGGGCCTGGAGGCTCAGGGCCGCCGCCTCCGGGGACTCCGGGGGCAGGAGGGCGGCCTGCTGGAGGGAGGACATCATGGCAGTCTGCAGGCCCAGCACCACCCCTTGCAACGACCTGGCCACCTCATCTCCCATGCTCACGTCCACGGCTGAGTTAGCACTAACCGACTCGATGTTCCCTCTCACTCGATCCCCCCACTCCTCCTCCTCCCCCTTTCCCCGTACAGTCCGCTCCAGCATCTCCTCCGTCTCTTCCTTTCTATCCCTTTTACGTAACCCTCGAGACAACTTCTTCCTAAAAAGTCCTTAAATTCCGCGGGTCATTCCATCCAATTCAAGAAACGCTGCAAATTCTTTCCCTGGGGTTTATTATTCAATTGGCTTGCGTCCATGATTTGAATTTCTACTAAGCTTTGGAGTGTGCGTGTTTCACAGGTGATAGAACGATTATTGAATTTCAGGAGGCCCACAAATATGATCAATGATCAATCCAAATAGGTATTTTGGTTGAGAACAGATTTAAGTGCTCTATGCACATCTCCTGAAATTCAATAATCGCTCTATCACCTTTGAAACACGCACACTCCAAAGCTTAGTAGAAATTCAAATCATGAACGCAAGCCAATTGAATAACAAACCCCAGTGAAAGAATTTGCAGCGTTTTTTATTAAACCTCAATACCCCCCCCCCACAATAAAAACATGCGTATGTTTTCTCTATTTGGGAGAAAATGCTAAATTTCAGGAGGCACACAAATATGATCAATCCAAATAGGTATTTTGGTTGAACACCGATTTACGTGCTCTATGCATATCTCTTGAAATTCGATAATCGCTCTGTCACCTGTGAAACACGCACACTCCAAAGCTTAGTAGAAATTCAAATCATGAATCATTGAATAATAAACCCCAGTGAAGAATTTGCAGCGTTTCATGCATATCAGAATGCTTCAACCCGTGTATCGGCTTACAAAACCTTTTAGGAGTTCACTCCATTATCCACATTCACTACATCACTAGGTTACCGCTATCAAAACAAAAACAATAATAAACCAAAAAAACGCAAATGTTGGCAGCATAAATCGGGCCATACATCGGGAATGGTTTGAGCTACGGACCTGGAGAAGGGCTCATTCGATTGCTCATGGAAAGTTCTTCAAAAAGATTCCAAATTTAGGCCTCCTTGACTTTTTTTGAGGTTTTTAGAGATTTTACAAAACTTTGACAACACTTAAAGGGCACTTTAAATTAAGTGAGAGAGCTGGCTCAAGAATTGGGGCGTTGTCGGACCAATATTGGTTTTTCCTGAAATTTTCAGATTTTTTGCTCGAGCCGTTTGGGAGAAATCGTGCGTACGGCGGACGGACGGAAAAATTTTTATTGCAGATTTGGATTCTACACCCTTTGAAACGTAAACCATAACATTTTAAGGGGGAGTTAGAAATTTTTTTTTCAAGATCGATTACAATGGTTTATTATTGAATAATAAACCAAAGGTATCGTGACCGTCTATCCCATCTCCAGCCTCCTGGCAACCAAGAAAACATCAGCGACCATCGTTCATACAACAACCAATAACACTTCCAAAATATCTATACAGTTCATGAATAAAACAAGTTCATAATACCATGAATAGCCTTAATACTTGACGTTTTGCGGTTACTGCAATAACACAATCGTACGATCCCAGCAGAGCTATAATAAACTGCCCAGCTCTTCTCAGAGTTTTGACGAATTCGGAATGTTGAGATGCCTAGATTGACTGGCGATTGTGTTAAGGGACAGTGGCGTAACAGAGGGGCCCGCAGGGCATGCAATGCTGGGGGGCTCAGGAGCCCGAGAGCGAGGATGGAAAATCCGGGAAATGGCGAGTGGGAAACATTGTTGAGTGTGAAAAAATTAATTATAGGCGAAGAGGAAGAGGAAGTTGTCAACAATGTTTCAAAACCCATTCCCAAATAATACAAATGCGGGCTTTCGTTGTAGAGAGCCGACCGAGATGTTACGCCTGCTAGCTGCTACCAACGTAAGAAATGTATTTCCCTGTTATTTCTTGCTCTTTTCCAAAGAATGGCAAACTTTCGTAATGCAACATTATGATCAAAATACTGAAATGTGTTGATGATTAATGATAATTGGGCATATACTATATTGAAATTATGAAACTGTTTCATTACGTTCTTTCGGCGATCAAATGATCCACAAATAAATGGGGGGGGTTTCACAGGATAGGGCGATTATTGTTTCAGGGGATATACATGGGGGAATCTGTTCTCGACAAAAACTGGTTACGCCACTGTTAATAAGTGTTATTTTGGTGAGATATTGGAGTTACCGTTGTTTATTTGTGCACACCTGAATTTTGTTGACACATGTGCCTGTTCCTCTTTTCTCTTCTATTAATCTATTCTCCCATTCATTTATATTCTTGGTAAATGCTAATATTATTTCATTCAGAGAGCTTGTTTCGGACTTTTACCAACTGATTTTGGTACTTAAATCTTAACATTCCTCAGCTGGGGAATAAGCATGTTCATCTCCAGAGATTGGTCAGTTTATCCTAAGACAAACCAACTGTCAAGAGATAAATGTCTGTTTTTTATATAGATTTCGGGCTTTTACCAACAATATTGGGAAATTCTAGGATAAATCCTAATCGGGATCTGGTAAATCCTAACATTCACAGCTATTCGGGGTTCTACTGTAACATCTATAACTATTATAAACAACTACCTAATTATTAGTTACTAATACAACGGATATCTCAACTCCATATCTTGAAATTTTGTTTTATATAGAAGCTACTAATGAATTAATTTGAAGTTTCTTGCAACATAATATAATTCGGAAAGAAACTAGCCCAAGAGGTCCTTCAGCTGATAGTTATGCCTGCATACCTAATAATAATAATTGTTTCCAAAATATTACCCAGAACTCCTCTTAGGAAATGAATAAATCTCAGAGGTTACATACTGGCTATAATTCATGACTTGTACCCATCCAACAATCACGTTAGAACCAATAAGCTACCAATCCCCAAATAACACCAAAACCATCGGAATTTCATGTGGTTCATTCGGCTTTCAAAAAAGGGACATTTGAAGTTTCCTGCAACATAGTTTAATGTGGAATGAATCTGGTGATCTGTATGCCCGCATACCGTAATTGTTCCCAAAATATTGCCTAGAAGGTCCAGTTCAAATGTTGACACTTTAAGAAGGTTCGGAAATGATTAAATTTCAGAGGTTACATATTGACTATAAATTCATGACTTGTACCTGTTCGATTATCACATTAGAACCAATAAGCTACCAATGCCTAAATAACACCAAAAACATCAGAATCGCTAGTGATTCATTCTGCGTTCAAAAAACGGAATACACTCCGTAGCATATCTTTAACAACTAACGCAACTTGTTTTCTCCCTTTAAATTTAGCACTTCCCGACTCCTCTTCGATATTTATTTTTGTTGTTTGCCCTCAGGCGAAATACGGGGTTAGCGTCGTTTCTCGTAAAATCTCCGGATCTTCCTTAGAGCTTAGAATTTTCTACCGGTTCCGAAATTATTACGCTTCTGCACTGATGGATTTACAACCGAGGGTTTCGGTGGGATGGTTATTATACGATACGACAAACTCAACGTAGACAAAGAAGACATGAGATGCCGTTCCCTTACAGCTTCCTCCGCCGATAGATGAACTATGGAGGTTTTAAAAAATTAGTTTTGACCTTTCTTTCACTCTATCGTTTACCGTGTCAAGCATAACGAACTTTTGGTTTATTATTCAATAATAAACCATTGTAATCGCTCATGAAAAAAAAAAAAAAAAAAATCTAACCCCCCCCCCCCCCCTGAAAATTTCATGGTTTACGTTTCAAAGCGTGTAGAATCCGAATCTGCAATAAAAATGGTTCCGTCCGTACGCCGTGCGCAAGAGTTCTCCCAAACGGCTGGAGCAAAAGATCTGAAATTTTCAGGAAAAATCCTACTTGGTCCGACGACGCCCCAATTCTTGAGCCAGCTCTCTCACTTAATTTAAACTGCCCTTTAAGGGTTGTCAAAGTTTTGCAAAATCCCTAAAAACCTCAAAAAAGTCGAAGCGGCCTACATTTGTACTCTTTTTGAAGAACACTCCACGAGGAATCGAATGAGCCCCTCTCCAGGTCCGTAGGTCAAACCATTCCCGATCTATGGCCCGATTTATGCTGCCAACATTTGCGTTATTTTGGTTTATTTTTGTTTTTGTGTTGATATCAGTAACCTAGTGACGTAGTGATGTAGTAATGTGGATACTGGAGTGAACTAAAAGGGATTATAGCCGATACACGGGTTGAAGCATTCCCGTAAATGTAGGTAAAACGCTACAAATTCTTTCACTGGGGTTTATTATTCAATTTTATTCATTTGGATTGCATTCATGATTTGAATTTCTACTAAGCTTCGGAGTGTGCGTGTTTCACAGGTGGCAGAGCAATTATTGAATTTCAGGAGATATGCATAGAGCACGTAAATCTGTTCTCAACCAAAATACCTATTTGGATTGATCAGTTGATCATATTTGTGTGCATCCTGAAAATCAATAATCGCTCTATCACCTGTGAAACACGCACACTCCAAAGCTTAGTAGAAATTCAAATCATGAACGCAAGCCAATTGAATAATAAACCCCAGTGAAAGAATTTGCAGCGTTTTTTATTCGTTAAAAAAAGCATTTATACCAAGTATGAACAAAATCGAAGGGGGTTGGTACATGGTATGACCCGTATAAGTACTTGTATGTAAATATTTCATTCATTAATTGATTTTGTGTGTACCATACAAAACATAGGAGACATCTCACTTTGAACTGTTTCCCCATTCAGCCAAATTTTACGTTGCATTCATAGTTTCTGTCGTTAAATAATGACATATTGTGTTCTTACATCGTTGAATGATGTTGATAACTCTTAAAGTTGTTTCAATAAGTTTTCAATTGCTCTGTTTTGGCAGAAAGTGTGTTAACACTGTTTTCTGTGACATCTGGCGTTTTGAGTCGATCTTTTCGTTGCTCAACCTTGTACTTGGGGAAAAAAGAGAGTTAAGCTATTCACTGGGACTCCATCTCGTGAAGTGTTGGGTGATTTCAAAGATGAAGTGTGCGTGATACGACTGCCGAAGGAACACGGAGTGAAGCGAGAGGGTGAATGACTTACCCCGAAGAGAAATCTCTTACTACCAATTTGTTAGGTACTTGTGTAGTACCCGCGAGTGGGCCGCTGGCACGATGTCCAACCATCCGCCCACGCTAATCATTGAGAGGGATCCAAAAACAATAAAAATGGCGCCGGCTATGACCCGCATACTAATTGGCCAATGAGGCAATGCAAGACAGATTAACCGCGTCGGGTCTCTAAGCCCCGATGCTAATTTTATGTTAATTCCGTCTGGTACCTTTGTGGTTTTGGATGTCAACTTCGACCTCCTCTCAATTCAGATAATGCCCCTCCTACAAGACCCGGAATGGGAGGGGAACTGTTAAATATCATCTCCGGTCAGGCAAAGCCGAGTTCGCATCTACCACCACTTCCGTTCACTAAAGCTGTCATAACGATTTACATAAACATTTTTGTTTCAGGCTATATAATATCCGTTCACTTCTGCTTCTATTGACGGTGAAATTATACTGTTCGCCATGCATGTTTATTAAAATCCTTATCTGTCACGCTTATTGTAAATGGCGGATAGTCAATGATCCTACACAATCCTTCTGCTCCTGCTTCTTTTCAGGAAATTTCGATGAATCATAAGCCTTTAGGAATTTAGGAAAATAAAAAGGCATATCTTCATGTCAACAGTGAGTATAGAAACAGTATAGCATCAATAAAATGATAAAGAGAATGTTATGTTAAGGTGGAAACAACCACTACATTAAAAAACATGGCAGTCCATTACAATCAAACGTGTCAAACGAGAGAAAGAAAACGTGTATGGGAGAGTACACGATCAGTTCTATGTTATGGGGCTTACGCATGGGGCGGTATACAGTATAAAACGGTTGAACATATTCAGCTACATTTTGCCAAACTGATCTTTAGTCTGCAGAAAAACACTCCCAAATTTTGCATGTATTTCAAGGACGTTCTTCAATATTTTCTTAATGCCCTGGCTTTTCACCTCAAGTACAGTATGAGAGTTCTGAAGCTGTTGGAGCACAGATATCTGTTGGTGGTGGAGGAGCCCATGCGTGCTAGATGTTCATGGTTATGTTACTTCTGCAAAGACTTGCTGAATAAACTGGTTCCCATTGGCCTAAAAGATGTAGATGTTTGGAAAACACAACTGGGTGGGTTAGTCCCCATAGTTTGCGACAATGGGTATAACGAGACTACAATGAGAGCTCAACAATCAAACTCTCAGATATACAGGTAGCTAGTCAACAAGGTAAAACCAGGTGACTTATTGAAGGAGCGACATCAATATTCTCTTTGGATCCTGAGGTGAGTATTGAGGCTCTTTGATGAAGTTTATCTTAAGGCCGTATGACTCCTCTAATGATCCCAGTGGCAGATGTAGGATGTGTACCATCCGCGTTATAGAGGTCCACTTTCTCGTGATTTGCCATTGTTAAGGTGGACCCAAGGAAGATGTAAACGGTTGTGCAGTTAACTGATGGAGGCTGTATTTCAAATGAATGCGTATGCTCAATGAACGAGTATTGAAATACATAATTCAATTCGTATTCGTCGATACAGTGAACCAATCAAATAAATAAAGGTGTTGTTGAATAAAACCTTAGGGCGCTTCTGCCAAAGTTGAGGTTTCGCGGGTAGCCAACAATTTCACAAAATATGCTGCTTTGCCACTACTTAGTTAGGAAAATGAAGTCACTTTGATAACTATGATATGAAGTCAGTCAAGTTTGATAAGTGATAACTATATAGGGATCCCTGCCAATATTAGGGAGGTCCCAGGAGAGCCAAGTTAACAAGAGTGTAAGAGCGAGCTAAAACGAAGGAGAGTTAACTGACTCCAGATTCTGTTAACCAAAACGGGAAAATTTTGTTTGGAGGGGAAGTGAAGAAAATGTAGAGTGGGGAATTGCGGGGAGCAGAGAGAGGGGGATAGTAGAAACCAATCAGGGATGGGGTTACAACTACCCCAGGAAACCCCAGGGTGCTAGGGGGAGACTATGGGTGACTGACCGTTTGCCAGAAAAAGGGTGGCTTGGGAAAAACCAACGGTGCAAAGCAGCTTGGGGAATTTGGAGTCCATTAAAGGCTTCAAATATTTTCACATAGGAACGGGATTTTCGGACAATGAGGTAACCAACAGCGGCGACTAGGCGATACGCTTAACGCCACGGTACGGTCTCGTTACCTGTGGGCCTCGAATACGAGTTAAGGGTGGTTTTCAAAAGATAATGACCTAAATACTAAAAAATTCTTCAAGATCTAAAACCATTTCAGATACACCTGAACAGCCATATTCAGAATCCGTTTCTTTTGTCAAGGGCATCTGTGCATTGAGAAGATAATTCATTTATTAAAAAAAAAAAGTTGATCATCGCTGTCAAAGTATGTAAGTGTAGCAGCAAAATATGATATATAGTAGAATGTTGAGGAATAATTGAATATTTGTCAAAATTTGCTGGCCTACTTAGCCTGAATCTTAAGTATTGCTTTCGACCACTCCTAGGTTGCAAAATTGGAGAGTTCAATTTAAAAAAAAAAAAAAAAAAAAAAAAAAAAAACGGAATCAAAAACTTTAGAAATAAATCGGTAGTTTTTTCACCTTATGTAGATGGGGAAAAGAAAGGTAGTTTTATGAAGGAAGAATCGTCAACTTTGAAATATGAATTGCTTTCGACTTGCAAGACTCTCATAAAATGTGGCTTATTTGTGATCTTATTCGGTTTAATGATTAAAAGTGATAATCACGTGTGATGCATCACTATATTCGTATATACACCAGTGAGCTGCACAGTAGGGCTATCTGCTAGCAATGGAGAAATAATGTACCAGATGATGATTAATCTACGACGTACGTGAAGATTGTTTTCGATATGATAGTGATACACACCCATTTTTCAACATTAAGATAAACGAATTACATTACACACAGGTTTATTATTTCTGTATTAGAATTATCTTTCTATGTAAATCACTAATCTATGCGCATAAGATGTGCGGCACACTATCCTCCATATCTTGTATTTGCATTTTGGGTGCCACAAAAAGAGGCCAGCTAATGTTTGAGCACAGCTGATCGATCAGGAATGAAATTAGCCAAAAAAGTCCTTCAGCTGACCACTGAGTCCTTCTAAATGCTCTAAAGACTACTTCCATGAACAACAACCTTTACTAGTCCCTTTGTACGATACAAAAGCTGACATCGAAATACCTAAAAAGATGCAACATATTGCCTATGGCCAGGGCAGAACAACTGGAAATTTACGAGATAAATTGAAACACCCACCTACGCTTCACTTGTCCACGATTGTATGTGTATTTAAAAACGCTGCAAATTCTCTCACTGGGGTTTAACCCTTATGGATAACGGCTATTCAATTGGCTTGCGTTCGTGATTTGAATTTCGACTAAGCTTTGGAGTGTGCGTGTTTCACAGTGATAGAGCGGTTATTGAATTTCAGGAGGCACGTGATCAACTGATCAATCCAAATAGGTATTTTGGTTGAGAACAGATTTAGTGCTCTATGCATATCTCCTGGAATTCAATAATCGCTCTATCATCTGTGAAACACGCACACTCCAAAGCTTAGTAGAAATACAAATCATGAATGCAAGCTAATTGAATAATAAACCCCAGTGGAAGAATTTGCAGCGTTTTTAAATTTGATTTTCTGATTTTACACATCTTAGAACGTAAAATAACAAATTGTGACGGATTGTTGAAAACAATGTTTTTTTAGGTTGATTAGAAGGATTTATCATTTGGTAGAATAAATTAAAATGAAATGAAATATACTTATTATCAGTAGTTTGTCTTCAAATCGTACAGAGTTTTTCTTCAGTTTGTATCAGGTAAGAGTTCTTGAAAACATTTTCCTTGGTAATATGATTTCGTTTTACAGGATCATATGTGTACAGGATAATGTTCAAGTATTGAAACAGTTGTGTAATAGATGTGAGAGGTATGGCACTTTCTTTCAATCTCAAAGTATGACGTGATAGAAACCGACAATATTGATTTCGAAGACTACCTAAGTTGTTCTCGAGTTCACATGAGACTATTCGCATTTATTTGTCTTTCAAGACGGTCGAGTTCAGATGCTGATCCACCAGTTTGTTGGGGCGTCGACTGTTGGTCGCTGTCAAAAATGAAATGCGGCCCAGTTCCCGGGCCGAAGTCTACAAGATCCCCAGGCCGGCTGAGGTCACATCCCCGCGGTGACCCAGAAGGTGGTGTTCTTCGGATGGTTCTCTGCCTTCGGGAGAGACACAGGAGAAGGGAAAGAGAAGATAAGTTTGTTGTGTTTACCTCCTGAGCGATAACCCAGTCAATGCGTCAGAACCCCGTGCCCAACCCGATAAAGCAAAGCAAACATCGGGCCTCCTCCTTCTTTCTCGATGTTGTCCTAGGACGGCATCCTCCTTTGTCGTGTGTTGTCTCTTTGCGAACTTTTAAGAATAAGAAAACCGCCCGGGCGTAGGAAGGTCTTCCATCACAACTTGGAAGGCAACCATACCTGCTACGCATTATGGCCAATCAATTGCTTCTTTTCTATCTTACTAGAAGACAAGAGCTTCCCACTCACCGTAAACTATTGGGTGATAAAATAATCGAATTAACATCCTAATCTAATACCCCAAGTTCACTGACATCTCAATACGCCGAAGCTAATCTTTCTGTACACCCCTAACTTGCTAAACGTACGTCATTTTGGCGAGTGCTTGCGAATTCCATAAATAAATGTACTGTTTCTATGACGAAAAAACCTTCAACTATTGCCATGTATTGAGTATGCAAGATTTATTAATAAGTAATATAAACTGCACCAACGTTAGGTCCTAAAATAAAGGTAACCACGACAAAATAGCTGTAACAACTACAAGGTATGTACCTGCACTGTAGAGCACAAGAAAAATTTCAACAGTTGTGGAAAGCAAAATGGCGATATTTTTGAACTTCAAAATCAATAAGTGATGCCTTTTCCTTCCCTTTCAATTAGTATAAAAGGGACAATTATTCCAATAATTCATTACGATGTGCGAAGAACGGTTAACTACACTGTATACTTATCTTATTATTTAAAGAATTTATCTGGTTTTCAAGTTGTAGAGTCATTAGCGGTTTTGAAATGCTTATCAATATTACTCTTATTAATTCATATTCCGTCGTGTTTGGTTTATTATTTTGGTTTATTATTCAACAATAAACCATTGTAATCGCTCTTGAAAAAAAAATTGTAACCCCCCCCCCCCCCCCTGAAAATTTCATGGCTTACGTTTCAGAAGGTGTAGAATCCGAATCTGCAATAAAAAATTTTCCGTCCGTCCGCCGTAAGTCGTACGCCGTACGCACGATTTCTCCCAAATGGCTGGAGCAAAAGATCTGAAATTTTCAGGAAACATCCATGTTGGTCCGGCGACGCCCCAATTCTTGAGCCAGCTCTCTCACTTAATTTAAATTGCCCTTTAGGGGTTGTCAAAGTTTTGTAAAATCCCTAAAAACCTCAAAAAACGTCAAGGCGGCCTAAATTTGTACTCTTTTTGAAGAACACTCCACGAGGAATCGAATGAGCCCCTCCCCAGGTCCGTAGGTCAAACCATTCCCGATGTATGATCCGATTTATGGTACCAACATTTGCGTTATTTTGGTTTATTATTGTTTTTGTTTTGATATCAGTAACCTAGTGATGTAGTGATGTAGTCATGTGAATACTGGAGTGAACTCCTAAAAGGCTTTGTAGCCGATACACGGGTTGAAGCATTCTGATAACCATAAAAAAACGCTGCAAATTCTTTCACTGGGGTTTATTATTCAATTGGCTTTGCGTTCATGATTTGAATTCATACTAAGCTTTGGAGTGTGCATGTTTCACAGGTGATAGAGAGATTATTGAATTTCAGGAGGCACACAAATATGATCAAATGATCAATCCAAATAGGTATTTTGGTTGAGAACAGATTTATGTGCTCTATGCATATCTCCTGAAATTCAATAATCGCTCTACCACCTGTGAAACACGCACACTCCAAAGCTTAGTAGAAATTCAAATCATGAACGAAGCCAAGTGAATAATAAACCTCAGTGAAAGAATTTGCTGCGTTTTATATAATGAATCTTTATAATAGACCAAGAAAAATATTAAGTACATTCTTCAACCCCCACTGTCACCATTTCAAGATTTGTAGGACTGACGGGTGAAATCAACTGTGAACGAAATCAAATCGGTTTCATTACAAGTTTGTAACTTGGAAGAATGGGATCGGTGTTGATAAATTGCCAATAACTGGCAATTATTATTAGCAACAAGTTTTCACGTCCTTCTAGTCTGGGATGATAGTATGTAACACAACAGCATACAATGTACAAATTCAGCAAACTCCTTGTTAACTTGTGAAATGTTGTTTGATAGAAATTGAGAAAGGAACAGAGTTGTAAGAGGCTACCATGGGTATTCCAATCATAAGTTGCGTATCATTCTAAAAAATGGTTCAAGTTGAAAATGAAAGGAGACTCTAAGATTGCCCAACACAATTCTGCAAAATAACAGGTCTGTCAACGCAATGACTTCCGCTACAGAAGGTTGACTCCCCTCAGAAATTGTCTGGAGAGGGGTCCTCAAGAAGCGCTCACTTTCGGCTCGAAACTGCACCTTACGACGTTCACAACTCTAAAATTAGAGCTTTTGAAATTAGGTGGTCAGGCCGTAAAAGCAGTTTTTGTTGCCATTTGGTAATGTCCGTGTTGTGAAAAAAAAAGTCCTTCCCTACCTTGTCGTGGATTGAGACCCCCCCATAGCCGAGGGTCTTTCCCGGGATATCCAATTCACCTTTGTAGAAAGACTTAGGGTGCGGAGGAGAGACTGTGTCCCACCGCATTCATCTGGCTAATTTTGAACGGAGTTTTTTTATGTGTCACGTTTCAAGGGGTTCCTTTAAGTATATGGTGAACTATAAGAATGGAAAAAAGCAGGTAGCCTGTTTCGAGACGGTACACCCATCATTAAAGTGATGGTATATAAAATGTATTTTTCCGGGGTCTATTTCGGAGACAATCCCCCCAAGGCTGGCAACGTGTGACCGATCATTAGTTTGGAAAATAAATTGAAGGTTGAATGCTTGTCGAAACGGGAAGGTTAATGGTTGAGAAAGCTGGAGACTCATTCACGTAAGAATGGGGTGGTGAAAAACTTGATTTTTCAGAAAAATAGATGAATGATCATATTTAAAAGACTTCAAGACTTTTATCAATATTCAGAATAGAAGGTTTGTATCTTGGGTAGTTACGTAATTCGGAAAGCACTGTTTTAAATTAATTTTTTGAATGCACGACTGTAACTTGGTGTGCCAATTACCAGCAAATGCCCTGATGGTGCGTCAACCTTCTGAGTTGGACAATTTTGACTCGGAGGTCCGTTGGACTGTACAACGGTAGATCACCGTTTGATCTCTCATTTACGAAATCGCGACCTTCTGCGCTAAAATTGAATCTGGTGTGGAGCTACTAGAGGTGGGTAGTGAGTGAGTGACCTTGTCTCAAAGAACTTCTCTTTCAAGTGAACTTGTCCCAAATGACCTGCGGAGGGAAGACCTGCAGTTCATCGCAAGACGTTACCGGCACCATGGCTCCCTGTGGCCAACGTTTGAACTACTCGGAGACCTGCAGGTCTGCCTAACCGTTCTTCACAAAGTGACCCACCCATCCGCCATTAGCTCGGGTTTCCTTCCAGTCAACGAAGGACTCCCCTCATTGCAGAGTCAATACCATTCAAATTTACTCAATACTAAACTATACTGGTCGATACTATACCCATCAGAGAGTCAATTGTATTTAATAAGTAGGTATTTATATGAAAATCTGCATGAGGACTCGGAAAATGACTAGGGAGTAGGAAAAGAGAACGAAGTGAACTGCAGGTGCCGCATTTATCCACGGAGTGAACTGGCGAACTGTGGAGTGGCCTGCAGGTCGCATTCAATCACGGAGTAAACTGGTGAACTTCTCCCACTGACCTTGTCTCTGGACTGAGTGACCTGCAGGTCGTCTACTTCTTCAGGTGACCTGGGTTTACCCACCTCTAGGAGCTACCTGATTGAAAGCTGCGTCACAAAAGGGTCAAAACAGTAGAAGTCCTAATGGACACAACGCAGAACTGTGATCTTACCCTGAATTGTTACTGTCAAATTGCATTGGCTCTATGTTGCAGGGATAACTCAAAAGAGTTGTCAGCAATGGATCTTCTAGCACGATCATCAACAGATTTATGGATACCCACATGGTTTGCCATACACCCAAAAGTGATATTTGTCTAAAGTTTTGCTCGGTGTCGACATGTGCGGATAATTTTTGAACAGGGGATCATCAGAATATTGTCTCTAGTCGTTTCGATGGTACGTAGGGGGATTCTGCAGATCACATAGTGCCTAACGATCGGCAGTGTGAAACTCTGCTGTGGACACAAATACAACACATGTGTGAGTCCGGTGAATTGGAAGATGTGGGATACATAAATACACAGCACTGTGAGTTGTGTTCGAGCCATCGGTTAATAAGAGTGTGTGACCTGCATGTACCTGATGATTAGTAATTGAAATATTTGACTAAGAAAATATGAAATATTTAGTGGCTAGTAATTAAAAATTGGTTTGAACTCAATCAACATCGTTTATTTATACAACCCAATCAGGCATAACAGTGTAAAATAAGTTCGAAATGTATTGTTATCCCATTTTGACAGATACATACCAAATAGTTTTTTTTCTCCCCTTTTATTTGGCTTCGATATTCATCATACAGCCATAATACTTATTTATTTATTTATTTGAAATACGGGCAATGCCCAATTACATATATAGAAAAACAAACATATGCTGCCATGACACTGGGTGGATATCGTGGATGAGAGGAGTAAAAATGGAGAAAAGAAATACAAATTAGATAGGAAAAGAAAAAGAAAAGAAATTGAAACAGAGTTACAGTTAAAATGAATGAAAATTATAACACTTGGTGGAACAGCTGATATTTAAATGCTTGAGGGGATTGGTTGCTGAATAAGTCGAGGGATGGGTTGAAGGTCAGGAGTTGATTAGCCAGCCGAGGGAGTCTATTGATGGGTTGGTGACTTATGTAATTTGTTGGAGAGAATGCTGATTTAAACAGAGGTGTGTGACGAGAGTTATATGCAGGTATGTTGAAGTTAAGTTCAGCTAGCAAACTGGGACAGTCAACGCGGCCAGTTACCAGGTTACGGAGGAAGCAGATATCCGCCACATCCCGACGGGTCCCGAGGGCCACCAGGGCACAGCGCTTCGCCATTTCTTGGGAGCTATATATGGGATTCGCAACTTATAGCCTTAAAATCGTCGCTGCATTTATGAACCTGGTAGAGTGGGGACCATACCACGGAGCAGTACTCCAGTATTTAGGGCAGTTAGCGCTTGAACACTAGTGAAATCGGCTGTACCTCGCATGGCATGGCAAGACAGGCGGTCGATGTGGTCAGAGAAGGTAAGCTGAGAGTCGACCCAAATTCCCAGGTCTTTAAATCTCACCAGTTGAATCCCATCTAATAGCATGCTCAATTGTGAGACCCCCGGAAAAATGACATCACATGACACTTGGATGCATTCAGTGAGAGGTTGTTTCTTGAGCACCAATCCACAAGTTGGTCAAGGTTGCTCTGAAGCAAATCACAGTATTCGGGAGACTCAACGGTTCGAAAGATTTTCAGGTCATCGGCAAAAAGAAATAAGCAGTCGTGAAAAACAGTTGAAACATTATTCAGGAGTAGGAGGAAAAGAAGCTTGAGAACCCTGAGGCACACCAGACGTCACTGGGAAGGGCTGAGAGGCGAGTTCTGGACCTTCACAATCAAGAAACGACACAACAGGTAACTAGATATCCATGCAAGCATGGTACCAACACCCCAGCATTGGTACTCCCAATGCCTCCAGTATGGCAATAATATGCTTATGTGAGATTTTGTCAAACGCCTTGGAGAAATCTGTAGAAACTGAATCCACTTGATGACCACTCTCAAAGGCACCCATGATATATCTCTGAAAAGAGAGTAAATTGGTCGTTGTCGATCTTCCCTTCATAAATCCGTGTTGCTCAGGCACAATGTATGCAGAGAATGCGGGCGCAATCTGAGCCAAAACAAGCTTTTCCAGAAGTTTATGGTAGATATAGAGCAGACTGGGCGATAATGTTCGACACTGGATCGTGATCCAGACTTATGGATGGGCGTGACAAAGGAGGTTTTCCATTGATGTGGAAACTTGCCACACGCAAGAGATGCATTGAATACGGAATGAGGTCTGGGCCTTATACATAATTGTCATAATTTAAATAATTTGTTTACAATATCTTAAATACCTTACACACATGTAACTCACATAAATTGTTCTTCTATACATTTCTATTAATATTATTCAAAAATAAGTATATTTCTTTATATATTCAGTGTTATTACATGCAATCAAATGAGCGAGATTGAAAATATTGTGCACCTTCTCGTACAAACTTTTCGGCAGTTCTTCCCGATTGGGGATATTCACAGGACACATTGAGATGATATGTTTCTAAGCATACTTCTTATATCGTCGAACCAGGGTCTTGGTTTTATGGATGGAAACATTTCTTTATAGTTAGCTCCGACTGGATAGTTATATATACTTTCTGCCAGCTTCGAACCATCTCTACTTTAAACATCTTATAGACGTCCGTTACTGGGCAAAGCGAAAAATCTCTGTCGGTTGTTACTTTCTGAAGTGAACGTTTTGCTTCAGCGTCCGCGATTTCGTTCCCCTCAATACCGCGGTGTGCTGTAATCCAAAGCAGTTTAAAGTTGTATTCCAAATTCCAAATAGTCAAGGCATATATGAGCTTTTTAATAAATTTTCAATTGTGACAAAGAAAGGAGAATTTCACGTAAGCATTACAAATACATTCCAATATTCGAAGAGAAAATTATTTTATTCCTACAGGGAGAATGCTTGTAAACAAGCTTGTAAACGATTACTAAAAGTATCTACGAACTTCCTCGGATTACCAATCCAAGCGAGCGGTGCCACCAGATGAGACACTACACTTCCCATAGGTTATACATATTGGATATATAATCAGCCAAACACCGGTTTCGGTGAGACTAGCAAATTGGACACAACAATCGGACATTACCCAGAGTTTCCAGCTCCTTCCTATCACAGTTCATGCACGATGCTGAACAATCTAACTCACATACGTTTTATGGCATATTTTCAGTTTGCCATCCGTAATTTTGCTATAACTCTCTCCATTTATCCATAACCTGGTATTCCAAGATAGGGGCGATTATTAAAGCCATAACTACATATTTTAGGGAAATACGAACTATAGCGTGAGTTCAGGAAATTTTTGACGTCAATGCAAAACCAATGATTCTGCCATCGTTTATAGAAGTATGAACACCTAGGTTTGATTGTATTAACATCTACTTGATTCAATATGTCACTTTTACCATCACTGTCAGTATAGCATGCTGCTGCAAAACCCAATTAAGCTCCGGCAAGTTTCACTTGAGGGTGACGAGTGCCAACAATTACACAGGTCTGCAACCAAAAAACTGCACACGATTTTAGTTTATTTTTTTACTGTTTCCCATGGATTTTTGCATGCTAAAACCGAAAAAAGTAATAAAAAATTCCATCACGTCTAGTTTTCTCGCAAAACTGTTTTTTTTTAATACCACATACGGTGTTATTCAGCGTTAAACCTCAATTTGGTAGTTGCTTCCAAGTTGTCAATTTTATGAATTGCATGCATTTTTTCACTCTCATATTTAGTCATGTCACTCCCAGGATTGATACGAAATAAAAGAGAGGGGATATGCTAGCTGACTATTGTTGGATGCTCAAGAGGGATACGGACAATGCTGGAGCACGAAAACGTGTGCGACGAAGTAGGTATCAAAGAAAAAAAAAAAGGTTCTACAAGCAAACTAAATGAAGTTTTTGAGCATTTTGTACTGAATAGTAAACAAATACTTTCTTTTATTTTGAGTTTATAGACAATACAAATTATGGTGTTTTTTCTACGTTTTCGTTTTTTATGTCCCCCTCTCCCCTAATTTGCAAGAAAACTGTACGTGATGGAGGAAAATAGCGGTCATTTTCGGATTCAGCACACCAAAAAACATAAAATCTAAAATATTACATGCAGCTGATCAACAAATTTTTTTTGCAGACCTGTGTTCTTGCATGGAGATTTGTGGAAGCCTAATTTCCCCCATTCCCCAAATTCTCACATTGGTTTAAACTCGCTTATTGGGGGACATAATATGTGACATGTTAAGTCATAGAAAATTGTCATGGTGTGGTTGGTGATGGTGTTGAATTGATTGTCGAACAGTAAAGTGCAAATGGAAAACGTTGGAAACATTTTATCATTTAAATGATTAACAGGAGTACAATTCAGTTCTTAGCGACCGACCCGACAGTCCCCCCCCCCCCGCTCAACACTCCTTCAACTAACCTTCAGGTGGGCTCCTTCCGCCCTTTGTTATCCCGGCATCACCACTTTTCCGTCCGCCCGAGGGGGTCATTCGTGCACCTGCCACCTTGGTAAGCACTAGCCTCTCTGGTGCTCTGGTTGAATCTACAGATTTTTCCAGGGAGTTGGTTAGGCTTAGTAAGTACCGTTTATGAACACAGAATGCGCTCTCGTAAACCTTTGTTAGCCCCCCCCCCCCCCCCAGCCATAGCTTTCATCTCTGTTTACTAGCTCCCCTCCTCTGAGCTAGAATCCCATATTTGTACGTTGCATAAGCAATTTTTCATCTTCGGTACTTAAATGTGTAAAATTAATCATTTAAATGATGTGGCTGTAGAACCATGGTGGTCTACTGTCCAGTTTTTTTGATACGACCAGTATGATTAATTCTATCGAGAAAATATATACACGAGAATCACAATTGGATAGGGAATGTGAGCAGCCAATAAGGTTAGGGTTTTATACGGTTCGATGCGTGGATACAGGTTCTTAAGGGGAACTGCATCAATTCATTTCGTGGCTCGTGTTGTTTCTCCCAGGTAAGCTGGGACATCCAATTTCTACTTCTCTATACCTAGTATTTGGTTAGCATCGGAGTCACATTATCTTGGAGCCGGGCTCGTAATAATTCGCGCTTTATTCCCCAAGAAAGGGAGGGAGTCCTTAATAAGAAAAACTCTCCGAACCGCACAAACCTCGCCGGAGGTGTAACAACTACAAGGATATCTTTACCATCTTGAAATAACACTAACTCTTGAGAAAGTTTCCCCCAGTTGGCAACTTAATAGTCGGCCCAGCAGGAGTTTGAGCTCCCGGGGCACCACCTTACCTCTCCGAATAAATTCTAGAAGCAATGAATGTTAAGCAGGATCCTCATCTCACTTTAAACCGTTGCTACTGAAAATTTATTAATACTTAGGGATTAAGACATGTTATCAACATCTGCACACGAGAACTCTTTCAAATATGTTAATATGAACATGAATGCCGCCTACTGGCGGTGAGCATCATCTTTGGCCCGACATGTCTACGAACTAATTTTTTCGGGTCCATCATTGACTATAAGTAATTGAGATTACTTCCACGTTATTCATAAAATACTTTTTTAAACCTGTTTCTTAATTGAATTGTATATTTCATAGATTTATAAGATAAACATTAGAAACGCTTGGAAAAAATGGCTCAGTACAATAAGTAAGTGATTTTAAAATCCAATGCTCAACGTTTCTTGGGCCAGTTTTTCTTTGTTCTCTATTCTTTTCTTCCCCAGATGTAATCAAGCTATGATTTTCATGAAATAATAAGCGTTAAAATTCAACTATGCTCAACTTGTTTCCTTAGTTCGCTCCGGTCAAATCTCGTGAAAGTAATTTACCACGCATTTCAATATTACAAATCCAAAAAAGGCAGATCTTCAAGTTGTTGAATTACCTTCCTTACCAGCTACCACCTTCACATGGATATCAAACAAAAATCCATGTCGAGAAGAAACCGATTTACATTTCTACAATAACAAAGTGTCCTAAATCATTACTTTCAATTAAATATAATATATTAAATTAACATATTATGTTAATTGGACAACTGTCGATCAGTGGTAATAAACATTTTCCATTCATAAACAAAGTGAAGGTACAAAAAAAAAAAAAAAAAAAGTGGGTGTGGCACAATTCTCGTATCCATAACATGACTGTATTATTGAAAATTAATTGACTAAAGCTTGCGTTCATGATTTGACTTTATACTAAGCTTTGGAGTGTGCGTGTTTCACAGGTGATAGAGCGATTATTGAATTTCAGGAGGCACACAAATATGATCAACTGATCAATCCAAATAGGAGTTTTGGGCGAGAACAGATTTACGTTCTCTATGCATATCTCCTGAAATTCAATAATCGCTCTATCACCTGTGAAATCACGAACAATCCGAAGCTTAGTATAAATTCATCAAAACGGTCAATTGAAAATAAAAGAGTGAAAGAATTTGCAGCGTTTTTATTCTTATTTCATTTTTTTTAATGGTTATCAGAATGCTTCACCCCATGTATCGGCTACAAAGCCTTTTAGGGGTTCACTCCAGTATCCACATTAATACATCACTACGTCACTAGGTTACTGATATCAACACAAAAACAATAATAAATCAAAATAACGCAACTATTGGCCCCATAAATCGGGCCATAGATCGAGGATGGTTTAGTGTTCTTCAAAAGACACGGAACCAAAATTTCAAAAGGCCGTCTAAAACGCAAACTTTTTTTGATTTTGGGACAAAAAAATTTTCACAAAACTTTGACAACGCTTAAAGGGTAGACTCGGAAAATTAATGTAACCCAACTATGTTCATTCTATTGTCACACTATATTTGCTGATTCTTGTAGGAAAACATGAGATCTGTCTTAATGCCAAAAACGTAAGTGTCCTCAATTTGTACAGTGGCTACTCCTCCTTGTTAGCACGAATGCTCTCCATCTCACCGAATCACCTCCTATTAGGTTTGGAAATTACAAAGGTTTATTAACGGAAACAAAAACGAAATCAGTGTTTCAGGAAAAACTGTGTTCATCACGATCGTCTCACAGTGACAACCGTTTCACTTTTATTGTATCAATCAGGACTCGAGGCTAATCGGCGAAATCCCTGAAAACTTTACTATAATCTGAACGTAACTTGGTAAAGTGTTGGCTGAGGCAAGCAACTAGGTACTAATTGATGTGAAGGCTATCTCATTATTCCTAGTGATTTCAAACCTTTTTTGAGATGCTATTTAAGAAAAGACCGATTAGCATGATAGTAGAAAGGAATAACCTGCGTATCACTTTGTCTGCGTATCTACGATTGAGAAAATACATAGATTAACTAACGTAGTTAAAGGAGTTTTGGGGGAAAAAACATTCTGTAATGCAACATTTCTGGACTATCCCAAGCATTGCGTAAAGTTTGGCACAAAAGTTCTACCTTTGACTTGAAATGTTGGGAGGGATAAATGCTATGAAATACCTCACTTCTACTTAACCAATAGATTCCTCGGAGTAAAACTGGAGGATGAGGACTCCAAGCTTGGTAGCATCAAATCAGGTGTTCCACAGTTAGGCGTAACAGCAACATTTACGGATGATACAGCAATCTTAGCTGTTGCAGTGGTGGATTCAACAAGGAACTACAGGAAGCAACAACTGTAGCTAATCATGCCAATTTCACCAACAAAAGGATTCCAACAATATCATTTGTTGTTAAAAAGAACCGACGTTCCATATACGAGTTTTGCGAAATACGTAGGGAAGGGTGGCCAAACTTAGGTGGAAAGAGCATGTAAAAAAGTAATAGGAAGAACTCACTATCAAATACAGAACAATTTAGTGGCTGATGGTCCGATACTTGCAACTCAACATCCTCAACAAAGTGCTGCTGAACAAGACAGTGCTGATGCCTGTATGGACCTTCGGAATTCAACTATGGAGGGCGCAAAAACAAGCATTAAAATTATCCAAACCTTTCAAAGTAGTTTGGGCAATCGTTAATGCTCCATGGAATGTGAAAAATGATGAATTTCATAGAAACCTTCAGACTTCCCATTAATGAGATAATTAGAAATATGCCACAAGTTACCAGAGACAGCTGTTCAAGCACAAGAATCCAGAGGCTCTCTACAACTCACAGCAAGCTCGCCGTCTGAAGAGGAGCGAGATCTTCGATTTCGGATGCTGATCTTCAATTTCGGAGCTGAACTACAAGATTCCCTGTGGCAGTGTCCTGGATTGAACCGTAGTAAAAATGTGTAATTGTGCGAATTGAAGACCTAGATAGTTATGCACTTACATCATAATGAATACAATGTAACTAATCGTTATGTAAATAGAACTCCTAAGACAAAAACTTGAAATGTTGATTATGGTAAAAGACAAAGTTGATCTTCTCAATAATAATTTGTTATCTTGGGTTGTTAAGGAACAAAATATGACAAACCACTGCTTCCGCCGTCTCTTCAACCATCCAGCCATCGTTTTCGAGGAACCTAAAATTGTGTACTTTTCTGTTTTTCATAACGAGCCGTTTCTATTTCAGAGAAGTGTTTGCTGATCATCGTATTAATCCAAGTCTAGTATAGACACCAACGGAACAATTTCTTAATCTTCCAATAGACGAGACAGTGAGATGGTTGTCACAGGAAGCAATTAGCAGGGAAAAGATCCCGCCGCCATCCTCAAGAAAATTGAGCCCTTGAAGGTATCGAACCGGAACGTATGGGTCGCGCATATTAAAGTCAATGATTATGTGGCGATGTTTGGGATGAATGGCATATCATTAAAATCGAATCAAGGGAACGATCGGGCGCGGTGAAGGGGGACCCGACGTCCCAACTTGAGGCTGTGAATACGAATCAGAAGATGGGGCGCGTGGGTGGCTCCAAGCACCCACGCACGGGGAAGGTCACGTGATAAAAGGTCAGTACGGTAATCAACATTACAAATATCCTTCCATTCAACTTCGTTCTTGCCGGCTTTTGAAGAGTACCTGGCTATACAGACGGAGCTTCAGTAAAGATGGATTTTTATTAACGATGGTAATCCGCCACACTCCTTATCGGACAATGGAGAACTATCAATAAACCACCAAACTCTGGAAGGCATGATGAAATTAAAAGTTATGAGAAGAGTGATCAGGTGATTATATGATTAAGAGGTTGGAGGAATAGACAGGGAATTTCATGAGAATTACTTCACGTGTAAAAGGTGGCCCAGTCATTTTTCCAGAATTGAAGTGGCACATAGCTTCAGCGAGGTGTTCATTGAGGTGTTGTAAATAAACTTGAAAGCTGTAGAATTTATGTCTGTAACAACTATTCACAGGACGAAAATGCCAAGGATCATGTTCCAGCAGACACAACCCCTTGAGTGTTTCGATACGTACACGTTCAGAACAAATAACAACTATTCACAGGACGAAAATGCCAAGGATCATGTTCCAGCAGACACAACCCCTTGAGTGTTTCGATACGTACACGTTCAGTCGCGCTAATTCTATAGCAAACACAATAATACAATTGAGTTGAAATTGATGGAAAGCGGCTTTCCCACAGATCCTCCGCATTTGCAACATCGGTTCACCACAACCTGAGACAATGACGCTTGACGGATTTTGCATTTGGAGATGCGTAAAGCGGAGTATTTTTGAGCGGTGAAATTCGTATAAAACTACAGCCTGTTCCGACATTATCTGTAAATTTCATCAAAATCGAACAACAACTGTAGATTTTAGGTTCATGAGTAGTCAACTATTTCCCCCTGACTACCCTCCCAATTTGAGCGAGATCGGACCATTAGAAACCGGAGAAAATGATGCCTGGCGGACAGGGGTTGAAATCATTTCCTATTTACCTACCTTCTTATTTGGAATTGGGGCCTAATTATTTGTTACCTCCTCTTTTTTTGTTCTCACAATCGCCACTCAACAAGTTGTTCAATGAATTACCTAATCACTTTAAAATAACTTTACTCGATTCTAAAATGAGTTCCAGAATGCTGCTAATTAAAACATTTTTAATAAAAAATGACAATATTGTAAGTAAGCTTATCAGCATATTAAACAATGTATAATGTATACCAATTCGAGCTTTTGGCATATCAATTTATACTTTTCACAACCCCAACTATTCCAACATTCCACCCCATATAATGATCAATACATGTTTTTTCTCTCTCATGTATAACAATGGCAAGACTATACCTCACGCCAATGAGGCCAAGTATCTGGGTATGACCCTGGATGCTAAGTTGCGATGGAAAACGCATGTCAAGAATAAAAAAGCAGAACTGGTTCTCAAGTTCAGAAAAATGTACTGGTTAATGGGTCGGCACTCAAAGATGTCAATCCAGAACAAATTAACGTTGAACAAACAAGTCCTCAAACCAGTCTGGACTTATGGAGTGCAGTTGTGGGGCTGTACTGCTCAAAATAATCGCGATATTATACAGCGGTTTCAAAACAATGTACTTAGGTGTGTTGTTGATGCATACCCGTACACCCGAAAAGTTCGACTTCACAAAGAACTTTGTATAGCAACAGTAGATGAAGTAATCAGAATGCACGCTATAGCCCATCACAAGCGCCTACAACTACACGTCATTGAAGAAGCTGTGCAGCTCCTCGACGTTGACGACCTATCCAGACGACTCAAGAGAAATAAGCCTCATGATCTGTGTACGTGAATTAAGGTGTTCGCGATAACAAAATCCGCACAGTGAAAAAAAGAAATTCAGTGAATCTCAAGTGCAACAAATGACACTTCAAACATTCGAAACCATTAGAGACTTAGTTACGTACCTAAGCTTTACTATAACCAATCCATATTTAAATGTCAAAAATTTGTTGCTAATAAGTTGTAACTTGGTGCAATAAATCATTTTCAAAAAAAAAAAAATGTATAACAATAATATTATGAGAATAATTTTCATGAAGAGTCCCTAGTTTCTGTTTTTTTCTTCTTTCTTTAAGTGATCGTGTTTACAAGTTGTATTTGATTTACTAAGCTGCATTCAGTTCTTTATTTCTATTCACATGCTTATCGATGGAGAGGACGCAGAACTTTTCCTTTTTCACCTTCTTTTTATTCTTTGTTTTTGTTCTACTACCCTTTTGAATTATCCTTCTATGATTTCATGATTTTTTGCAAGGCTGGACTCGCATCCCCCATACACGGTTTTTTTTAACCCACATTGGGGTCTTAAGTTTCCGACAAAAATTGTACAACTACTTCATTACTTATGCCTGGTCTTTTTTCTTTGTTACTGTTTGTCTGCATTGTAAATCTTTGGAAATAAAAAAATTTAAAAAAAACCTTGAAAAACACAAAATTTCTTCCTGACCCAACGAGATTGTAATTTTAATGAGACATTGTTTCGGATGTTGGCGACGGGAATATTGTTTTCATGAAGCCATATACCACGCTAAAGCTGCAAAGAGACCGCCAAAGGTATTTATACCCTCGGCAATTTATGGCCCGTATCTCAGTTGGACAATTATCCCGGTGTCATGATATATTTTAGGCATCAGGGAAGAAGGAGGGGAGCACTGCGGAGATCGACTTTAGTGCATAGTTTATAGGAGAACTGGTAGGTAATACGGTGATGATGTGTGGGAGAAGGTTCCCACTCCCACTCGCGACTTGGTGGCCTGTTTTACGTTCCCTGAGCCTTGTACTGCGTACAGAGCCAACTTCGGGACCGGTACTTTTGATGCGATGCAAAAGGGTCGCCGTGAGGGGTATCTACGCACTCTTCCCGCTTGTGCCCCCTTCCACCTCACTATCGCCTCATCTACATTATTTAAACATTCCTGATCTTTTGCTTCTCAGATTCTTCAATCAGGAGGAGCGAATTTTTGTATCCTTTCGGAAAGCAAATATTCATCATCATTCATCATGCAAATTGCACATAGAGCATAAATCCACTGAGCATGCTGAAAAGGGTTTTGCATTCAGGTTAACCATCTCTGTCCTAAATACCCATCTAGCGGCGAATAAAGAAGCCCCCGAGTCCCTGATTAAAGTACCACGTGTGTTTTGACGATCCAGCTCTCTATATAACGTAAATGATTCTGATGATTCTGCCCGCTGCCAGAACGAAGCCCGACGATCCTTCTTGAAGCTCTCTTGTAGAGTCCTCGAGTCCCTTCTAACCACAGCCACATCAAGGGAAGGAAGGCTGTTGGGTAAATCAAACCTGGCAGAGAGCAGCTCCCATTCTTTGGCCCACCAGACATTAGCACGTATGACCTCCAGAGCAACAGCATGAGGCAGACGGGAGGGGGTATACCCAAGATCTTGCACAGATACTCATGGTGCACGTGCATTGTGAATGCTGAAACAGGGTCAAGTTCTGTCTCCAAGTAAAGTAGGTAACCGGGGCCACACTTTGGGAGACAAAACAGCTTCTTAATAAATACCATCAACACCCCTTCCACCTCAGCAAATTCACGAAAGCCCCATTTCTGAGCAGCATAATAGAGAACTGCTCTAACAATTGCCCTGAATATGTCCATTTTCAAGGAAAATTGGTGATACTGGATTTTGGGACATTGGAATACCCTCTTTACAGTATAATGTATAGGTCTATAGGTATATTATACCTGTCTTCCTGCGACTTCCATGTGTTTGGTTCCCTTAAGGAAGCTTCGGGAGGGCATAGATTCCACAGCGATGATGAGGTTGAAGTCTACCTGCGTAACTGGCTACAGACACGACATTAGAAAATTACCTACATGCTGGGAAAAATGTGTCCCCAAATCAGAAAATTATGTTGAAAATTAAAAAACGTCTGCCAAGTGGGTGTGGCACATAGCTTCCTCGTATCCATAACATGACTGTATAGATCATTGAAAATTATTATTGACTAAAGAACTTCGTTCAATTAGGCGAAGTAAATATTGAATTAGGGTAAATTTATTGCTATACAGGAGCATAACTTGAGAAAATAAAGGTAGTCATGTTCAACTATTGAACAAACTATAAAATATACCAAATCCGAACAATCCCTGAAAATTTCATCGAAATCATTCATGAACTCGGAGTTATGCGTGTAACAAGGATTTCACGTTTGCGGATGCGCAGAGGCTACTATTGATCCGGGGGTCATGAAACTCATAGGGGACCATCTACACATCAAACCGAACAATCCCTGAAAATTTCATCGAAATCGGTCAAGAACTCCCGGAGTTATGCGCGTAACAAGGATTTCACGTTTGCGGATGCGCAGACTACTATTGATCAAACCATAGGGGACCATCTACACATCAAACCGAACAATCCCTGAAAATTTCATCGAAATTGGTCAAGAACTCCCGGAGTTATGCGCGTAACAAGGATTTCACGTTTGCGCATGCGCAGAGGCTACTATTAATCCGGGGGTCATGAAACCTATAGGGGACCATCTACACCCCAACCTGCACAATCCCTGAAAATTGCATCAAAATCGGACTATAACTTCCTGTAGTTTTGCCCGTAACAAGGACTTGCTGATAGACAGACAGACACGCGGACATACAGACAGACAGACAGACACGGAACCAAAATTGCTCAGAAAGGTCTAAAACGCAAAATGCGAGTGGAATTTTTGATTTTGGAGGCAAAAAAATTTTCACATTCCGAAAGTGAAAACAATGCTTCCGCTACCTTGGTAGACTCTGAAGCAAAAAAAAAGTACTTTCCATGGTATATTGGTAAACTTAGTTTGGGGGGGTGGATTCATGAACTGTTGAATCATCCGACCACTTTTACTATAGAAACCACCAGGGTGGCTCGGAATTCAAAATCTTACATAAGGTTACAAATTGAACGGACAAAAGGCAACGAAATCCACTCTGCCCTGACGGAAAAAAGCGGAACGACTCCCATTACAGAAAAGGAGCCTGTCAATTGAATGCACCCGAGCGGGCGGTCGGCACTTGGCAAGGGATTCGGACTTCCACGTCTTGAAATTATGATCATCCCGCTGTTAACTCAGCATGAATCAAGTTTGTTAGCGTGCCCGAGGTAGATTTAATTCTGCCTATTTATGCTTGCTCTCCGAGATCATGCAAATTACGCATTACGGTTAGCAGGGGCCCCTCTCTCGCGAGATTTTGATTTACCGTTTTCCACTTCGTGATACTGTTTGTTACCGAGGTTTAAAACACATGCGCATATCAGACGGAGCGAGAGAGATCTCCTATAAATTAATTGGTATAAAACAGTAATGAAAAGGTGGCAAGGCGAGAAAGATATTTATTAATTTTTCAGGAGCGATACATTAAATTACAATTACCGCGGCTAAGGTAAGGAATGAACTGTCCGCGTGTCTCATAACTTTTTGATTACGAGGTCCCCCGTTAGGTCGGACAACTCCGGTCTCTTGTCTTTGCTACGGAGTTATATTAGCACGATATCGAGGGTGTTGTCGGTTGATGGACGCGACAACGGCTTTGATAAAGGGAACAATATATTTGTTCACACATGCGCGCGTTGCTGCTCTGAAAAACGAGGCGATTGATTGAATTAATAATTAAATGAATACCAATCATCACTTTATTAATTACAAAAGTATCGTAACAAGAAAGGCACTAGATATCACATTTTTACGAACGTAGAACGCACGTTGACCACATTGTGCAGTAGGTATCTTCATGGTGTGACAATTTGAGCCTTACAGTCTTATTTTTGGTACATTTCGGAGAACGACATTCAGGAACTGGAGGACGGAATTATTAAATACTAAAGAATCACTTTCAGTGAGAATCACTGCAATCGAAGCAAATATTAGTTGAATGTTGTACCTATGCAAATGTATTTTGAGCATTTCTGGCTAGACAAACATGTTATCCGGGTTTGGTTTCTCAGATAGCAAGGTTTGTATCTTTTTCTTCCGGTAGTTCTTTTTCTTCCTCTTGATACATTGTGAAAAAATAACGTAGATAGTACCATCTATGTGAGGCATGCAAGTTAGAGTTACGCAGGAAAAATAGCGTCAATGAAGGCCAAAATTGAACTGTGTCCTTTTCCGAAATGATAAGGGAGATTAGGAGGCAAAGATTCAACCCCTCGCTTAACCACGTGAATTAAATTCAATTCAATTAAATTTGCTCAATAACCAAATCATTTTCCGAATTCTCAACGCTTTGATTGGCTAACGCCTATGATACTCACCTCCTAAGTGAGGGCCCGGGGTTTGATTCTCCTTGTAACGGGTTAAACAATTGTCAATTATTTATTTCTTCATCATCCTTACGCAGGAAACCATTTTCTTAGACTCTCCCCTTGATCTACTAAGAAATGGTCTAACTAAAATAGAAGACATTTCGGGTCTTAGGTCCTCCTTTCGCTTGGTACAAGTAATTAGCGATTTGTATAATATAAAAAACCGTCGCTGAGTTTGCCTGATTCCAAACATCAGGACGTTTGTCAGCTTTTCCTCACAATATGTAGTAAGTATGTAGTTTATATAGGTATTTAGATGAATGAGTCCGTTCATCTGTCTTTAAATTGTTTCCATTATTATTTACCGCCATTCATAAAATCAATGCGTATACGAGAATCAAGAGTAGCGCTCGGTCTTTTGGAAGACAAGCGGAACTCGCATTCTTGTATTCCTGAGGAAACTGTCGTACAGGAGCTCTTGAAATATTAACAATTTTCTTTGATCCAAGATGAGGTTGGTATTTGAAGCCTATCAGATTAAGATATTTCATTCTCAAACCACATCTGTCAAATCAACATATAGAACCCTCCATGGCAAGCTTTATTTAGCTCCAAAATCACAGGTATTGAAATCAAATCATTCGATCTCACTATCAGTTCGAAGTGGAGAATGTTCCGCTTTCGCTTTCTTTTTTATAATTTTTATTACAAAAGAAGGAACTTACGTCCTAAATAGATGAGTTTCGTTCCAAAAAGGCTGTCGACATATGGGACAAGGAGAGAAATTATGGGCTGGGCACTGGGGGAGGACAATGGATTCGGGGACTCTTGGAGTCCTACCGGGTTTCCTGCCGTGCAGTATTAACATAACACGATGCTTCCGCGCATCCCCGCTCTCGCTCTCTCTATGCCTCCTTCTTTCTTTTCATATGAATCACCTCCCTCATATATCCTCGGATTGATGTGTTACTTATCCATGGTGTTCTATATATCCATCTTTCGTGAGATCTTATCTTCGTCTGGGGGGGGGGGCCATTGATTCATCCGAGGCAGGATAGTGTAGGAAGCTGCCTGTTGTAACAGTCGTGACACATTCGAAACCCCTTCTGATCGTAATCGGGGTCTGGTAAATAATCACAGTCCCATAATTTTGCTTGGGTCCGTGTCAACCAGTTTCTTTTCCAACTGGGATGGTTTTAACCGACTGTGCATCACTGCTTCTATTCCTCTTGTATTGGGAGAGAGGGAGGCAGGAGCCACAAAACCGGGCAGCCAGTCAACTCTGGCAAACAGGAACATGATTGGATCACATTCCTCCAAATAAAAAGTTGAAAAAAAGGAGAATTCAACAATTGGATGTTCTCTTTTTGGCTGTTTGAGCAAACCAAAACATCCCTTTGGGTATGACATTGGAAAATATTGCTATGAAAAAAAATGAGCCAAAAAGTATTCACGGTTTTACCATAATTGAATGAAGTACCTCCTGGTAGGTATTTCGAAATGCCTGTAGTAATTGGAGACAGCATTCCTTGATTGACATTTGGTACACAACCTGCACAAACCAATTCTACCTAACCTTCTGCAGAGTCCTCCCCCAGAGGCGTGTACTGAGTGTCTTAAGACAAAACGTTTGCAAGCTATCTCCCTGAATAGAACCCTTAATTTGATTGTCACTAGGGATTTTAGCTTCAAAAGTTCTTCTTTTCTCTCCTTAGATATTGAAATACCAAATATGTAACTTTGATGCAGACCAAAACTCCAGATCTTCCCAATTTTCTTCTAACCAAATTAACGTTAATAGCGTCTACTTTCCTTCCCTTCTTAAAATAATATTTCAATCTGTTGCCCTGTCGTATGTTTCTGTAGCGAAACCTGGACTATGCGTATGGATGACGAGAGGAGGCTGAGAGTTTTCGAAAGGAAAATAGTAAGAAAGATATATGGAGGAGTTCGGGATGGTGTGGGATGGAGGAGAAGGAATAATCGTGAAATTGAGGCAATTCTGGAAAACGAGGATATTGTTAGGTTCATCAAGACGAACAGAATAAGATGGCTTGGCCACGTAGATAGAAAGAGTGCGGATCGGGGGCCAAAATCAATGCTGAGGGCGAGAATTCAGTCGAGGAGAAGAAGAGGAAGGCCGAGAAACCGATGGCTTGATGAGGTGACGCGAGACCTGCAAACTGTGGGGATGCAGAGATCGCAAGTTACGGACCGGGAAAGATGGAGATTGGGACTTCGGGGCCTGTAGAGATCGGCAGTAAGTAAGTAATCTGTTTCCAGTTACTTCATTCATTATCCTGTTTACTTTCAATCATGGAAGACAGCTGCAACTGCGACTAGCTGGAACTAATTGGCTAATAAGGCTTGATTAAAAGAAAAAGTATATCCATATTATTGTATCAAGTAGGTGCGTAATATATTGTGATTGCCGTGTGTTGATGTTTGGTAAACATAATTCTGGGGTTGAAATAAAGGTTTTTGTTAATAGTGGGTGTGGGTAGTGGAGTGACCACATTCATTCCGAATCTCTTAATTTGGAGCGTTACATCTGTTTATTCTTGTCAGAAACGTTTCGTCCCGCAGCGGGGACTTCCTCAGTCTAACTATGTATAACTACTAGCATACTTGAGGCATTGACATGGTGGTGGCACCACACATATCTTGTTGTTTGTTACTTTTAACTCTGTGGTTGACGTTAAACTGTTCACTCCTCCCTGTCCATATTGAGTTTTTATAACAGCGTCAAAGTTGTTTAACAATTTGCATATTATCAAACAACTGTATCAAGAACAGGGAGGAGTGAACAATAACGTCACTATTTAAAAGTAACAAACAACAAGATATGTGTGGTGCCACCAAATGTCAATGCCTCAAGTATGCTAGTAGTTATACAGTCCCCGCTGCGGGACGAAACGTTTCTGACAAGAATAAACAGATGTAACGCTCCAAATTAAGAATAAAGGTTTTTGTTTGAATTTCTTTTTTTCTCAATATGGTAGTGGCAGGAGGCCCCCATCCTCTGGGAGTTGATACCCCAATATCCTCCGGGATTCTCCCAGTCGTTGGAACACTGCCCGAATAACTGCGAACAGGGTTACCCACTTAATGACATTGGAAAAGGCCTGGTCCACTTTTCTAGAAGTGTATAAGACAAATGCTTCAGGAATGCGACACTCCTTCTATGAAATTACCAGAGAAATGAATGATCTTGCAAGATCTTCCGGTGGTCGATCATAGTTTTGACGCTTGATCCGGACAGCGTTTCGGGCTTCGGGACAGGTTTGGGAACAATGGGAAGGAACATAAACATTTATGATCCGAACGTAAAAGTACGGCTTCTTCTTAATGTACCGAACTCTACGGACTTTTAGATCGGCGATTACAGCTATTCTCTATCCATGCCATTCGAGCGCAATAATCCGAAGTATGAATGAATGAATGAATCAAGATGTTTATTAATCAAACAAGAACTACAAGTTAAATTCATAACATCTTAGGAAATGGTGAGACCGTCTGCCAGGCTGGTCATTATTGTGAATATTTATCGGTAGTCAACGTCATAACAGAAATCAAGACAATAGTTATGTTTAAATATTATATCAATGTATATGAACAGTTAGAGATAGTTGAATTCATTTAAAAGGGATTTTTTATAAATGCTTGCATATCTTATAAAATTATGCAGGCCCTTCCTTATCTCTTTTTACAATTAAGCCTTTGTTTAACTGATATGTTGTCGTTACCCCCGCTGAAATTAGAAAGAAGTTTTAAAGTTATAGCAGGTCAAGCTGTACCCTAAGGCTCTTGTAGCTATTGAAGCTCTTTGTTTTGAAACTGAATAACTGATTTCATAGACAGGCACCAAATTCTTTCACAATTGAATCCAATTGGAATTAATTCCAATAAGGAAAAAAATTCCTCTTATTTGAAACATTACTCTTTCAGATAATTCCTGTGATGGAACCTCTCATCACCACATCACAGGTATGGATATACATGAGCCACTTCATTTTATATTTATGAAACTACCTAATTGGATACTTCATTAATTGTTACTGTCACACGAAGTTCCTGTTTCAATACAGCAATTAATTCAAAGTACTTATTTACGTTTCAACCAATGATTCGTAGTTGAATGATCAAAATGGGGACCAACTGGACCCTCATATGAACCGCTCTAAACGGTGAACACCACCGAAGGAGCAAGGAAAAGAGCTAAATGGAATAATTTGAATGAAAAATGAGATTTCTCTTTCTCAAGGGGGTGCCTCTCGTCCAGAAGGTTGCATTATCGAAGTTTATATAGGGGGACTGTGTTCCAATTAGTAGGATATAGGAACAGTAATTAGGGATGGACTCCTGCTGTGACGGTCGCAGGTAGGAACAAGGCTCGTTCACACGGTCTGCATCGCTTCGTCTCGTGTAAAAGGCTAAATGTTACTCATAATCAGCGCCCCCTTGTCTCCGCACTTCATCAACATATTGGAAGGCCATGAATCGAAATGAGAAGGTTTATGGGTTTGCTATTGTCTGGAGTTCTTCTACCGGGGCTTGAGGAATCTCTGGATCGTATTCGTTTCTTTTTCCATCATTGGAGACCACTGTAAGACAACGCAGTAGGTACATCAGCTCACCATGGGGTTGAAGAATTGAAATGAAAAGAAACTGATCTGCTAAAGAACTGTGGCCGTTTGAACGTATGGAGTCACCAATGAGAGTTTCATCAAGATCGTTCTTCTGACTTACTCGCACCTGGAAATTCAAAGAAAAAGAAAATAATTTTCTTTTCGTCTGAATGAGTTACGAATCTTCGGTTCCTCTGGGGAATTAGCTATCCTACCCTAAAACAGCAAGGTTTGTTTGTCAGCCTCTGGATGTTGGAATGATCTTCACTTACCACTACCACGGACAAAGGGAGAGAATTAGAGGCACATCCATGAATCAATTATAAGAATTGGACGATGCTTTGAATTCAACCACAATCCAGTGAAAGATGGACTGAAAACTTCAGAGAAGGGTCTTGAGCCACAAAGTGCCTAAGGTCAGATTAGAAGCTGTTTCAATGTGGATCCTTGTACGATCTGGCTTGAACCGTATCTGGCCTTAAATCAATATGTTAGGTGAGTGTTTGCACAATTAAAACGTTGAGATACACTGAACTGCATACAAACTAAACTCTAAACTGCTGGGTTTGGCTGTCTGTACTACTACTCCATGTAAACCTAAGTTCTCGATTCCCCAACAACCAGGGTAATCATCTTACGTCAGCAAGAGACAACAATCTCGGATTTAATTATTTCCAATTAACAAACACTTTCAAACAATGAGTGTTATTCCTACGGGTTCAACAGTATAACAGATTTTATCGCACACAACACAAAACAATTGCTTACACAGGAGCACGAGTTGATTTGGAGGCCCAGCACAGACACACCATTCTTCTCATGATGAGAAGTAACTCTATGAACAGTCAAGATGAAGTTAACCAGTTAACGGAATACTCTCCCACCTACATACTTCTGTTCTCTTAAATGAACCATTTACTTGTACTTATCTCATCAGATGTAACATTGTGATCAAGAATGCGATGCTAATAAATAGAGTTGGGTGCAAAATAAAATTAACAATATTTATCTCTAGATTTTTGAATCCCTTCTACTTAACGAACAAACATTGTTCAAACGAATTTCTTGATTGATGATCATAGTTATGCATGATTGGAAGAGAGGTCTGGAAGGGTCAAATAAATCAATTAGTGCTAAAAAACAATAATAACAAGTGAGAATTATGACATTCAAATATATCCATCTCACCAATGAGTGCGCCATTCATGGAATTAGTACCAACTGGAGAGGATATCTTTGAATATTTCACTTTAGTGATATCATTATTTGAGCAGTGAATATTTCAAAAGTGACCGAATTTCAGTGAAGCGAATTACAATCAGACGGTCTTTCAACCGAGGAAGATGCAGAGGAAGTAGTAGGACTCAAAATTAAAACGGTACCAAACTAGTTAAATATAACGTTATACCCCTTCATTTTCTGGTGAAAGGTCCATGAACTTCTTGCTTTCACGGACTCTTGCAAAGACAGGAACAAGCACTGTTCATATATTATTTTTAACTTGCTAAGTGAAGAAGCCAAATCGATATGATTACTAACTTGTCATAGCGCTTACTCTGTGCTAACACGATGATGAATTACGTGATTCCTTATGATAGGAATGCTCTATTACACCGAAAATACATAATACTTACGCTCATGAAAAGAATAAGGAAGTTGTAAGCAAATAATGCGGGACGCAACACAATTTCAAATCTGGATATATACAGACAACCTACTGTTTGGGATTTAGGACCGATTTGTTTTTGTAAAGGGCAGCTCAGCTGATACTTTCAATTTCATTCTCCACACCCTGCCCCAGAAACACAATTCATTTGAAAAAGTGAAAAATAAAAGAGGAGGAAAAATGTTAGTTCTTGGACAAAAAAAGAAAAAAAAAACAGAAAAACGAGGCGAACACTCGCGCAATAAAAAGTGAATATCGTTGTTGGCAGCCATTAAAGAGACAAACTGAGACTCGTGGACAATGAAAGCCCTGTGACGAAGAAGCCAGGGACCCATTAATACTGGAGAGACATAAACTCACCAAGTCCTTTTCCCTCCCTGTATTCTGTGCTCCCCCAGGGCCGACCACATAAATTTCCCCCCTTCTTCCCTCTCCACCGCACTAACGCTACCACGCCATAAAGAACAATTATGTCGGACCCCATGCTGTTATTTATCGTACACTTCTCCGGAAGGACGCGTCCTTTTAGAATGATGCGATCAAAAGCTATTTGGGACATAACCCCGCCTACTGATACGAAAATTAACTGTCCCCTTTAATCATGAGTTCCGAGTTTGGGGTTTCGAGACGTCGAGTTTATATTGCAGTTTCTTGACAAACGTGAAGGCTCGGGGGGGACCCCACGAAAACGAACTGGCTTGCCCACTGCTTCTGGCTCGTTTGATGGCCGAGTGATGTAGACACATTTTCTAGAAATATGTATTTATTTATTTAATTTTACGCTTCTCGTTTGGTATACATGGTTGCGCAGAAAGACAGGAATACAAAATCGTCGGCAAAGCAGCATGACTTTAAGACTGAATCTTGTGCAGAATCAATTTTTCGTTATATTAGATTAAATATGTCACGTTAGAAGCATTTCACCTGAATTGACAGTACGGGCAATTTGTTGAAACTTGATATTTTCAAACTCAACAACAATGGGAAATTATTTCCAACTCAAACGAAAAATCCATGTCAAACTCATTATTTGTTTTACTCTGAGGTTGGAACCTCTTACTAAACCTTTTACATAGTTCAATATTAGGAAGTATTATTTGATCTAACACTGATCTCCGTGAGGGGATAGGATAATCGCTGCAGGAATGAATGAATTTGTAGCACATAATCCTATTCAGACTTAGCTTATTTTGCTTGAAATTAACCAAACAAGACTTCTGGGAAATGACCCTACGGAGCTTCCCTAATCAACAGAACGGAAACGAAACGCTTGAATGGAGTAACTATTAACCCCCTCCGTTCCCCCTCCTGTCAGAAGTTTCGAAATTCTCGAGGTTGTTGCAGAACTAGACTAAAAGTTGAGTAGAAATTCTTGCATACAAGTCTGCAACGCATTAGGACATTTCATGTCTTTCCCCTCCCTCCTTCTTCCCTTCCATCTTCTAGCAATCTTGTCTTCCTCTGTGAATTACATTTTTTTCAATATAAAGAAAACAAAAATTAAACTCATATTTTTATTTATTATTTACATCCATACATATATCGTCGTGGGTAGTAAAAGAACGGTATGTTATATGTTCTACATGACAGTACATTAACCCCACTAACCATTGATTGCGTAGACAACAATCAACTAGGAGCCACTCTGCTGATCAGGACCCTCTGCACCTTATTGTTCACGTCCTAAGGAGGCTACCAGCCAAATCATAATAATCATATAGCCAAATTTCAGCTATAATCATATAGGTACCTAACTACCTCACTTCTAAGAATCATAAATGCTTGCATACGAGTCTGCAACACATTGGGACATTTTCTTCTGTGTATTCGAGCCAGACTACATCACCTACTCCAGTAGCGTTGTTGTTCATGTCCTAACGAGACAAATTTCAGCTTCCTACGGTTGATAGGAAAGAAGTTAGCTTCAGTAGCCACTCTGCTGATCAAGACCCTGTACACCTTATTGTTCATGTCCTAAGGAGGCTACCAGCCAAATTTCAGCTTTCCACAGTTGATAGGAAAGAAGTTAGCTTCAGGAGCCACTCAGTTGATCAAAACCCTCTGCACCTTATTGTTCACGTCCTAAGGAGGCTACCAGCCAAATCATAATAATCTATAGCCAAATTTCAGCTATAATCATATAGGTACCTACCTACCTCACTTCTACGAATCATAATAATCATTGAGCATATTTCGTTACGTAACGTAACGTGACATAACGACAATTTGGTTGTGTGCCACAGCAAAGACATGAAATGTCAAAAGGATGGAAACTATCATTAGCCTTCTTATTAAATTGGTGTGATGTTCTTGACTGCGTATTTTAAGAACTTTTAGTAGTGAGTTTAAGGTTCAGTCGAATAATCTCAATGCTCATCTGGCCAAGTTTATTAGGCCAGCTGAAAATTGAGATTATTCGACTGGACTTCTAATTGAATACAGAACTAAAAAAAAAGAAGGATCTGAACAGAGTTCTGATGGTGATATGAGTGGTGAGCAATGTGTGGGGGAGGGTCTCGAATGAACCGGGGGGGGGGGGGGGGTCAGGATGCAACCATAATGAAAAATCATCAATCGAAATGGTGGTCGAAATTTCGATTATTCGAAATGGTAGCGGCCGGAACAGTTGATCGCTGGTGCCGAAAAGTCAGTGGATTCCAAAATAGGGTGGTTACAGCGTGGAAGAGAAGACAGTTCGACGTTTTGCCGCTTTTGAGTGCCCTGGATCTGAGAAAAATGGAACGCAAACGTAAAGTATCCCAGCATTTTTCAGGGAACAAGAAAGGAAGGATGGATGGACGAAAGCAGTCAATGCTTACCAGATTTGATGTGTAGAGAGAAAATAGATGAAGAATAAAATACAGATTTTTAGCTCAATGAAAGAATAAGATAGATGGTAGGTAGCTCCATGGAATAGATGGAACGACAAGCAAGATCGAGCGGCGATAGGAGTACGATGCGCACTGAAGATTGGGGATAGGATAGAGACGGGGAAGTGAAACTCAAGATTCTTAGGACATTCCTTCAAAGTAAGGCTTAGTCAATGGAAAAAATCCTGTTAGCATTGTTCCAGAAGTTGGAGATTCCAAGCATGAGAGAAAAGTATCAGCCATGCAGCATGATCGTTTGAGAAAAGGGGGGGGGAGGGGGTTAGAATCAAGAGCGATTACAATGGTTTATTTTTGAATAACAAACCAATAATCCTAGTTCAAAATAACAACTATTATTATTTTATTCAAAATAACAACTATTTTTCTTTTGATCAGACAAAGATCTTGGGTTTCTAGAATTTTTCAAATTGTCATCAATTTTCAGGGAAATTTACTGAGTGCAATTTTCAGCTGAAGTTTGATTTTCATTTAGTGAATGACCTACTTCATGCCTGATAAACTATTTTTGACAAATTTCTGCAAAAACATGAACTTAACTATTTTAACCATTTTTTTCATTTTTGTGAACACAAAACATATGTTGTTTTGAAATAAACACAACTTAGGGAGTATTATCAGACAAAAAAAAAGAAACTCAACTTAGTTACAAAAATGAGGCCAACAACTTGAATTTTCCTAGAAATCGTCTCTCCCCTGGGTGTCACTTCCCTGGAGAACTGTTTCCAGTGAAGTGATTTTCTGAGCAGGGTTGTGACTTTTTTCATAATTTTTAATCGGTTTTTCTTGATTTAATAAGAAATGGTCGTTGTAACCGACAAGTACCTAACTATCTATCTTTTGGTGTTCATCCAGGACGCACATGATGTCACCAAAGACCCGAGAGGACATTTTGACCACATAGTGAATAAATTGCTGCAACACTAGTCATTTTTTTTTTTTTTTTTTTTTGGAAAATAGACCTCTACTACAAGGTATTTGTGATATTTTGCTTTCTCTTTAAATCTTCGGAAGTTTCAATAAAAATTTTACAAACCATACAATTTTAGTCCTAAGTCACTTCCCTGTCCCCTCAAATTTTCAAAATGGTGGTATCCTGAAAATGAATCATTTTCGTATAATGAGATTTTCCGGCATTTTACTTCCAATATATTGAAGAAGACAATAGTAAGGAAAATATTTGTTTTCCATGAAAGTGAGTTTCTTGTTTTTTTCGAAGCTGAAGTTGCCACTTTCCGCGAAATGACCCATGAATGACTTACCAATACGCTTATACATTTACCGCCATCAAAACAGCTTACTTTTTTCAGAAATCTATCTGAATAAAAGGAGTAAGGGAAAGAGGAAATGTTTCATTAACATTGTAAATGATATCTATTAATGTTCTGTGAGCATCAACAGGAAACGGTATCCCCCATATCCCGATGGTGTTCCGGAGACCGGGTAGAAGGGTGGGCGGGCCCACCACGATAATTATGTTTCGACGCGTTCACAAGAAACCTTCCCTCATAAATCATCGTCACAAAAATGTTTCTCTTATTTTTATTCTTTATTTTTTAAAATCTAATCCATCCTTAATTGTATGTGTCTTAAGGTAGCACGCGTCCTAAACCAAGCAGCGGGGGGTTTCAACTTTTTCGAGTAACACAATAACCTTCTAATTAACTGTGACATAAAAATATCAAATGAGCTTGTAATGATTTTCAAAATAAGGATCTTTTTCCCGCCTGGGCCGCCAACTTGATTAATGCTGTAATGGTGGACGATCCGTTATTTGTGGCCACGGGGTATAATGCTGGGATGATTGGAGACTGCGCCAGCCAGTAATAATCAAACACACCTACGTGCCACAATAATTAAAGTAAACGCCCACAATGTGGAAAGTCAACAAATAAATCGATGAAATGAGTAAATCTTTCAATTGTTCTTTCAAGCCTTTAATCAATCAAAAGCAAAAAACGCTGCAAATTCATTCACTGGGGTTTATTATTCAATTGGCTTGCGTTCATTATTTGAATTTCTACTAAGCTTTGGAGTGTGCGTGTTTCACAGGTGATAGAGCGATTATTGAATTTCAGGAGATATATGCATGGAGCACGTAAATCTGTTCTCAACCAAAATACCTATTTGGATTGATCAGTTGGTCATATTTGTGTGCCTCCTGAAATTCAATAACCGCTCTACCCTGTGAAACACGCACACTCCAAAGCTTAGTAGAAATTCAAATAATGAAATCAAGCCGATTGAATAAAAACCCCAGTGAAAGAATTTGCAGCGTTTTTTTATTGAACCTCAATAACCCCCCACAATAAAAACATCTATAATTTATCAAGTCCTTTAGCACTCGTATTGCGTTGAGACTTCCCCAAATCCAAATTTAAACGATGTAGCCAAAGGTAGACTGATGAAGAGGAGGCACACAAATATCATCAACTGATCAATCCAAATAGGTGTTTTCGTTGAGAACCGATTTACGTGGTCTATGCATATCTCCTGAAATTCAATAATCGCTCTCTCACCTGTACAACACGCACACTCCAAAGCTTAGTAGAAATTCAAATCATGAATGCAACTCAAATGAATAAAATTGAATAATGAAATAAACCCCACTGAAAGAATTCGCAGTGTGCGTGTTTCACAGGTGATAGAGCGATTATTGAATTTCAGGAGGCACACAAATATGATCAACTGATCAATCCAAATAGGTATTTTAGTTGAGAACAGATTTACGTACTCCATGCATATCTCCTGAAATTCAATAATCGCTCTATCACCTGTGAAACACGCACACTCCGAAGCTTAGTACAGATTCAAATCATGAATGAAAGCCAATTGAATAATAAACCGCAGAGAAAGAATACTTATTTACCCCACTAATAATATTGAATAATATTCACCTATATATCATCAGCGTTTCATGCATATCAGAATGCTTCAACCCGGGTATCGGCTATAAACTACAAGTATCAACATCGGCTATCACTCCAGTATCCACATTCACTACAACTCGACGCTATCGGCATCACTAGGTTACAAACAAACAATAATAAACCAAAAAACGCAAATGTTGGCACCATAAATTTTTATTGCAGATTCGGATTCTACACCCTTTGAAACGTAAACCATGAAATTTTCAGGGGGTTAGAATTTTTTTTTTTTTCCAGAGCGATTACAATGGTTTATTATTGAATAATAAAATAATAAACCAATATGGACAAAAATTGCAAGAAATTAATTTAAAATTTAAATTATTCAATTTCAATTCTTTACGGTAAATATTTTCAATTCAGAAGGAAAATTCAAATCTGCCAAGATGAAACTTTCCACTCAACTTCAAGTGTGTGCCCATTCATAACCAATTACGATTTTAAGGATTTCCGAACGAGAATTTTTCCATTGATATCGGTATTAACAATGAGTAATTTGATACATCCATTTTATCGAACGACAACAAAAAACTAAATATAATAGTCGATAAAACAGAACTCAACCGTAAATAGAAAAACTGAAACAAAAAAGTGGTATCCCCATAAACTTGATTTGAATAAAGCTCACCATCACCCAATCGCTTCCAACAGAATCAGCTACTTGGTGTGTTGGTATTCTTGAATTCCTCAAGCAGATTAAAAATTGAAATTCAGCATCCAATCAACTTGCGGATTGAGAAGTGTTTTCTGTCAACAATGTCAACGGCAGCATCCGACTACAGAAGTAGAGAGTTTTTCCAATCTGTATTAGCTTTTGAACGATTTTTTCTCTCCACATCCATACGAAATCACTTTGCGACATACCGCGTCATTTCACTGAGGAAAAAAAATTGAAGAAAATGCGGAAAAACCCCGAATAGATTTAAAATTAAGAGAATTTCACATTTTTACTGTAAAAAAAGATAGTAATACTATTTTGTGTTACTCTGTAATTTCTTTACTGAACTTTTTACTGTTTGCTTAATGGTATTTTTAGTTGATGAAATTTCTCTGAATGACCGAGTTTTTTAAAAGCTTTTATTTAACTTGCAACGTATGTATGTATTATGTATGTAAGGATGTTCGGGTGGAGTCTTGCGACCCGATTTTGAAGCAGATACTCTCAACCGATAAAGCTGACATTTTGTATGCACGTTTAGATTGGATGACAATACACGATTAGTTGTGTGACGTCATTCTAAATTTAATATGGCGAATGATCCAAGATGGCGGAACAGTATTTTTAATTTCTACAATATGGGTATCAAATGAAAGGGCTTGTTGAGAGTGACTCGAAAAGTAATGCGACCTAATAAATTGAAATAAAAAAGTATCAAGGCGGAGCGTAAGTTGGTATATTTTTATTCGATACGTTTCGTTCCTCTATGGGAATAGTCCTGTTTAAAAGTATACCAGCCATCAGTAATCACCATCCAACAACACATATATGTAATTGTTGCAATTTTGTCGTTAATCTGCCAAACAGGTAATATAAGATAATCATTGGAAATCCAGAAGAGAAGATATTTATAGTTAAACTTCTCATAAAGAACAGTTGAAATTCGATTGATGTTATTATGTGAAAAATTATTGAAAGACTACTACACTCTTAATTCTTGGAAGAAAAAGGAAGGATATTATAGACAGTTTTTTTAATATAAGATGACTGAAAAAAAAAAACTCTTTCTAATATCCTTTCTTTTTTCTTCCAAGAATTAAGAGTGTAGTAGTCTTTCACATAATTTTTCACATAATAACATCAATCGAATTTCAACTGTTCTTTATGAGAAGTTTAACTATAAATGTCCTCTCTTCTGGATTTCCAATGATTATCTTATATTACCTGTTTGGCAGATTAGGACATAATTACCAATTACATATATGTGTTTTGGATGGCATTTTACTGATGGCTGGTATACTTACATTACAACAGGACTGAAGAAGTTCCCATAGAGGAACGAAACCAACTTACGCTCCGCCTTGATGTTTCATAACTGTGGTCACAACACTCCGCAACCATGAATAAAAAAGTAAACTTATCGGACTAAGTTGATCAATGAAATAGGTACCTTGGAACTAGTTAATTTACACAAGCCTGAATCTCGCGACAAGCTTTTATGATTTTATGAATTGTGTATATAGGCTATAAGTAGACAGTTGAAATTTGTAAGTAAAAATGTATTTCCTTCTTTTTAGGGCATTTAAATAAAAGCTTCCTTAAAAAGGGTTTTTTTGTTTAATTTATAACATTTCATTTCAATCAACTTACTAGAGAATAATGAACAAGAAAAGAGGAATAACACCTTTCTACGATGATGTACGGCAGACAAATGCTCACTCGTTTCAAATTCCTTGCACCTTGTTGGAACATTCGCGTTTGGGTCATCGGGGCTTCAATATGATACCGCGGAAGGACGAATTTCATTTTGTTAGATTTTTGGATTCAACATATCTTGAAACGCAATGCACTTTGGAGGGGAGGCCAATTTTTTTCTCGGCATTGAAGATAATAAACCCAAATGAATAAGAAGAAAGCATTTGTGTGTTTAACATTCCTAATAGGTACTTTAAGTTGTTACTAAATCCAAAATACTTTTTTTTTACTACCCGCACAGGGGAGCACAATTCTTTCTAAAAATTGACATTCAATATTGTAATAGGTCATGATGGCTGTCATTCGAATCGTATATCGTTAATTAGCAGTTAGTTTGCGGAGTGGTGAGGACATCAGGTTCTTTCTTAATTTAATTGAGTTGTTCAAATTCTTACCTTTGAGACGCGTAGAGAATAAAACGGTTCGCAGTAGGAAAAAGTACAGTCGTGTCCTACCTTAGAAGGCGTGTCAACATATTTACCCTTGTCCAAGATTACAATATTGTCGAGAACAAATAATATGACATCAGGCTACGGTCGGTTTCCTCCTCGCAAGATACAAACATATTTCAGGATTAAGTCTCCAGCAGTCTTTTCCAGTGAGCGCCGCAATATTTATTCACGTCCATCCTTCTACACAAGACTTTACCGGGGTCGCGGTGCCGTCCCTAGAATTACGCCCACTATTCTCGCCGCCAGAGTTTGGATGATATGTTATTCTTCTATTCATGACTGACGCGGTTACCTTCGTATTTGATCAGGGAGACAAGTCTAGAATACATATTCTAAGGCTCTCGGTATGTAGGTGCCGATCGCCGGTGAATATGCACAACATACAATCCCACGTCGCAGTCTGCCAAATTTCCCTTCCCTGCTAAAACATTCGAACATGACTGTTTTTAGTTGAGGTTTAAAAGTCAATAAGATTTGATCTTCGACAAAATTCTAATTGCGAAAAAATAGTGACAAATTGATATTAAATATGCTGCTTTGCCACTACTCAGGAGATATGCATAGAGCACGTAAATCTGTTCTCAATCAAAATGCCTATTTGGATTGATCAGTTGATCATATTTGTGTGCCTCCTGAAATTCAATAATCGCTCTATCACCTGTGAAACACGCACACTCCAAAGCTTAGTAGAAATTCAAATCATGAACGCAAGCCAATTGAATAATAAACACCAGTGAAAGAACTTGCAGCGTTTTTTATGGTTATCAGACTTACTTCAACCCTTGTATCGGCTATAAACCCTTTTAGGAGTTCACTCCAGTATCCACGTTCACTACATCTGCAATCAAAACAAAAACAATAATAAACCAAAATAACGCAAATGTTGGCACCATAAATCGGGCCATACATCGGGAATGGTTTGAGCTACGGACCTGGGGAAGGGCTCATTCGATTCCTCATGGAAAGTTCTTCAAAAAATGTCCAAATTTAGGCCGCCTTGGCTTTTTTTGAGGTTTTTAGGGATTTTAAAAAACTTTGACAACCCTTAAACAAACAAAACTTTAAATTAAGTGCGAGTGCTGGCTAAAGAATTGGGGCGTTGTCGGACCAAATTTGTTTTGCCGATTTGGATTCTACACCCTTTGAAACGTAAACCATGAAATTTTCAGGGAGGGTTACAATTTTTTTGTTTTCAAGAGCGATTACAATGGTTTATTATTGAATAATAAACCACAAGGAATATCTGCCAATTCTTACTTTCCACTCTCTGAAGGGGATGATTATAGTGGTCATATGCCTCCTGGTGTCCCGAGGGGTGGTTCCACTTCTTGATGCTTGGTTCGTGATTCTCGCAACTAATGTTGATTTCTCTTTTTTCGTTTCCTCTCCTGTTCTTTTTTCGACAACTTCTCTCATCTTCTTTGCACCAACTTTCCCCGTAGGCTCTCAGACTCCCTTTAGATGTCAACTGTCTTTAGATCATCCCAACAATTGTACTCCTCTTTTCTTTTTTTTTACCTCTTCCTGTTCCCTGGGAAACGGATTTTAACATCTGATTCAGTAGCGTAAATGCAATTGGCATAACCCTATTTGTATTTGCTGAATCAGGTAAATGTGAAATTGGGAGTCTTTTTACTCGGAACACTCCAAGAGTCATTACAATTTGATGAACAGCAGATTGGCCAAAGTTAGGTAATTCTTAGTGCGCTGAGCCGGTGGGCGAAGCTAAAGATTCCGTGTTGAGGCTCTCGAAGACGCCATCGGCTCTTGGCGAACCTCCCAAGATTTACGGGGTCATAACCCTTGGGGGCTTCTAATCCGCTGAGGGACTCCACTTTTGCAGCGGCATGACCCCTTCACATCCATCGCGAGATGAAACACAAGGGCGCCTGCCGCACCTACCCCTCACTTGGCCTGAGATGCGCGAGGCTCAGACTTATCCCGATCCCCCAGATGTTCAACGAACGAAGGAAGTGATCCCACACGAAATACACGTACCATGAACCGGGGTTACTATGCACCACTTTTTCGGGGTTTTCTGATATTCCTCAGGCTGAGCATATTCAATCGAGTTGTGATTCTAATATGACCTAACTGATCTATTCACTGTTATCAACCCACTTCAAAATTCAACAAAAGGGCAATAGTTTTTTATCAAGTAAACTGGTTTTATGTGGTGCACAAATATCATTACGGCGATGTTTTTTCCTTGAACAAGCTAGAAATGAAGTACCGGTGTCATGTTACCCCCCACTCTTGCCTCATGACGACTCCCAGAACCTGCCTTTATCACAAACAAACAAAACAATTCAGTGAAACATAACAAGAGATTACATTTTGTAGCTATCAATCGGTGGACACAGCTCTGTCAGATAGGACCAGAATGAGCTCCCACAAAATCAGCCAATTTGTGTGGAGCTTTTTTTAAACTGGATTTTCTTCTTTAATTAACTGACTTTTCGACATAAGCAACAACCCGGTCGGAACAGGATAATCTTTTTATTAGAAGGAGATTCATCAAGTTCAAAGTTTGTTACAGGTCTTATGACAGTACAAGGCAATTTATTCTATTGTTGTTACTAATTGTTCAAGATGTTACTTTTGTTTCAAATTCCGCTTTTCTCTCGAAGTACAGGTAAGGTTAATGAGCGCGCACGCATTACAAACGAGCAAACGCTGTACTGCGCGACTCTGAAAGTTTGCAAACGTTAAAATGAAGGATGTATTCTCACCACTAGAACACAGCCAAAAAACTTTGTTCTTGCGCATTTGCCTTGGATCCACGAGTTCCTTCCAAGTTCTCTGTTCGCCGTTAAGAAGGGTGTCGTCCTCAGAATTCTCAAGCCAGGCTGTTTCCACTGGACGCGTGATGAACACGACCATTTGCGAAAAACCCGAAGGGAGTGAACTGGGGAACGAATAACGCTCTACACCAGCATCGGTTGAGAGTGCACATTGCAAGCCCACCATTTTTGTGAACAGATGCAGAGGCGTCAGTATCAACAAACCTTAATACGCATATTGGAGTATGCAGAATAAATTTGCCTTGGCTTGTTGAGTCGAATGTCATTTGATTTTATTGAGAGTAGAAACTGATTCATATCTTCAGAGCTGTTATTTTGATTTCTTAAGTAATTTTCCACGTTTGAGTCTTGTCGTTGCTCTAAGATGAAGAAAAAAACGGGACAGTAGACCTCTATGTTCTACAGCCAGATCATGCAAATGATTAATTTTACAAATTTAAGTACCGAAGATGAAAAATTGCCTATGCAACCTACAAATATGGGATTCTAGTTAACAGAGATGAAAGCTATGGCTGGGGGGGGTGGCAGGTACACGAATGACCTCTCGGGGGACGGAAAAGTGGTGATGGCGGGATAACAAAGGGCGGAAGGAGCCCACCCGAAGGTTAGTTGAAGGAGTGTTGAGCGAAGGGGGGGGGGACTGTCGGGACGGTACGGTCGGTGAGAACTGGATTGTACTCCTATTAATCATTTTAATGATAATAAAGCATAATTGCTCATGGTACACTAGTTGGAGAGAACTTGGCCAGAGGTTTCTGGGCTCGGAACATTGAAGTTGCGGATTTGAGCTCATTTAGGAAGAGAACTGTCGGGTCGGTACGGTCGCCAAGAACTGGTACTCCTGTTGATCATTTAAATGATAATAAAGCATAATTGCTCATGGAACACTAGGTGGTGAGAACTTGGCCAGAGGTTTCTGGGCTGGAACATTGAAGTTGCGGATTTGAGCTCATTTAGGAAGAGAACTGTCGGGTCGGTACGGTCGCCAAGAACTGGATTGTACTCCTGTTAATCATTTAAATAATAACAATACGACCTCATCAGTAGGAAGGACGTCAAAAAGACCAACCTCTTGAAAATGCACGATCTTTTACACAAATTTTTCCTCCAGAAAAACCTAATTCTTCAATTCATGTAGCGACAATGGTTTTGAAAATCGAAGGTGAATACATGATGATGAGTACCCGATCTTCACAGTATTCCAAGGCACGTTCGGGATTCAAGGTAAACACACCAGTGGATTAGTTCGAGGAGGAAAACCTTTTGAATTCAATGCTCAACCGATAAACACATGTAAGCTCTAACTAACAAAAGCCACAGGTAAAGGACACAGAAAAACAGTTCCAGACCTCCTCACAAAAGGAACGTGCCGCTTGCTATGATTAATTGAATAAAAGATCTGTCACTGAGTCCCACAATCGCATAACTCTCCTTGTTATTTAATGTTATGATAATACATCAAAGGACTCTTGAGAAAAGGGCTGTAAAAAGGGTGACACCGATGAACCGTACAAAGGCACAAAACGCCGAAGTCGGGAGGCACAGATTGGAGAGGGTGGGAAGAGGTCATAATTTTTTTTTTCCGCCTCTTTCTCTCTCGTTCCATCTTTCTTTTCCTCTTTTACTCACCATCTTTTTCCCGATGGAGCGAAGCAATTCTTATCACCTTCTAATGGAGTGTCACTGGGGTCCGTTGAGACCCCCTGCTGGTCACCCCACATCACTTATACATCATCACCACCTGTTCATCAACTCCCCAGAAAACTCCGCTCCAGGAATGTATTAATAAGACCCTCATATTTATTCAGAGGCGAAGCGAATTAAGTTTTAATTAATTTCCTCCCAGCAAAGGAGAAGCCCCCGGGCCACCACATGGTTTTCTACCGGTAATTTTGATTTTTGATTTTTTTTCTCCCCTTCGCCCCCCCCCCCCCCCCCCCCCTCAGTCGGGGGTTTTTAGGTCTCGAAAAAGCTCCAGCCGTACAGTTTCTCGGTCGAGAGAATATCTCCCATAAATTCTCCGATTTTACGCTATAAGAGCTTCGCACCCATATCCACATATACGTATATATGTACCCCAGTGGGGGCGACTCCTTGTTTTTTACCGCGTTTGAACGTTCCGGGGGGCATTAGCTTCCTCTCCGCTCCCTAATAATGCAAAGAGCACCCATATTCATCCGACATCGATATCTTCTGCTTGATGATATAGCGCTCTAGAGAGAGTAAGTAGCTGTGGCAGGGGGGCCGGTAGGAACTTCCTAACTTAGAGGCAACTATACGGCTCAGGTAAATTAACATTTTTGACCACCTTTTCCAGTTGCAGTTATAACCCATAAACCTACTTCTTTCCACAATATTACCCCCAAGACTGGGTGATAAGGTATAGCGAAAAGTGAACCACCCGAGAGTGCGTATTTAAACAAATGCAAATGAGCAAAGGTTTATATTTATAGGATAGCCCTCCTATGAAGATCAGCAAACTATTTGAACATGTGAATGTACAAAATGAAATAACACATAATTTATTCATTTCATGGGACCCAAATTGAAACTGTTCCAGTCATTGAATCAGTTTTGCTTTATGGCGCTGAACTTTGGGGTATCTGGTTTTCTGAGGAGGTAGAGGTAGTGCAATCTGATTTTATAAAAATGCAGCAAATTCTTTCACTGGGGTTTATTATTCAATTTCATTCATTTGGCTTGCATTCATAATTTGAATTTCTACTAAGCTTTGGAGTGTGCGTGTTTCACAGGTGATAGAGCGATTATTGAATTTCAGGAGATATGCATTGAGCACGTAAATCGGTTCTCAACCAAAATACCTATTTGGATTGATCAGTTGATCATATTTGTGTGTTGAAATTCAATAATCGCTCTATCACCTGTGTGCCACACTCCAAAGCTAGTAGAAATTCAAATCATGAATGCAAGCCAAATGAATGAAATTGAAAACTAAACCTCAGTGAGAGAATTGGGAGCGTTTCATACATATCAGAATGCTTCAACCCGTGTGTCGGCTATAAACCCTTTTAGGAGTTCAGACCAGTATCCACATTCACTACATCACTAGGTTACCTAGTGATGTAGTGAATGTGGATGCAAATGTTTGCAGCATAAGATCATGCCATACATCGGGAATGGTTTGAGCTACAGACCTGGGGAGTGGCTCATTCCATTCCTCATGGAAAGTTCTTCAAAAAAAAAGTCCACATATAGGCCTCCTTGGTTTTTTTTTTTTTTTTTAGGGATTTTACAAAACTTTGACAACCCTTAAAGGGCACTTTAAATTAAGTTGAGAGAGCTGGCTAAAGAATTGGGGCGTTGTCGGACCAATATTGATTTTTCCTGAAAATTTCAGATATTTTGCTCCAGCCGTTTGGAAGAAAACGTGCGTACGACGTACGGCGGAAGGACGGAAAATTGTTTATTGCAGATTTGGATTCTACGCCCTTTGAAAAGTAAACCATGAAATTTTCAGGGGGAGTTAGACAATTTTTTTTCAAGAGCGGTAACAATGGTTTATTATTGAGTAATAAACCAAAAACCTGCTATGCTTACCTACTAGCACACCATCCCATTATGCAAGCTTAGAAACCGGCCGATTACCAATACCATCAGCGGTGTTCCAACGTGCGCTGATTTTCCTACTGAGGATCCTAAAATGGAGGACGATAGATGGCCAAAAATCTGCTTTAGGGTATTAGTGACTAGCGATCGTGATGGCTCAAACAGGGCTCTTACCTACAACTGGGTATCTAGAATCCAGAATACTTGAGTTTTGTCCTGTAAAAACACACATTTCTCCCCTTAAAAACAACAGTTTTTGTATTTTGACCAAATTTTTGGAATCAGCGGTAGATTCGTAACGCACTTAGTGAATTTTCATAATCCAACCCAACGTCCCCAACTACTCTAATTGCAGTGCCTTCAACATTTAAAAAAGTTGAGTTCCTGAAACGACTTGAACTCTGAGTGAATTTCCAAAAAACATTCTGAAAGCGGCCAAATTTTAAGAAAACTTGATCGTTTAACAAAGCTTTGTAATGTTGAGCTCGTGTGAATATAAATAAAATTGCTTCATCCTTAAGCTTTTCCGAAGGAAATTGAGTCGGGGTATTGTTTAGTTTACTTATTTTACTTGTTTTCTGGGTTCTGCGGCTCATAGATCAATTCATGGTCCGTGGAATTAATAAATTGAAGAAAAAACCTAATTTTCATTTAAAAAATTTGAATTCGTATATTTCTAACCAAAAGATTCCTCAAGAGTTTATGTTGGAAAGAACCTTACGTAAAGAGAGAGGCATAACGACGGTATAATGAATACCTGCAGAGAGATTGGCATATCTCTGACAAGCAGCACGACAAAACACGAGGGCGTTTGAGAACCGTAGTATTACGGAGGGGAGTAATGGGGTATGATATGGGGCAGTTAGTACTTAGACAGAATCATCCCGCTCCTTCTAAGGTAGTTCCCACGGGGGACGAACTCCGGTACGTACCCGTCTACCACCGATCCTCATTTTCTCTCCTCCTTACCGATCCTTTTGCTCTGTGATTCATAGCATATTCAGGATCCCGAACAGTGGGAAAAGTGGATGTGACTTGTCGTCGACCTTAATTTAGGGCCAATCATCCGAAATGAACTCCCAGATTTCATCCTGGAAGCGTGACCGAGGACGAAACTGCCGATCGAAACAAAAAACGTCTAAGGGGTGGGGAGAGCTTTCTCTCATATCGTGACGTGAACAAATAAAATGTAACGAAATCGTTGAAGATATTCTGAGGGAGACAGAACGGATGAAAGTAAAGCGGTCTGTGTGTAAGCTGTAATTTAGTATGTGGACTCCCTAGAGCTTTTACCTGAGGATCCACAGGCTCCGTATCAGCCTGTAGGCATACTGATCATGGTAAACAAATTTTAACCAAAAAGCCCGCAGTACAAACCATATTAGAGAAGGGCATTCCTGTGATAGGACAGAACACGTGCAGGGAGCTTCTCTTGATTTTCGACTACTTAACCAGGGTCTTATCGAGGGCAACTGGAGGTTCGGGATTTGGGAGTATCTTTGGGCATGTCTCTTACATTTGTTCGACAAGATGCCTGCGCCCATGGAATGCTTGTTTCTGTGTGGACGGCATCCCGGGATTTCGACGACGTCGACGAAGTGAAGCTCCTCTACATTTCCCGGGTACGACCACTCCTCGAACTCGACCACATATGGTCTCCATTCTACAAGGCACATGAGGAATCGGTGGAGATGATCCAGAAGAAATTCTTGAGGATGATGTACTACAAGTTTCGCCTGGATGAGCGTTTTCCAACAGTCGATTACGTCTTCCCGCATCTTGAGGTTAGTGAATTTGGTGGCTTTCCGTAAGGAGGATGAAGCAGAATCTTGTGTTTCTCCACAAGGTCTTGCAGAATTGGGTTGATTCGCCGGAGTTCCTTGTATCCCTCGCATTCCGTGTACCTGCTAGAGCCTCCAGGAACTCGGAATTGTTTCGGCTTCCCCATAACCCCACCAATTATCTGGTCAGTTCTCCCTCTTTAAGAATCATGAGGCTGGCAAATGAGCACCTCCAAAATGTGGACATTTTCCTTAGAAACTATACTTGAGTGAATGATGAACCTAACAAAACTCTGTTACTTTTGTTTTTGTCAAAAAAAGTCAAGGCGGCCTAAATTTGGGCTTTTTTTTAAGAACTTTCCATGAGGAATCGAATGAGCCCCTCCCCATGTCCGTAGCTCAAACCATTCCCGATGTATGGCCCGATTTATGGTGCCAACATTTGCATCCACATTCACGACACCACTAGGTTACTGCAACCAAAACAAACACAAGAGTTTTTCTTTTTTCGTTTTGATCGCAGTAACATAAAGATGTAGTGAATGTGGATACTGAAGTGAACTCCTAAAAGGGTTTATAGCCGATACACGGGTTGAAGCATTCTGATATGCATGCTCCGTCTTACAAAATTTAAAATTTTCAAATAGAATATTTTTCCATTGTAATCGCTCTTGAAAAAAACGCTGCGAATTCTTTCACTGGGGTTTATTATTCAATGATTCATGATTTGAATTTTTACTAAGCTTTGGAGCCTGCGTGTTTCACAGGTGATAGAGCGATTATTGAATTTCAGAAGGCACACAAATATGATCAACTGATCAATCCAAATAGTTATTTTGTTGAGAACTGATTTTAGTGCTCTATGCATACCTCCTGAAATTCAATAAGCGCTCTATCACCTGTGAAACAATCACACTCCAAAGCTTAGTAGAAATTCAAATCATGAATCATTGAATAATAAACCCCAGTGAAAGAATTTGCAGCGGTTTTTCTTTAGAGGCAGCGGTTTTATTTTTCTTTGTAAATGGGCTTAGCCCGTGTTTATGAATAAATAAATAACACATCTTCGTTACACAAATACTTGCATAACGACGTGAGAAAACGCGATACATGATTTTTATTTGCGAATGCAGGAAATCGTCAGAAAAATCTGAAATAAACGGAAATTAGATTCAGTAGCCAGACATTGTACTTCATGAAGACTAGCCTTATTCCGTTCATTTTGATAGATGAACCAATTAGGTACATATGTGGAAATAGCAAACCGAAATTGAATTCTGGGAATCGCCCTCTTCAGCAAAATAGGGAGCTCTTGAAGTATCAAATCTTTTAGGGCAAAATGCTAGTTCCTCAGTTGGTAATAACCTTTAAGATTCGAAGGAAACGTCGAAATCCGTAAAGCACGGCCTACCTACCGCTTTGAAAGAGAGACTGTGCCCAATAAAGGAGCAACGAGCTCGGCGGACCTCCACAATCCTCGTAACATCCGAAGAGATATTGTGCCGTTAAAAAACTAACAAGTTCGTGTTGATATCTCGTGTATGCATCTGGTAGCCGATGTCCTGGCCCTCCCCCGTCTCCTGGATATTGCCTTTTATGAGTTGTGCCTTCGACCGGCATTTGAAATTCAAATAGAAGGCGGTCAAGTTGTAAAAAGTGGCTTGTATCGTATGGAATGCGCTGGGAAGTTTAAATCAGACAAATACGAAGTCGGGACCCTCTTCAAATCGCAGCGTCCCAGAGCCGTACAATGTTCTCTGTATTAGGTTTGCCATTGCAAAACAAAGTGAAGATCTTTTATATCTATCATCGAGGGACACGAACCCAAGAGAGAAACAAACATCCTTGTATTATATGGGAATTTTTTTTTTTTTTAATAGAGCGTTTATTTGTTAATATATTAACTAGTTACAACTGAGGTAATATACAGGCAACTATCTAGATATTTACTTCACATAAATTCCGCTATATTATACTAGTGTTAGTCCATTGACAATACACCACATTTCAGCTTCACATCAGCATCCAAGGTCCAATGGCTTGGTCCTTTTCAGGCGTCGGTTTACTTGGGAGTTGTCGAGAAGCCTAATGGCTTCTGGGTTGGTATGAGCAAGAAGCCTCTTTTCGTAGTTCCTTGCGTATCTTTTAATGACATCGGTGACTCTTTCGATTTGGAGGTCCTTGTGGAGGTCATCATTACGAATGTACCATGGAGCATTCACAATACTCCTCAGTACCTTATTTTGGAATGTTTGAATTATTTTCAAGTTACTTTTAGCTGTACATCCCCATAGCTGGACACCGTAGGTCCAGATGGGCATAAGTACTGTTTTGTATAACAGCAATTTATTGTGCAAACTGAGTTGTGAATTTCGGCCCAACAGCCAATAAAGTTTTCTATACCTGATTGATAGCTCTTCCTTTTTTTTCTTGACATGTTCTTTCCACTTCAGCTTTGCATCTAAGGTCATTCCTAGGTACTTAGCTGAGTTGGAATATGGGACTGTGCACTGATTCAGATACAAAGGAGGGTTTGTAATTTTTTTATTCGTGAAGTTCACATGAGTAGACTTACTTTCGTTTAGTTTGAGGCGCCATTTTCGAGTCCACTCTCCAATGGCATCTGTAGCTTCTTGCAATTTTTCTGTTGATTCTTCAATCGTGTCTGCTACTGCCAGAATTGCTGTATCGTCCGCGAATGTGGCTATAGTTGTTCCTAGGGTGCAAGGTATATCATTTGTATATAATAAGTAGAGTAGGGGTCCTAGCACGCTTCCCTGCGGTACCCCTGCTTTAATTTTATATGGGAATGATTTGCTGGAATAGCCACAACGATTATGATATCAACTAACATTTTTGATTTTAATAATATTACTGTGTAATCGAAAAACACATACCTAGCGTGCAATACTAAACCATTTGTAATGTAACTCTCTTTTTAATGGAATATGAGCAATAGATAAACTTTTACGAGAGTGCAAATGAAATAAACATGTAGCCTTTATTTGTGGAATTTACTGCAGTTTCCTACCATCTTATTACACACAAGCTGTATTGGTTAAATAAAACTCAATAGATGGATAACATGTTGCATTGATCACATTCATGCACATTTCATCAATAATGACATGACATTATCATGGACACACTAAATCATACTGATACGATACGGATTAAAGTGCAAAAGTAGTTAAATATGTAGAAATAAGTATTCAGGAAATATTGTACTGCAATCGTACAACGTTTTGACTTGATTTTGAGACAGTAAGTCACTGTTATTTTGCTTCCGAGTCTACCAAGGTAGCGGAAGCATTGTCTCCAAAATCAAAAATTTCGCTCGCATTTTGCGTTTTAGACCTTTTTGAACAATTGGTTCCGTGTGTCTGTGTGTCTGTCTGTCAGCAAATCCTTGTTACGGGCAAAACTACACTAAGTTATAGTCCGATTTTGATGAAATTTTCAGAGATTGTGCGGGTTGGGGTGTAGATGGTCCCCTATAAGTTTCATGACCCCCGGATCAATAGTAGCCTCTGCGCATGCGCAAACTTGAAATCCTTGTTACGCGCTTAACTCCGGGAGTTCTTGACCAATTTCGATGGGATTATCAGGGATTGTTCGGTTTGATGTGTAGATGGTCCCCTATGAGTTTCATGACCCCGGATCAATAGTAGTCTCTGCGCATGCGCAACGTGAAATCCTTGTTACGCGCATAACTCGATTTGGGAGTTCTTGACCGATTTCGATGAAATTTTCAGGGATTGTTCGGTTTGATGTGTAGATGGTCCTCGTGAGTAATAAAGAGAAAATAAAGTTTTAGCCTCGAGCTTGATTGAACGAAGTTCTTTAGTCAATAATAATTTTCAATGATCTATACAGTCATGTTATGAATACGAGGAAGCTATGTGCCACACCCACTTGGCAGACGTTTTTTTCTCACTGTTGTTTTTCTCTGCTGTGTGGTTACTATAAGATTTTACAATCTAGAAGGCGATTTACCATTTCGTAAGTTCTACGATTCATTTTTGCAGTTTCATTCAATCACGTTGGGTATCACTTACATGGATACACGTACAGTTTCTCTTCTATCTCAGAAGGATATTGTCCACTTAGCGTTGGATATGCGTATTCCTTTCTGGTCAATTGAACCCCAAGTTTTTAAAGAATAATTTCAATCTGAATCTTCACGCTAGTGAACAAACGTAACTAACCGTTCGATAGAAAGGATAACCATTTTTCTATCTAGGATATTGAAAACAGAATAAAAATGAAACGTGGATATCAGGTTTGACAGATTGTTGTAGTTTCAGACCTCTCTTGAATTGTGTCAAACGCGAGCTGAAAATGATGAATCATTTTCCAGATCATGGTAGATAGCTAAGTATATTGAGGCTCTATTTGAATGTATATTTCGTAATGATCACCCTTTATTTACATCTTGACGAATATGTATAGCTCTTGAAAAAGCTATTTCAGTATGAGGTGTGTAATGTATAGCTAAAAATAGTCCAGTCAAGATTTGAACTATTGATGATAATCCAATAAGAGATCCATTCATCATAATGAAATGTTTCATCATAATGGGAATGGTTGCGTTGGCATTGGCATTGATAGGGATAGTTTCAAACTATCGCTAAAGGAACGTCCCACTTTTAGTTTTTGTGCAACATAACACACTCAGCTGCTCTCCGAAAGACTGCACCGGAAAATCGTACGAAGAAATTATAAGGAATGAACCGTCAAAATACTTTACAAGTTACCATGAGTGTGAATAGGTTTGATAATTTATGTTAGAAGAAGAAGGCTGAGTCGGAGATGAATTTGTGTAGGATGACTGTGTAAAAGTAGACGCAAAGATAAAAGTTTAGTGCGCTTAGGGGATTTTTCCTATTTCCACGGAAGGCGATCAAACGTAGTCAAGTCCCTCTGGTATAGATTAGTACCAATCACAAACTACATCGCATTTTCCTTTGAAGCTAATTTAATTTGATCAGCTAAGTTATTCTAGTTATTCTCTGCTAAAATGTGCCTCTTTAGCAGTGCAAGGAGACAATCATAGGTGCAAACTAAACATGATGTTTAATAAACTTATCGTGTAATCAACAAAAACCAATCAGGATTGATAGCGATTTCATTGTTATACAATTCGTTGTACGGATATTATGTAGGTAAGGGAAGCTACGAGATATCGATGAGGGCAACACTACAGGTCTGCTTCTCCTCGAGCTCATCATTTTTTTAATTCCAAGACGGTTTTCATTTTTGAGTCTTTTTGACTTTGGGGGATAATAGAACTATATTCTAAAGCAAGGTTATCCAAATTTGTTGAAATCAGACATCGAGCGGTAGGTCCTGAATTAGATATTTGCAACTTTACAATGTTTTTGTATAGATTCGTTCGAAAGAAATTCATAGGTATATTTATCGTCAAATATGCCGAATCTCGATTCATCAGTATTATTTCATTTCTATTTCAATTATTTTATTTTAGCTAAGCCACTCAAAGGTGGATTTTCATTTTAGGTTTTCCTCCGAGCCGATCTTGAGTAAACTGGCCGCTTTTGAAGATCTCAGCTTTTCTCTTGAATTTCCGTGTTTCTTGGTCGGAAATTGTTTCTCGAGGTTCCTCACTCCGGCTCAAACCGAGAAGGGGTATGATGTTGTCTTTAGAGTTCACCTGGTACAGAATTGACTGCCCAAACTATAATTGTTAACGTAAAACCAAACAAATATCCAATCCATAATTATTATTATTAGTTGTATCATTAAATCGGAGTCTTAATAAATCATCATTAGGAACCACAAGTCGTATTTCCACCGTCGGTAGAAATCTGACAGTAAATATATGCATTTTTTGGTTTATTATTCAATAATAAACCATTGTAATCGCTCTTAGAAAAAAATTCTAATCCCCCCTGAAAATTTCATGGTTTACGTTTCAAAGGGTGTAGAATCCAAATCTGCAATAAAATTTTTCCGTCCGTCCGCCGTACGCCGTACGCACGATTTTCCCAAACGGCTGAGCAAAAATCTGAAATTTTCAGGAAAATCCATATTGGTCCGACAACGCCCCAATTCTTTAGCCAGCACTCTCACTTAATTTAAAGTGCCTTTAAGGGTTGTCAAAGTTTTGTAAAATCATTAAAAACCTCAAAAAAAGTTAAGGCGGCCTAAATTTGGACTTTTTTTGAAGAACTTTCCATGTGGAATCGAATGAGCCCCTCCCCAGGTCCGTAGCTCAAACCATTCCGAAGTATGGCCCGATTTATGGTGCCAACATTTGCGTTTTTCGGTTTATTATTGTTTTTGTTTTGATCGCAGTAACCTAGTGATGTAGTGAATGTGGATACTGGAGTGAACTCCTAAAAGGATTTGCAGCCGATACACGGGTTGAAGCATTCTGATAACCATTAAAAAACGCTGCAAATTCTTTCACTGGGGCTTATTATTCAATTGGCTTGCGTTCATGATTTGAATTTATACTAAGCTTAGAAGTGTGCGTGTTTCACAGGTGATCGAGCGATTATTGAATTTCAGGAGATATGCATAGAGCACGTAAATCTGTTCTCAACAAAAATACCTATTTGGATTGATCAGTCGATCATATTTGTGTGCCTCCTGAAATTCAATAGTCGCTCTACCACCTGTGAAACACGCACACTCAAAGCTTAGTGAAATTCAAATCATGAATGCAAGCCAAGTGAATAGTTAACCCCAGTGAAAGAATTAGCAGCGTTTTTTTAATATCATCTAAACACCAATAGTGGTATTTTCTGATATTTGTATTTGACTTCCATTGTCTATGACTTATTCCTAGCTACGTATGAGTTGCCAAGTTTTCATTGATGTCACATCCAGGGCTGGTGATTTGGATTAGTGCGAACTACTCAGGTAGCCCTGCTGAGCAGGAATACTTCTCATCAGTGGTACAATTTTCGATTGTGAATTTCTAAGTGTGTAATAGAGAGTCCAGAAAGTTGAAGCATATTCCAGTTCGGAAGGTAGGTACCAAATCCTAGTAAGTTGTTGACAAGAACTTGCCAAGCGAACCCGGCGTCCCGGCTCGCCTATTCCCCCTCCGCAGCATGTGGAGCAGAATCCCATAACTCGCCATATGACCACCAGAAGACCTTCGGGTCGAAGATGAACCATCTCCCCCTTCGCCACTTTTCACAGCGGGAGCGACATCCCGATGGGCACCCGAGATACCAGCGAACCCCCGGCGCAAGGGACGATCCGGTACCTTTGTACTACCGTCCACATAATGACTCCCCCTTCTGTCGTAGCCCGTCACTGCGTCACCCTCACCCCCTAATAGCTACCGATCCAGCTTTTATAAAAAATCATAAAGTTCCCGACCCAGAGGGGTATAACTTGGATGGAACGGCCTGTCAGAGTGTTATTCATCTTGAGGGTAAGCGCCGTTTGTTCCCTTCGTTTTTGAGCTTCCTACCTGTTTCGAAATGTCATCCTTTATCAAGAAAATTGAGCATTCAGATTACAAGCATAACTTGGTAATGTATGAAATATGGCAAGATACGTTTGTGCCTCCTGGCGTCGTTGCAGTTTCAGAGTACTTTCTCAGAGGATTTAAACTTGAAAAGAGTGAGGAATAAGAGACTATTAGAGGGACTATTATTACTTATAGTTCCGTCCGTCTGGAAGGAAGTTATTCAACTGGCCTGAAAAGTCTCCCAGGCTCTTTTGGACAACATTGACTTGACCCCGATACTTTGATTGGTACTGGTATCCAATTTATAGCTTTTCCAAGTCAGATTCAGAAATTTCCAAACCAATTTCAGAATTTTCCATTTCAATTTCAGAATTTTCCATTTCAATTTCAGAATGTGATCAATATCCGGGTGGGAGCGATTTCTGAAATTAAAATGGAAAATTCTGAAATTGATTTGGAAATTTCTGAAATTGGTTTGGAAATTTCCGAATCTGACTTGGAAAACCTATATACAAATGAGAGAGACGCTCTTCTCAATTTTCACGCGCTAGAAATCACTTCATGAACACCATACAAATATCCTGTTGCAGCGTTTCCTCACAAGCAAAGCAATGCCAGTACATTGGCACATTGTAAAAGTTAGTATCGTAAAAGATTAACAAAATCATAATAAAAAGAAAACACCTGAACCGTACTGTTCACTCACCTGTGTCAGTGCCCTTATCTCTTTGGAAAATCTTTGTAATGCTAAGCAAAACAGATCTGTAGCACTAATTACATCGAGATGTTGGAATTTACAATCAAGTTTCTGTTTCAGCAATATACGTTAACTTTCAATCAGCGTCGGAAGTTAAAAACCTCTAGTAACTCAGTCTCAAATTATAGGGAGCCTCAGGTTATGTAATGAGTCGTTGTTCTCAACATTCCATTTATTTCACCAATTGGTTCCTGTATATTCGTAATGGACGGATTGATGATCCTGTTATTGTCTCGTTCTTAAAATGAATCAGTATTACATTCAGTGTGCCTATGAAGAATTCTGCATCCCAGATCTGAAATTGTAGGTATTCTATACCATTTCTTGTTATTGAAATTTTTGGGTTTGAATATTGTTCCTGACGATTTATTCTCTCAATTGAGGTGTTGTACGAATACAAGTGATTTTATTTGACAACCAGTTGTCATTGTAGTACAACATGGTCTTCGAAAAGTACGTCATTTACCTTGAAGTAGCGTGCAAAAGATGTTTTTCCTTCGATTTTCGAATTCTTCGTATCTTGAGACGTGAAGCATCACATCTCGAGGGAAGTTGTTTCTCCGCCGATTGCAAAGGTTCATTATTGAAATTATAAACCGAAAGGCCCAAGATCCAGAAAAAACGAGTAGGCATCTATTACCTGCCTAGTTACCGGAGAGCGGACCAAACAAAGAAGAACTTGGAGGAAACATAAAACGAGGCCTCGAGGTCCGGAGTGGTCACTCAAACGGCAATTGGCTGAGAAGTCAACAAGACTTCACAATTGGTCAATTAGAGGTCGAGCAAAACCAAGGCCTTAAGAAGTTGTGTAGCTCGGTAGTTTTAGTGGGTAATGCCAACCTTTTGAGTATCAATTTTCTTTGCTCCTGAGCTCCCCTTAATGAACTTAACTGTCCATTGCGCTTCCACGGCTGCTTCCCCACTTTTCCTCTTGATGACTTAATGATCCAGTTGAGTAGTTTGGCTTCGAAAGCGTCGCAGCCCGTTGTTAGCTTTGAGCTAAGGAAATTGAGACCGAAAAGAACTCACAACCTACTTTTGTTAATCGGTCTTGTTGACAAAATAAGCAGTCAAATATGTCACAATTAATTAGTAAGTATACAGGGTGTCTCTTAATGAACGAACCACCCTTTCTATTTCCGTTGATTGTGGGGAAATCAAAAAACTTGTCGAAGTAACCTCCCCTTATTTTTTTGCAAAGAATTTAACCATTGCATTTTTGTGCATCGCGCATGCGCGCTCTAACTTTGTTTTTTCAAATGGAATTTCGCAATTTTTATTGCAGAATCGGATTCTACATCCAATTTTATGAACATTTTACTTCGACGACTTTTTTTTTCAGACGCACCCAGGAGCGTCTAGGAGAGCCCAAAGTTTGCCTACGCCTGAAACGTGGTGTTTTAAAAAATGAAAAATCACCTTATCCTGGCCCTTGATCGTTTTTGTTTTAGTTATATGAGTTTTTAGGGAAGCGGTTCGGTTCCTGCGCCCAGAAGGATACTCGGAAAAAACAGGAATGTTATGGTGCCAAATACGTTTGAATAAAATTGATCCACTAGAGGTAAACAACTTGGATTTATCGCCCAATCGTCTCGACAAGATCATTTAAATACTAACCCACCTGCCTAAAAACTCATCTAACTAAAACAAGAACGATCAAGGGGCAGGATAAGGTGATTTTACATTTTTTTAAACCACCACGTTTCAGGCGAAGGCAAACTTTGGGCTCTCCTAGACGCTCCTGGGTGCGTCTAAAAAAAAAGTGGTCGAAGTAAAATGTACATAAAATTGGATGTACAATCCGATTCTGCAATAAAAATTGCAAAATTCCATTTGAAAAAACAAAGTTAAACAACAAAGTTGCGATGCGCAAAAAGGCAATGGTTAAATTCTTTGCAAAAAAATAAGGGGAGGTTACTTCGACAAGTTTTTTGATTTCTCCACAATCAACGGAAATAGAAAGGGTGGTTCGTTCATTAAGAGCCACTCTGTATACAAAGCCCACGTTTCACAAAGTTCTCGTTTTCATTTTCCCAAGTTATTATTGAAATAAAAATTTAACGATCTAGACGTTTTAATTTTTTTTTTCTTTTCAAGCATGTACATGCAAGTACAAGATACAGGTAGAACACTAAAATAACCCGAAGGTGCAATCACAAGAATACATGCACTTGAAATATACTTTTGTGAGGACAAGGACTTGTAATTGAAGTTTTACGTGCAAGTACACAAGTACTTGTGGTTGAGCAGGCGGCAAATACAAGTGATTGTAATTAAAGTGCATCAATTACATTCTATCTTTTAACCTAGAATATACGGAGGATTAAGAGGAGGAATTTCAGATCCCAAAGCACGTAAGTGCATTACTGATCATAGGTGCTTGTATTTGTACTTAATACTTACTTACTAAAGAGCTGAAAAAACGATCTAAGATGCGAGATGTGACAGGGAGTATGATGTGGGAGTATTTACGTTTCCCAACCGTCATAGTGAAACCAATGCTTCTGTTCCTCTTGTCCAGGGATCTCCAAACTATTAGCCCCAAGGGCCGTATCATAATGTTGAGGTAGTGGCGTGGGCCAACAGTGGGGTCCCCCCCCCCCCCTCGGAAAATTTTGAAAATTAGAAAATTGAAAACAGTGTTTTTAAGCACTGCTAGACGAGTTTGACAAATTCAAAATTAGACCTACTATAGGTACAAAAATCAGTTTTTAGTGATTGTATTTTTTTAAATTTCATAACTACAACGTTTTATTAAAACGTTGTTCAATAAAAAATATTAACAATGGAATTTTCAGGAATGGAAAATTTTGAAAGTCAGACACTTGAAAACAGGGTTTTTAAACAATCCTAGACGAATTTGACATATTCAAAATCAGGCCTAATATAGTAACCAAAACTTGGTTTTTAGTGATCAAATAAATCTTTTTAATACCATGATTATTAGTTTTTCGTTGTTTAATAAGAAATAATAACAATTTCATTTTCAGGAATAAAAAAACAAAGCATTTAAGAGAAATATATTTTGTATTTATTTATTTAAAATTATTATATTCAAAAAAGTATTTTTGGAAAAACTGATGTGTGCAATTGTTTTTTGCTTACAATGTCTTTCCACTTAGGATCAAAGTTTGTTGTTCCAATCATATGCAAATTTTTTAATTGTTCTTCTGAAAGCTTTGCTCGATATTTGGATTTGACATGTGTCATTTTTGAAAATGTTTATTCGCGTAGATAAGTTGAACCAAAAATGTATATCATTTGTCTGGGAAAACTCTTCATTCCCTTGAAGTCATCACGTTCTGGCGGTAGCCTAATTTTTCCCATCCATACATTTTTTCCGCGGGCGTCGGGCCAGACCAAATCCTTCCGCGGGCCGTAGTTTGGAGACCCCTGCTCTGGTCCATCCCAAAATAATTCATATAGATGAAAGTAAATTACAAGTGGGACGAAATACACCGATGGAATGCAAACGTTGTTTTTTGATCTATGTTTATTAAACATAGTCTGATGATCTAGTACTTACATTCAGGACATTTAAATTCCAGTTCAGTAGTTCAATTAGGAAAGAAATCAGCCACAAGGATCGTTCAGCTGATCAGTACGGCTCCAAATCATGTAATTAAAACCTAAATGTCTCAAATGAGCGCCATTTCAAATTTCCGCAACTTGAGAGGATTAGGGAAGATTTCAAGTAACTAAAACAGACAGTAGCCAATCACCAACTGAAAATGAATGAGATAAAATGAAACATCTACCTGCGCTGGTCCGAGAATATATTGTAAAAAGTTACGATAGACATAATTTCAAATGGAGCTCTTGAAAATTATATAATTTGATGTGATCGTCCCTATTTATTCGGCGATTTTTACTATGTCCAAACCTTCTTCAGATTCATCTTCATGTTGGTACTTCTTTCTCGTTTGAGCCATTAGGGAGAGCGTTCAAACAAAATTTGTTTACATTTACATTTAATGTAAAGCGACCCGAGTGGGCTCATTCCATTCTTTGGAGGGATGACATGGAAGTGTTGGTGTTATTGCAAAAGTTTTCATAATTCTGATCCTTTAATACTTCGTTTTCTTCATTTCACACCTTAGAATTGACAAAAAGTGGTGAGAAATGCTAATTTCCAACTAGACCCTGAATGTGAATCAAATTGTTTTTCTTCGTCTATTATAAAGGTTCATAATTGAAAATAATAAACCAATAGCCTCAATTACGCAAACGGTTTTTCAATTTCATCATTTTGTGACATTGGGCCGGTTGACTGAAATCAGCTCACCAGCCATAACTTGTGAATTATCGTGCCCCTCCGTTCAAAAAAAGTGTCGTAAGAACGTGAAAGGAGGAAGGTAGCTTCAGAAACATAAAAATAATTCCCCCGGCCGCTACTTGATCTGTCAACCAGATAAAAACGCTCTGCTCGAGTCATTTTCGTCAAACTCGCCGGCGGAGGAGCACCGGAAACGGTTGTTGTAGATTTAAACGAAGCGTTTGACCGCGGACAACAGGTTTTTTCGAAGGTAGGAAAACCTGGCGAGAACCCTCGTAGGCGTTAGATTTACAGTAAGACGCTCTAAAACAATACTCTTGTTCCAGCAGCTCACTCCTAACCACTTTATCTAAGCGTTTTTTCTCTCTTTTCTTTTAAAATCGTTAAACTTCTGGGTGGCACACGTGAAGGAGTGACCCTTAATGTGGTCGCAGGCCACCAGTATATCACCTGGTTTAGTAGGTTTTGTCTGTGAATGTCGCAGCCTCCCTTGCCCGGAGTCCAGAACCATTTTATTTATCGTGACGCCTCTTTCACCTCGAGGTGTCGCCAATAAATTGTGTAATCAGTTTTCCAAAGGTAACAAACCGTCGTTGGAAACAGGAGGGGTTTTGTTTTCAACAAAGCTCGAGTTTCTTGAGGAAGGGTCACCTGAAACTTGAATGATTAATCAAAATAAATTACGGCACTGTAGGAGGGAATCCATTTTCGTTCAGATTCGGAAATACGAGAGCTTGATGAATTTGGTTCATTGGTTGTTCCTTAAAGCACGAAGTTAAATTTATCGCGAGGTAAACCGTAAGATCAAAAGATTGATGAAGTTGCATAACTAGGTTAAGCTTTCTACTTCATTCACGACATACCTCGACTCTGTCTTGAAATTAGTCTGGTAAACATTATTACCGTGGACATTACCCATAGAAGATTCTTCATCCCAAATTATAAACTAGTTTGGAATCATTTTTGAAAATCAAATATTCCAGGCGGGGAGCGTGTGGTTTCCGGCCATTTTCAAAACTACTCTTAGATTAAATCGCTAAAAAATGGTATATTCTCACGTTATCATCCAGGAGGTAGGTACCCACAAAACTCGTCCCTTCGGCCTGGACCCTCGAATGCTCATTGCATGAAGCCTAGGTCTAAAATTGAAGAAATATGTCTTAAAACATGTGCCACAGATGTAAAAGAAATTGTCGAGAACTGTGTCACCTGTCTTCAACACCGTGTCAACAGGAGAGAACCGTTAATTACAACGAAGCTTCCACTAGAACCATGGACCTTTTTGGGAGCAGACATCATGAAGTTAGAACAGAAATGGTACCTTGTTCTTCAAGACTACTATTCTAGGTTTATAGAAATAGTACATATTGGAACCCTCACATCAGAAGAGGTGATTGGAAGAATGAAGAACCTGTTTGCGCGCTATGGAATCCCACTGAAAATACGAACTGATGGAGGCACGCAGTTTACATCCACAAAATTTTTGCAGTTTGCCAAAGAATACGGCTTTGAAGCTTCAACCAGCAGTCCCCATTTCCCTCAATCAAATGGTGAGTCCGAAAATGCTGTGGCCATAGCGAAAAGAATTTTATTGAAGAACAAAGACCCTAGTCTCGGATTGTTAGCCTACAGAACCACTAAACTAGAGTCTGGTCTCTTACCCGCTGAACTACTCTACGGGAGAAAAATCAGGTCAACTTTACCATCTTTCGATAGTTATCAACGGATCAAAGAAGACCAGTTGCAAGACTTTAGGAAGAGAAATGAAGAGGTGAAGCAAAGAATGAAGAGAAATTACGACCTAGGAGGGGAGCCAAACCTCTGCAAGACCTTGATATCGGCGATGATGTTTGGGTGATAGACCTCAAGAGGAATGGCGTAATTGTCTCCAAAGCTCCATACCCAAGATCATACGTAGTCAAATTCGCTGATGGCTCTACGGTAAGAAGAAATAGAAGAAGAAATACCTAGATGGCATCTATCGGTGAAACCTGAATGTCCAAGAAACACACCAAACGAAGAAAGACAACAATCAACGGATTCTGAACAACAACTACCAAGAAGGAGTGGAAGAATAACAAGTAAACCAATAAGATATCAACAATAAAAAAATGTATGTTATAAAGAAAGGGAGATGTGGTGTTAGGTAGCTACCTACTACAGTGATTGTTATGGATCCACTTATGACGATTCATGTAACCATGGTAACATATGAACAATATATTAATTCGTGATTTGAGTTAATCCAATGTGTATTCTGTGTATTCTTTCATTTTAGTATATAACTATTATTATAATACTACAGGAAGTTTGTTCTTTTCACCGCCAATGAACGTTTACAGTGCATTTAACCAAGTTACAGGTTCCTTGGATTTCATTTCCCACAAATTATGTCTATCTACTGCAAGAATACGAATTCGCTAAATCGGTTGTGCTGCGATGTTTTCTGCTTTTTTTTTAGTATACAGGGTGCCCCACGAGTTGTTCCCACCCTCCTAAAATCGTCAAAATGAGAGTAAACAAAAAAAAAATGTTTTTCTGAATCTTCATATTTTTTTCCAAGGATCTCAAATATCATATTTGCGCACTCCGTACAACTGCGCAACCATGCGCAATTGGCACTAACTTTCTTATTTCAAACGAGAACCCCAATTTTTTATTGCAGATTCTGATTCTACTCAAGATTTAATGAAAATTTGATCAACCAATTTTTTTTATTGAGCGTAACCGATTCAGCGAGCACGCGAAAAAATTGTCAAATAGTAGATGGTGGTGAACCGTGAAAAGTGGCACGTGAATTTTCATTGCTTTTTAACCCTGATTCTCGTGATTCGACTCAATTTTTGCGTAATAATGACCAGAATTTGTTTATTTTGCGTGAAAAGTCATCATTTATGCCGGCTTTTCGCTCTCAGATTAAGGTGTTTGTGTTGATCACTGAAGAAGGTTTCAATATCTTATTTTTACATTTTTCAACCAGACCTCGAAAATTAATCCCTGTAACAATCTGAAAACAGGCGCCTAAATAAAAAACGGGCGCGTAATAAACAAATTTTGGTCATTATTCAACGAAAATTGAGTCGAATAAAAAAATGGATAGCATCACGTGAATCAGGGTTAAAAAACAATGAAAATTCATCCCTGTATAATTAAGACATAAATTAAGTGCATTCCAATGAACGATGAACGATTTGCATACAGTCACAAATGGCGACCATGAATTTCCCAAAAATGTAAGTTTAATTTCTCAATAAGATCAATCCAAATTCGCAGTGTTACCCCACCATAAGAAATCAAATCAAATGTTTTTAAAGGTTTGACAGCTTCCAGTACTTCTTTTTGAAATGAAATATTTGAAATTCAACTATTTCAAGAAACTTTGATTCAAATTGTGAATTCTTAACTGCGTTTAGGATCGCTGCAAGCTGTTTCATTTTATGAAAATGCACTTTTATGTGCAAGAAAGGTATCGCTAAATCGAAAGGTGTGATAAAAAGTTGGAGAAGGCTGCAAAATATTACACAAAGGTTTATGATTTACAAAAAGAGCGGGACAATACATATAAATACATGTTCTTTCATGTACGAACTGACTACAGGAATTCAAATAAGCATGTACAGACATGTGATGATCAATGACCACTCACTCTAGTAGTAAATTGTGGAACTAGGCAATATAATCTCTCTAGTAGCAGATATTGAAACCAAACATATTAGATGACTGAATCATGTCATAATTCCCCAATTCAGTCAAAAATCTCTCAAATTTTGAGACACACAGCATACCTATTATATGTCAGAAATCGCGTACGGGATCGAGCGGTCATCACAGCCAACTCTCTAGCAGCACATTTTGGAGCTATACAGTATAAACTCTCCAGTAGCAGATATTGGAACCAAACAAATTAGCTGACAGAATAGATCACACGACTACGAATAATCATTATTTGTAAATACTTAACTCATTACGTCGGTGTTTCATTGGTTGGCCATCATAGATTTCGTGCATATCCAGGGTTTTTGGATTCTCCCCAACCGCAAAATGCTTATCAGGTCAATCATTATCACGAGAGGAATGAACTCCCCATCAGTCATTCCGCCAGGATATGAAATCTACAAAGAGAACAAATTATTTTGTCGAAATTATTCCTACTAGGTATAGTAGTACCCACTATGTTGTGGTTTAGCTGCTGAATACGTGTCTTCATTTCCGTTTATAATGAATTATGGTAGGTAAATATTTAAGCAGTTGGAATAACGAGGAAACAAGAAAAATCTCCAGCATTTTTACACGTGTAAATTACGGAATTTTTATCTCGCTTCTGGATCGCTAGGTATTTGATAATGAGCACCTCCACGTTTTTGAGAGTCCTTCAATTCTTATTTTACGTGCTGTATGAATTACCTGAATTGTGAAGAACAGATCACTCATGTTATTCCCAATGATACAGGGACCAGCGAAAAAGGCAACAAAATATAATAAAAGAAGAAGAAGAAAACATATTTATTTATCGATGTAAGTAATACATGCAAAATAGTTGAAAATATGCTACAGCATTAGACTTGATGTCCGTCTGCCGGAATGGCCCGAGCCACCAATCTTAACAATTAGAAAATCCTAACAATCTTAACTTATTTTATTGAATTTATTTCAGGGGTTCACCAATTAAACTCTTTTAGCAGGTAAGAGCGGTATCGCCTAGAGTGCAATGCAAAATTTGCCACAGCCAACCATTCATCTTTTTTGTTCAGTAGCTGAACCGTTCGCCCCATATCCAACACAGTTTCCCCCAGGGAGCGCATCCTGAATTCCTGAAGCACAGGGCAGGTCCCGAAGAAGTTCAGGGCATCCCCATTCGCATCCGAATTGTATTGAGCACAGCCTTGTGGTACTCGACCGCGAATAGATGCCATCATTCAGTTTGAGTCACGCACCCCTAAGCTTTAAAATTCACCGAAGAACCCATAACAAAATGCCAAGTGGATGTGGCACATAGCTTCCTCGTATCCATAACATGACTGTATATAGTATGCAATATGGTTCGATCCAAGCTCGTGGTTAAAAATTTATTTTCCCTTTATTACTCACGAAGACCATCTTTACATCAGTCCGAACAATCCCTGAAAATTTCATCGAAATCAGTCATGAACCCCCGGAGTTATGCGTGTAACAAGGATTTCACTATTGCGCATGCGCAGAGGCTACTATTGATCCGGTGGTCATGACACCTATAGGGGACCATCTACACCCCAACCCGCATAATCCCTGAAAATGTCATCAAAATCGGACTATAACTTCGTGTAGTTTTGCCCGTAACAAGGATTTGCTGACAGACACACAGACAGACACGGAACCAAAATTGTTCAGAAAGGTCTAAAACGCAATTTTTGATTTTGGAGACAAAAAAATTTTCACATTCCGAAAGTGAAAACAATGCTTCCGCTACCTTGGTAGACTCGGAAGCAGTATAATACAATGCGGTAGATATAACATTCTATTATTGAGCAGATCAACTGCTCAGAAATCTTTCTTTTGTTAGAATGTATGTATTTCGTAATCTTGATTTCTGAAGCTGTTATTTCAAGAGAGATAGTCGTCAACCCCATTGTCAGTGCGTAAATGTAATGTTGAATCGAAATTGAAATTTTCAATCCTGGATACAACAATCAATCATTCATTTGAACTTGTTTTTCCCTCTTTTAGGCCATTATTGAAGTTACTAGCTAAACTAACCGCTCTCATCCTTTTAGTTCAAGGGTTCGATACGCCAATCCCACTACGTACGCTGAAGGCATGCATGACTTAGTTAATCAAGCCGAAGAATGCTCGCGGTGTGCGGCCGTTTCGCAGAAAGGATTGAGGTATTGACATCTCCGAAGCCACATTGTACGGTATGACGAGTGAATCTCGTAAACAACGTATAAAAGCCGTCTCCGTGAGACGAATGTTTGGAACGATTTTCTCCTTTTTTTTTCACCCAGCCAGAGAAGTTTCTCCTATTGTCAAAGCCTCCGCAGTTCGGCTTCACCGCAAGAACCTCGAAAGATAATAAAAACCTCCGAACAGCTTAGGGCAACGGCGAAGAACTGATCCTTTCCAACCGCACATTAATTTGTTTCGCGCCGTCTTTTTTTTTTCTACAATAAAAAAGAACAAAAGAAGTGTCTTGGCGAAAAAATAATGTAACGAAATTTATTAACGGAAAAGGAGCTGTCTGTGGTACAACTTGAACCTCCGACGTTGAACGTCGTCCTTGACAAATTGTTTAATGGCGTTTGAAGTGAACGCAACGTGTCATTCAAATTCGTCATGACTTTTCAAAGAGCTCGAAGAAACGAAAGAACTCTATTCTTCTTAGTTCAAACCTTAGTATGGAAAAGTGTTGTTTTTCAAATTCATTGGACGAAGGTCGACATTAACATTGACCTCCAAAAGATGTAACTATTCTTCAGACATACTAAAAGATTTATTATTTCTGTATTAGATACCCCTCATCTGTGTCATTAGACGAAGTCTGTAGTAATTTAGTAAGAAGCGGCACTTACGTACCTTGTAATTGTATTTTAGATGCTTTGAAAAAGCTCCGTTAGATGAGGAAAGAAATGAGAAACAAGGGATTTCCTTCAACTGATCAGTGTCTCTCCATATTTTGGTTTATTATTCAAATAATAAACCATTTGTAATCGCTCAAGACTTTGTTGAAAAAAAATTCTGAAAACCCCCTGAAAAATATCATATTTTACGTTTCAAAGGGTGTAGAATCCGAATCTGCAATAAACATTTTTCCGTCCGTCCGCCGTACGCCGTAAGCACGATTTCTCCGAAACGGCTGGAGCAAAAATTCTGAAATTTTCAGGAAAAATCCATCTTGGTCCAACGACGCCCCAATCCTTGAGCCAGCTCTCTCACTCAATAAAGTGCCCTTTAAGGGCTTAAAATTACGTAATTGGCTCCAATTTTCAAAAAAGTCAATTTGGCCTAAATATTTTCAACACACACACACACACAACACACACACACAGGAATCGAATGAGCCCTTCCGTACATCCAAGGTATATATATATCCCTATGAAATCCGATTTAGTGGTGCCAAAATTTGCGTTTTTTGGTTTATTATTGTTTGTTTGCAAATTATTGATTGACTTTTAGCGTCGAGTTTAGTGAATTTGGATACATGGAGTGATCTCCGATGTGAATTTCTAGTGTTTCATACCATCGGGTTGATGCATTCTATGGCCCGATAGGTAAATATTATGGATTATTTTGGGGTTTATTATTCAATCGTAAAAAGTTTTCTTTTTTTTTATTCAATTGGCTTGCGTTCATGATTTCAATCTTACTAAGCTTCGGAGTGTGCGTGTTTTACAGGTGATAGAGCGATTATTGAATTTCAGGAGATATTGCATTTCAACGTAAATCGGTTCTCAACCAAAACACCTATTTGGATTGATCAGTTGATGATATTTGTGTGGTGCCCCCTCTACATCTGTCTACTTTTGGCTACATCGTACAAATTTGGATTTGGGGAAGTTTTAACGCAATACGAGTGCCAAAGGACTTGATAAATTATAGATGTTTTTATTGTGGGGGGGGGGGGGGGGTATGGAGGTTCAATAAAAAAACGCTGAAAATTCTTTCACTGGGGTTTATTATTCAATTGGCTTGCGTTCATGATTTGATTTTCTACTAAGCTTTCAGTGTGCGTGTTTCACAGGGATAGGGCTATTATTGAATTTCAGGAGGCACACAAATATGATCAACTAATCAATCCAAATAGGTATTTTGGTCGAAAAAAATTGATATCTACGTGCTTGCAATATTACAACGAAATTCAGTAATCGCCCTCAAACCAGTTTTGTGAAGACACCCAATAATTAATCCAAAATCCCTCATCTCCGTGCCTTGAATCTTTAAACCCCAGTGAAAGAGTTTCCAACAAAGAAATACATTTATTTTTAAAATCCCCCGAGACTATTGAGACCAACCCTAAAGAGCTACTTCCGTTAATCAACATTAAATAAAACCTACATTTCCTTTCTGAGAACGTGATATATCTTATTCTTTTTTATTCTTCTTAATTCCACCATCTATTGCATTATTCCCCTCTTATTGTATTGTTATCCATTCTATGTATTTTTCTGGTAATTGGGCTGTCCTAAACTTGAATTAACTTAAATAAATAAAAAATAAAATATACTGTACATTGACAAAAACGGGGAAACCCACGATAGAAACACACATACATAAATAGAAAATACACTTCCAAAGAGATGGCACAGCAGCTTCCTCGTTACCATATGAGCTAAATTGAATCAAAATTGTGAAAGTTATAAATGTTTCAAGAATTTCACGTTAGCGCTTTCGCGGAGCGTACCGCTGATTATATTGACATGAAATTCGTATGGGACCTCAAGGAGCCTTATCCGCATAGTCCCTCAAAATATGAGCTAAATTCATTCAAAGTTGTGGAAGTTATGGCTGTAACAAGGAAATGCGGACAGACCGACCGACACGGAGCCAAATTTGTTCAGTAGGCTATGAAATGCAAAATGCGTGTGGAAATGTTGAATTCGGAAAACAAAAATCTTTTTTCTCCCGAAAGTGAACAATACTCGGAAGCAATAGAACAACTACCACTTCACTTGAAGCCACGGTTGCCAACTTTTTTTCAGAAAACCCCCTGAGCGGGAAATAAAAATCCCTAAAAAAACCCTATATCCATTTTGAAAATCCCTAGAAAAACCCCGAAGGCATACGTACCTCTTTGTATCATCATAGCCTGGATTGATGAGCAGTGCGAATTTGGCGGAATATCAGAACAGGAGAATTAATGCACTACATTACATCATGCTGAACGCCTATATTGTTTTAATGAGCAAAAACTACAGATAAAACCAAGTATCCACTCCATACTACAACCTACTTCTAATCTAAAATACTAGTACCTAATCTAAAATAGTAGTACAACGAGATCATTATTTGAAGAATGAGATCATGCGAAGGTATACGGTTTCAAGAGCAAAAACTACAGATATAACTAGGTGTCAACTCGATACTACAACCTACCTACTTCAAACCTAAAATACTATTACCTACACCTACCTTCTACTAAAAAGTGAAATATATATTTTAAACCAACAGTCCAAAAAATAAAACAAATTCAAAAATCTAAATCACATTCCAGGTCCAATGCGTACGCTATCGCGCTGTCCATTTCGCTATTGATGTGATCGTACAACTGTTCATTGAACAACCAGATCATCTCCTCCGTAGGTACAAAATTAACGCAAGAGATGCCCTCATTTCGGAGAAAATATCTCACCATCAGAATGCTCTGTATAACATCAACAGAGAGCCTGTTCCTTAACTTGTTTTTGATATTGTTATAAATCGAAAAACATCTCTCAACGAATGCAATGAAAATTGGTAAGGACATGAGGGAAAGTGCAAATTACGATATATGTCTGAATCGGGGGTTTTTGGCGCTATCAACTCTCGATGCTGGAGTTGTTGGGATGCACTTTCAGCGACCATTGTCTTTGTATCATCGGCTGATGGCCAACTGAGACGAAAACATTGGTCAGATAAAATCCCTCAATTCCCCATGACTAGCAAAAAAAAACCCTAAATATTTCTCCCCCCTAAAAAAACCCTTTCATGAAAAAAACGTCTGCCAAGTGGGTGTGGCACATAGCTTCCTCGTATCAATAACATGACTCTATAGATCATTGAAAATTATTATTGACTAAAGAACTTCGTTCAATTAGGCGAAGTAACTCCCGGAGTTGTGCTTGTGGCAAAGATTTCACGTTTGCGCATGCGCAGAGGCTACTATTGATCCGGGGGTCATGAAACTCATAGGAGACCATCTACACATCAAACCGAACAATCCCAGAAAATTTCATCGAAATTGGTAAAGAACTCCCGGAGTTATGCGCGTAACAAGGATTTCACGTTTTGCGCATGCGCAGAGGCTACTATTAATCCGGGGGTCATGAAACCTATAGGGGACCATCTACACCCAACCCACACAATCCCTGAAAATTTCATCAAAATCGGACTATAACTTCGTGTAGTTTTGCCCGTAACAAGGATTTGCTGGCAGACAGACAGACACACAGACAGACACGGAACCAAAATTGTTCAGAAAGGTCTAAAACGCAAAATGCGAGTGGAATTTTTGATTTTGGAGACAAAAAAATTTTCACATTCCGAAAGTGAAAACCATGCTTCCGCTACCTTGGTAGACTCGGAAGCAAAATCCCTAAATTTAGAAGGAAAACCCCAACTTGACAATCATGATTGAAGCTTCACTGATCGACTACTATTCTTAGTAAATCTGAATTTCAATTCAATGGATTAAACACAAAATAGGAGACAATCATATCTGAAAAGAAGAATGTTGAGAATAAGGATGGAAAGACCAATATAACAATAATGATGATACTATCACGCTAGAATTACTACTTATTCAGGGAAATACAGACACAGCTCTTTTCAATCTCATCAATGCTAGCATTCATCATTTTTCGTTTCCTGGTTCAGGAATGGGCGATTCGGTTTTAATTTGAGACGTTTTGGTTGGGGAACCGAAATCGGTGGGAACCCAATTCATAGGAGCCCGTGCAGGCAACTAATCCCGGGACAAGCCCCCTTGACGACAAAAATAAATAGCAATAAAATAATATGGCCGAGGAAATGAGATGGAGTTTAGTGAGGGTAATAACAGAAGATCCAAATTGGAAGGGGTCGCCGTTTACGACTGTAAATTCGCCACACTGGGAGGCTCACGCTGGCAACACACTTGGGACCACCTAACAGTTCGCGCTCGTAATGGGCTTATGAAGTGTGAAGCCATAGCTATAAGGCACGCCTCAGTAAAAAAATATACGGCTTAAGCCAATCAGGAGGCAATAATTGTAACTGAACTAATTTCTCACCCTCTTGTCGCCGCCATTCGGTACGTCATTTGCATACAGACAGGCGCGGTAGTGTCATAAGTGTGTTGTGCCAGCGGAAATCTCATTCCAGTCGATTATAAGTATGTAATAAGGGCAATAATAACGCCAGCCAATCCGCGATTGGAGATCGCCCTGCGTCGAGGTTAATGGCAAAGGTATGAAGCTTAGAGCTGTTTGAAATCGAGCAACGTATGCAAACCAGTACAATAAACAAGTGAAAGTCACTAAGTTGGCTGAAGGGTGCATATGTCATCAATGTCATTTGTAACATATTCAATCATTAATTTAAAAAAAGGTGTTTATAGCAAATTTTCTGAACAAAACTTCACCTATTGTTACGGTTTCCGAATTTCTCTTGTTTTACTAAGCTGATCATCCACTTTCTGAGTTCCATCTGACTGATCTACATCAACAAAGCTTGATAAGCCAGCCCCACTTCATGTACCCAGTCAATTATTAATTATTAGGGCTAGGATTTGCATGTAATTACATATCTTTTCTGGAGCCTTATATCGCCATTTAGATCAAAGAACTTTAAGTTTCACATGGTTTCAGATCGATTTAGACCATTTTCATTTTACATATTCCGGTTTAATTGCATATTTTTACATATTTCAGTCCTAAGTACATATTTGGCCAATCAACCTCCTTCAAAAATGAAGCAACAAGAAAAAAAGGCTTATTATTCATCATAATAAACCAAAATTGGTTTACCTTCGATTTCAGGACGAATGGCAATCCAGAATTTATTCTATTTTCGATATCTAAGGAGCATTTGCCTCCTTAGTAGTAAAAGGACTTGGTTGGATGCAGCTGACTTTTCGAAAAAAAACAGACGTGAATGTTAATAAAGACTCGGCTGCATGCTTTTGCCATCGAGTTGATGGAGAAATGCACCTTGAAAAATGAATTGGCATTTATCAGCAGCAACTACACATGGGGAATGACGCCCGAACCTCAAAACCAGTCATTAGTAAAAAACGTGGACCACGCCCGAATTGCTCAAAGTTGTCATTCAACCCATCTTTTTCGACAAAAATTCCGGGATGGAAAGGTGATAAATGTATTCAAAACAATAACAAACCAGCGTAGAAAAAGTCAATAAACTGTAGTTAAAATGAACGATGACTTAGAAAAATCATGTGGTGGTAAACTAAATCTTTTATATAGAACTTTTTTGAACCCAGTGTTTATAATTTTCACTAATATTTTACATATTTGGCAAAAATAAATACATATTATATGTACATATTTTCATTTTTCAACATCTTCGTCTGTATATATAAATTTTAAATGTTTCTTTCAGCACTTCAGATTAGCTATTGCACCTTGAAAATCTACCATACCATTTATAAATGATTAATTTTTATACATTTAATTTGTAGTCTTTTGTTTACTGTTAATAACAATCCAGTGAGACTCGTAACCTGGCACACATGTACATTAAAGTGAGTCCAATGTACTTTTACTTCTTCAGAATATGTAAGTTTAAGGCCTGGCATCTCTCCTTTTTTTAACTGATTTACATTGAATTTTATAGTGGATGTTTGAGAGTTACGACGTTCCATTTTACAAACCATTATAACCAAGAACAAATCGTGAATGATGACAATAAGTAGGATTCTCCCTAATGCTACTACAGTGAACAAAAGTTGTTTTTAGGTGCATTAATTCTCTAAGTTAGCACTCACTGCTCACACAAATAGAACAGGTAACTATTCTACATCTTTTAAAGAGAGAAATAGTTATTGATTCTTTGGATTAGTTTGTTAATAATATGAAAGCTCAACCAAGCCCCATTGCGAACACAAAATCAAGTGGCCTATGGCCTGCAGTTTGGGACTCTCAACAGCGGCAAGACTGTAAGACATAACGGACGAACTGACTGTATTAATTTTTGGAAATTATATTCACAGAACTTGCGCACACTGCGCTGACACGGAATTTTGCGAAAGAATACAACCAAGCGTTGCTGGGACTCGATAGATAGTCGATCACGTAGGACCGAACCCTTTGACCATCAGGAATCTTGTGACTTTTTTGCAGTTTTGATTCTCACTAGAGTGTAACTATTTGATTATCGACCTTACGAACAGTTATTCACTAAACAGTTAACGTTCTTAAGAGTTATTTTTATGGTATGGTTGTGTTGACGTTTTCTGTGCCGCTTGTTATAGTCTTCTAATTGTTATAGGACCTGAAGAAGGCTTTCAATAAACTTGAAGCTCAACGACGAAGAGTTCCATGCGGTTACAACCCTTGTGCTGATGTTTTGACTCCATGACGTTTACAACGTATGCCAGTTGTCATCTTAATGATGTCTCATAAATATACATCGAAAGAAGAAAATACCACGGCGTTACATATCACGTAAATTCCCTCTAAGTTGTTGAAATATTTAGTTATTTTTATATCCAAAATATCAATGATTTGCATAAATATGCAGGTATCTCATGGTCAACTTGCTAAAGGATAAACTATCACGAGCAAGTGACCAGGGGAAACCAAATGGAGAAACTTTATGGATACATCCATACCTTATTCCACATGTAGTTTGGATACAGGTAGAGATACTAGATATTTTAAATTTGTTGCCTGGGTCAGGTTGTTGAGAAACTCGTGCGTAACGACTGTGACTCGATAAGAGCGGGTAATTCTTCAGAAATTGCTGCAAAGCGTTGTCCACCTGCTACGTGACATGTGCCATGAGAAACCACCAGAAGAAAACGGTCTGTGAGAGGAAAAACGGCGGCGAATCAATAAGACTCCACAGGGATCGGTTTAAGTTGTAGGTGGAGCTCCGAAGTCCTAATTCCAGGTTCCCAGGGCTTGAAACCTACGCGGTTCCCACAGGTTGGTGCCTGCCCGACCCCCAGCAAAAGTATGAACCGTCAAGACGGAAAAATGTTTACTTCTGTCTGAGCGTGAGATCAACACGTGCCTCTCAAATGACAGGGTCTCCCTTTGGAATCGTTGCCATCACTCCGCCTTCCCCCGTCACCCGAAATTGCCCCGAAGACTTTTTGGGAGCTTCGGGGGCATTAGTTCTTCAAGATGGCAAAGGGAGGCATTTAAAGAAGAAATTATTTCAACCTTCCGTATGACGCGACCTGCCACTCAAAGATCAGGTATTTCCCCTATTATTTTTCTCTCCGTGAACTACCAGGTAGAATCGGACATCTACCTGCCATAGGGATGGATTGCTGTTGTCATTGAAAATTACAGCTCTTAGCTGAAAATATATAATCGGCTATTAAACTATGATTAAACTTACTTATAAGTAGACACTATTCTTTTTATACAGTAGTTTTACTTATGTACTCCTACTCCTAACGGAATCCATGAAGGAATAGTTATAAGCCAGTACAAGTATATTGCGTTGTTGCGATGGGAGAGAGAAAATTGGTGAGAGCTTTCATCGTGTTTTATCATTTAAATGATTATTATCATTTAAATTATTAACAGGAGTACAATCCAGTTCTTAGCGACCGACCCAACATTTCCGCCCCTCCCGCTCAACACTCCGTCAACTAACATTCAGGTGGGCTCCTTCCGCCCTTTGTTATCCCGGCATCACCACTTTTCCGTCCGCCCGAGGGGGTCATTCGTGTACCTGTCACCTTGGTAAGCACAAGCATCTCTGGTGCTCTGGTTGAACCTACAGATTTCTCCAGGGAGTTGGTTAGGCTTAGTAAGTACCGTTTATGAACAAATAATGCGCTCACGTAAACCCTTGTTACCTCCCCCCAGCCGTAGCTTTCATCTCTGTTTACTACTCCCCTCCTCTGAGCTAGAATCCCATGTTTGTAGGTCGCATAGGCAATTTTTCATCTTCGGTACTTAAATGTGTAAAATTAATCATATAATGATTTGGCTATAGAACCATAGAGGTTTACTGTCGGCCGCTTTTTTTATTATTATAATTATTTTATTCATTGATTACTCTTGTTAATGACTATTTGTAATTGACCAGGAAAAAATTTCTCGGCATCGATCTCAGTCAATCCTAAAGAATGAAGAAGAAGGGCTCCAATTTCTAAAATCAGAATACCGAAAACTTTCGAAACAACATTATTGTTTTTGTGTTCATTTTTGATAGAATTGTCTTCAAACAATCGAATGAGACCACCGGACAGCTTTCTGTTCATCTGTTCGCTCTCCCAAGTGCTAGAACTTGGACTGAATAAAGAACGTAAACACGAATGTGAATGTGAAAGTTCTTGGACATCGTAAAAACCGCCTGATATCATGGATGATCGGCTGACGTAATTGCTGTGGAATTTGGTTTCAACAGTTTTTTGGGAAATCTAGTTTTTCAAGTCTCATTTAATATAATTGAGGTACGAGTAAAAGCATAGGAGGTGTTTTAATTTATCTCTCTGAATTTTTCTCATACATGGTGGATTTCAAAGTCGTTTCCATATACAGTACATTACACCATTCCATGTCCTTGATTAATTTGCATAGAAGAAAGGGCACACAAGTGGGTTTTAAAAGCAAATCAACCTCCTGGCCTCAACATTAATGATTAAAATTAACATTGTTACGGAAGCCAATCAACAGTCATCACATCTCCCTATCGACAAATCATCCCATCCCGATATCGACTTACAAATTATTTTCATTTTACACTAACTACCTTGTGATCAAGATATCCAGGAACGAAAATTCGAAAATGATCGTAGGAAATCTTAAATTTGAATGGTAGGAATAAACGTGATCCAGATATTATCGAAATTTCGGTAGAAATCCTCATAAACAAAGGGTATTTTCGGTCCTCACAACTACTATTAGTAAACATTCGAACCGTTGTCAAGGACAATTTCTATCATCTACTGGTATTCACATATTACTTAAACAAAACTTTTGTGTACGGTGTGGAGTAGTGATAAATGGTTGTCACAGTATTTTTGTCACGAAAATTTAGCAGGATCCCGGTAAAAACTACGCTTGGAGATTTCCCTAGAATTCACCGATTTTAGTTTTGCGCATTCTCGATCTTCTGCCTATTGTAACAAGGTAACTAGGTCACTATTCTAGAACAATCGCCCAACTATCCCAAGAGTTTGGATAACAGTTAGATTTTGGGAAGTCTATACAGGGTGATTCCCTCGTGGTGTACGAAAGTTTTTTGGGTAAAACTAGACCGAAAATTGAGCAAAACGCCGGCAACCGCACTGTTCTATATAAACCCGTTTCGGAGGTATGATTTTTCAAATCATTCCATGCAAAGTTAGTGACTTTTATGGTACCTAACCCGTAGTACCGTCTTATTAGAAATTTAATGCTGAATCCGAAAATGTACTAAAAAGTTGAAAAAAATTGGAGGAAAGTGCACATAACACAGCTTTTATAAAGAAAAAAAAACGTGGTTTCCTCGAAAAAATCTTTGAAAAATCGTATCTCCGGAACGGGTTGAGACAGAACAGTGCGGTTGGCGGCGTTTTGCTCCATTTTTGGTCTAGTTTTTCGTACACTACGAGGGAATCACCCTGTATATTGTTTTCTATAAGAAACCCGGCAGAGTTTCATAAAAAACGAACTGAATAACTATAGATTTGGCATTACAAGGATTCAACACAGATTCACACATAGACATCAGACAAATACGAAACCAAAATTGATCAGAAACGGAAAATTGAATCGAAAAGCATGAGGAAATCTTGATATTAGAACTCAAATTTGTTCACGAACACAAGTTTTCTTACTTTATGAGTGAGAAACCAAAATTTTGTTAAGAAGGAGCTCGCAAGGAATCACTAGCTTAAATTAGATTGCACTGGTAATCAAGGACAATAAAAGACAACTGTGTTAATCATCAGTGGTAGACGGCATTGGTTGGCTCGCTTCTTTACGGTTTATTATGCACAGCAGCTGTTTATTGCGGACACAAACATTAAAAGGCCAAATGGTACCTATACTTGGGAGCTATATAAAACTGTTCATTTACTGTACTCGTTCAACAAAACGGATTCATGACCTGTGAACAGGTTTCATGAATTCTTGAAATACTAATTCTTCTACTAATTACGGTGAAATGGTTTGTGAAATATGCGTTTGTCATCCAAAATTGACAACTTTGTATCCAGCGAATGTTTCTCCGCCGTCTTTATCCACCTCTTGACGCAAGAGACGTAAGTGGACGAACAACAAATTGCGAAGGAGGGGTTGAAAGGAGCGGAATAACGAAGATGAAGGCCCGCAGTCGTTCACAGGAAACTCGAGAGATAGCAGCATCTACCTGGTCTGGACCACCAGGGAAACCAACCTGGATTTGGGAAGCGATAGGGACTTCATCCCGTCGATAAGACGCCGGTTGAAAACTTCCCGGTTAGCTAGCTGACAGATTGCTGCAAATTTCAATGAAACTTAACAATTAGATACTGGATAGTCTTTACAATTTAAATTGAAATCAATCAAGTTCAATTCTCAAGCACGAGATCACAAATTCTGTGTTGCTACAATTAGACCGATTGCACCTGCATACTTGACAAAGCATCCCTCACATCCTACAAAACTCACCAGTCTAGAAAAACTAAGCAAAATCCTTGAAAATTCGAAAGACCTGAATGGCAAATTTATTTTCATGAGGAGACATCATTCGTTAAAATACGTTATACAGTACTTCAAAGTTCGATAGACCTAAATGGCAAATTTATTTTCATGAGGAGACATCATTCGTTAAAATACGTTATACATACCTCATCCCAGCATTAACAAGTAGGTATTGATTTTTCATGGATCAATACAGCTTTTTACCAATCAAGATTCAGACATGCTTCATGAAAGTTACTTTCGTCATTACGTATGTGCAGTATGTATGCAGTTATTGTATTATTGGAATTTTTTTAATAGAGCGTTTATTTGTTAATATATCAACTAGTTACAACTGAGGTAATATACATTCAACTATCTAGATATTTACTTCACATAAATTCCGCAATATTATAGGAGTGTTAGTCCATTGACAATACACCACATTTCAGATTCACATCAGCATCCAAGGTCCAATGGCTTGGTCCTTTTCAGGCGTCGGTTTACTTGGGAGTTGTCGAGAAGCCTAATGGCTTCTGGGTTGGTATGAGCAAGAAGCCTCTTTTCGTAGTTCCTTGCGTATCTTTTAATGACATCGGTGACTCTTTCGATTTGGAGGTCCTTGTGGAGGTCATCATTATGAATGTACCATGGAGCATTCACAATACTCCTTAGTGCCTTATTTTGGAATGTTTGAATTATTTTCAAGTTACTTTAGCTGTGCATCCCCATAGCTGAATACCGTAGGTCCAGATAGGCATAAGTACTGTTTTGTATAACAGCAATTTATTGTGCAAACTGAGATTTGAATTTATGTGAGATTGATAGCTCTTCTTTTTTTTCTTGACATGTTCTTTCCACTTCAGCTTTGCATCTAAGGTCATTCCTAGGTACTTAGCTGAATTGGAATATGGGACTGTGCACTGATTCAGATACAAAGGAGGGTTTGTAATTTTTTTATTCGTGAAGTTCACATGAGTAGACTTACTTTCGTTTAGTTTGAGGAGCCATTTTCGAGTCCACTCTCGAATGGCATCTGTAGCTTCTTGTAATTTTTCTGTTGATTCTTCAACCGTGTCTGCTACTGCCAGAATTGCTGTATCGTCCGCGAATGTGGCTATAGTTGTTCCTAGGGTGCAAGGTATATCATTTGTATATAATAAGTAGAGTAGGGGTCCTAGCACGCTTCCCTGCGGTACCCCTGCTTTAATTTTGTTGAGATGTGAGTATTCATCTTCATTTTTAATTCTGAAGTGTCTGTTGCTAAGATAAGATTTTAGTATTTGGCAATATTGGTGGGGTAACATCCCTTGCAATTTGTTAATTAACCCAACATGCCACACTTTATCAAAGGCCTGTGACACATCAAGAAATACAGCGCTACACACTTGTTTATTTTCCAGTGCATTTTCGATTTCATCCGTTATCCTGTGGACTTGATCAATTGTTGAATGTTTTGTTCTAAATCCAAACTGGTGTGTAGGAATTAGATTCCTTTCTTCTATTATTTGTATGAGTCTTTTTTTAAATAGTTTCTCAAACAGTTTAGAGAGAACCGGGAGCAGCGAGATTGGTCTATAGGACTTTACGTCCGTAGGTTCCTTGCCTGGTTTCAAGATCATGATCACTTCAGCTATTTTCCAGGATTGCGGGACATGTTTCAGTCGAAACGCTGCATTTATGAGGTGTAATAGCTTACGCAGTCCTATATCAGGAAGTTCTTTTATTACTTGGCCAGTGATTGGGTCAAATCCTGGCAAATTGGAATGACAAATATATGGGTTCATATTGTTGTAGTTCATTACCGAATGGAACCCGAGAATTACTGTTCGTACGTCCTTACATGTCTCTACGGACGATTAAAAACATTCAAAACTACTGTTCGTTCCCAACAACTTAAGTTTCTCCATTCACGCCCCTTTGATACAAGATTTTCTGGACAGAACAAATCGTTAAGTTGATTTTTTTGTCTCTTTTTTCATTATCTGAAAACTTGGAGGCAGACTAACAGACATGTACAGCATTTCGAAATTTTGCATTTTTAAAAACAAATGTTGCACTTTTTCTTCTTTTTCAATTCTGCTAACTTGATTAATTATTTAATCGAATTTAAATTGAACGTCTCGGCCAGATATTGTGTAAATGCATTTCTCAGCTATTTTTCCTCAAGATTGACTGTACATATTTGAAAAATATTATTGTTCTGAAAAATTCTGGAAAATTCTTACGTGGAAGTTTAAGTCTGTTAAATTCTGTTCCTATTAGTTACGTATAGTCGTGTTAGTTTGAGAAATGTAATCTTTGAATGTAATGTGGTTGGCGTTCAATAGTACATCATATATTTTGTAAGCCAAATCTTGAAGGAAGATGATTTAGTTTTTGGAAATTTAACATTTCGAAAAATGAACGGGGGTTTCCGTGGATCAAAAAATAAGGTTTATTAAATACCTTTTTGAAAATAATATCCGAAAATTCTGTTTTATAAAATATAAGAAATAAATTGTTAATAACTTTATCCCCTCATTTCAACTCTCTGTAGATGAGATTAAGTATAATTTTGCAGAAACCATGAAAACGATAACTGCTTTGGAATTCGATCGATTATCCGAAGGAATAAGCATTATTATTGAAGCATCAGCATTATTCCTTAAATTTAGAGTACAATTAAGCTGTGCATGAGGTTTTCAGGATCGCAAAACCAAAAACCAGTAAAATTATAAAGATAGATGTTGATCGATGCAAAAGATCGTGCCCTGGCTGAGAATGGACCGTATTAACTCCCATAGGGCTGGATAGACATACGGAGCCGAGTTTTTCGTTGAACATTCATTGAAACTCAAACTGTTGATTCAAGTTTAGCTTTTGTGGGTCATCACGTTTAGATTTGGTAGAATTTCCTTTATACTGCTAATAAGGCAAAGCATCCTTCATTTGGTATTGAAATAGAAGTTATAACAAGAGTTGTTGCAAAAATACCAATAACGTAAAAGAAAATGGCTACAAATCGCTGTTTTTATCAGAAATGGCCAACTCACGACCGAGAAACGATCCAAACCAACGGTCCGGTTTGTATTTCACTTTTTTATCGATAACTCATCGTCATCCACTCTCAACCGCTATTTTGTTTCAAAATAATTCGTATTTCTATGTTCGGTTGCGAAACTACAAAAAAGTAGGTAACGTTGAGTTAGGGTAATGATGATAGAACCTTAAACGCTATACATATCATTATATTTTATACTGTGCTATATACATTTTGTTACATGTATACAAGAACGAATAGCGTAATTACATGTAGCGATATATAGGCACCTATAGTTGACTACTGTTAATCCTTGTCTGTAGAGAAAGACTATCGAATCGAGTTTGGTACATGGCTTCTACGTTTCATGAATGATTGGAATTTATTGTAAAAACCATTGAAATATTAAGTAATCCCAAAATATTCCATTTCGGGTTCCTAATGTACGTGGCTAGAGTATATTGTGATGGAACACAATATGTGGGGATCGGTCAGTCAAGCGAAGTCAGTTATGCTTGTTAGATGTAAGATTTGCGGATGCGCCAAAGGTACTCGGGGTCGGGAGCGATGAAGTTGGTCAGAAACCATCTTCTGTAGAAATGTGGCACAACGCTTCACAAACTTCATCAAGACCACGTTTCACAAAGGGCAAGTATGTCGATCGGCATTTTTTGATGTGGAACAAGCGTTTGATATAACTTGGCACCCGGCACTCCTTTATAAACTGAGACCACACCTCCCGAACAATCTATATTCTCTAATCAAAAACTATTTAGATGGACGATCTTTTGAATTTGCTGTACAAAATGAACACTCAACACCACGAGATATTAATGCAGGAGTACCGCAGGGAAGCGTCTGGGGACCTTGGTTGTATTCAATCTTTTGCTACGACATGCCACTGCCCAAAGATGAAGATTTCTCTGGTTTATACGCGGGTGATTTGGTATGTGCCGTATCAGATGATGACTCTATAGAGGCTACAAGGAAACTACAAATCCTCCTTGATGTTCTTGGCCAATGGTCCACCAAATGGCGCGTAAAAATTAACCCGTCAAAATCTGGTATTATGACGTTCAAATACAAGCGAAAATTTACAGAGCCACCTCTATACTACCTAGATAATTTAATACCTAACGTAGAAACGTACAAATATCTTGGATTGACCCTAGATCAACGGCTCACGTTTCATGACCACATTTCCATCCTTCGCCAGCGTATTAAGCACAGAGTCAAACAACTAAGACCTGTCCTCAACAACCCCCATGTGTCCATACAGAATAAGACTCTGATTTATAAAATCCTCGTGCAGCCGCTGTGGACTTACGCAATTCCAATCTGGGGTACGTGTTCCAAATCGGAATTTCGACGGGTTGAGCAACAACAAAACTCCATCCTCCAAAGGCACATAGTTGACACACCCCCATTTGTCAGAAATGAAACACTATATCGCGACTTCCACCTACAGACGCCTCAGGAAATATTGACAACTCATACTACGAACTTTGTTAATGGTAACGTCACACACCCTAACGAGCTTGTCATAGCTGGATTCGGAAACCAAGAAAACCGACGTCTGTCACGGCCTAGACATATCATGGATCTTCTTTAACCCGCGTCAAATGTGAATTAACTATATTAAAAGGACAGTAAAGGACACTTGTTAAACAAATTGACAGTCCATCTATGTCACCATGTTTGACATAGAATAGATATTAGTAAATAGTATAATTATATGTTAAGCGTGTATCAATGAGGTATGTTAATTGTAAACAAGCTCAATGAATAAATTATTACAACAACAAAAAAAAAAAAAAAAAAAAAAAAAAAATGTGGCATTGCGTAGTCATACTTGCATGTATAGCAGCTATTAATGATACGATCGCTATGAAACTCATATTGAGTATTGAAATCAAAGTTTCTAAATATCCTTCCGACGTTGAGCGGGAGAAAACGACCCATAACGAATTTTAGATGTGCATATGCGCTGTGAAAACAATTGTTTATTGGAATTTATTCGGATCTATCCTGTGACCAACCAATGTTAATATCGTCTGAGACCTACTCTGAAAATTATCGAGGTTGAACTAGGCAGATTGATGTATAATACTTTACGTTTGCATATGCGTAGAATGCAATTTTGGTTCGTTAGAAATTGCATTCTACGCATATGCTTTAGTTGGTAATTCTTGGCATCACTTCCGTTCAACTCTAAAAACCTAAAAGTGAAGGGCAGAAACATTTTAAAACGAGGGTTTCATTAACCTTGAAATAAGAGTGGTGATTTTATTTAAATTTGATGTATTTAATTTCAGAAAATCCAATGAAACCACCCGGATCGTTATATAGTAAAACATTTTAAAAGAGATTGAAATAGGGGAGTGAGAGGTAATACCGAGCATCGGGTAATGCCGCCCATGGCTGTTTCGGATGTTTGAATCGACACCAGAATCGTGGGAATGAGCGCCGATCCTAGAGAAATGTCCCGCCAACTAGGTTCTAGCGTTACCCTACCTGCAAAGTTAGCCTTCTTGACGTGAGTGCAGTGAGTATTTTTCCCAATCGTTTGATGTTATTTCTTGTGCGTCGGAAATAAACAATGTAAGTCCCATTTTCAACTGTTTTTTAGATTAGTTTTCATGTATTTACGCAGAATTTCATCATCTTTCTGAAGCACTAACGAAATTCAAGTTTTGATTGTAAATGAAGTCAGCGTGAATGAATTACGAAAAACGTAAACATTGGTGTAATGCCGCCCATTGTATCGGGGGAATGCCGTGCATTTCTGAAACGTCAAAAAAGATGGAAAAGAACAACAAATACCCAACAAAGCGACAAATTCAGCTGGATTTTGATCAATTCACTACTAGTAGCAGAGATGGGGTTCAGAAGAAGAAGAAGAAAGGTGGAAATCATGAAAAAAATTGAAAGACCTCAAAAAAAAGAAAGAGAAGCGCAAGAGAACCAGAAGTGAGAGCAGTGACAGTGTTGACTGAGGAGATATCTCTGAGGGAAACCTTGTTGGAGACACAGACGAAGATGTTGACAATTCTTGACTTCGTCTTTTGTGGACAGCTTGTGTACAATTTGCCAAGGAGCCGATAATAATTCGCCAAAGTGGAATTGAGGGCACTGCAGTCACAGCAGCCACGACATATGTTCCATAGGACGGACTATGTGATGTATGCATGGCTATTTTATAATTTTGTAAAGAATGAAAAGTTAAATATTAATGTGGGTTCAAAAAAATTCTACATACAAGACACGAGTTTACCTATTTCTAAGCCGTCGTTCATTTTAACTATAGTTTATTTGCTGTTTCGGTGTTTGTTTGGTGTTATTGTTATAAATACATTTAACCTTCTAGCTTTGGAAAAAATGGGTTGAATGACGGTTGAGAGGGGAACATAATTCAGCTCTCGGGGTTGGGCGTCATTACCCCACAGTGTGGGAAATGCCGACCAAAGCATTTTATTAACATTCACGGCTGTTTTTCCTTTAAAAAATCCTTTCATGTAAGGGACATGCTCAGATATCGAAAATAGAATAAATTCTAGAGCCATTCGTCCAAGAAAAACATTTTTATGACGTTCTGTCCCTTAACTGTATGGTTCCAATGTTAAGTGCACGGTATTACCCCTCGTTCCCTTACGACTATGAGAACAACGAAGAAAGTAAATGTGAGTGTGACTGAAAACCGCAGATAGCATTGTGAGAATCACATTATGAAGTACTACACCCAAATGACTTGGTGTGGTAAGTTTTAACCGGCCTGACGAAGGAAAAATTGTGCTCCGTCACGAAATCATGAAAGGTGTTGTACGTAAGAACTAATTAACAACGTTGGTTACTCTACTCGTCCGATCTTGTATCAAATTCAAGGGAGGTATCTTCGGATACTTTAGAATATATACTTTAGAATATAACTCTTACATCCACGTGTATCGGAGATCGATTTTAAGTCACCTATAGATAGACTACATTTTGGTGTTCGTTATCAGGTTAGATGTTTATGATTCTCTCTCTTTCCTGATCTCCTTTTTCTCTCTTCCTCATTCTTCCCTATCCTCCAATTCTCAAGATCCTTTCAAATAATCCGTTCAAGCACAGTTTCATCATCCTGGATATTGCAGTTTTTTTCAACTGCCTAATCATGTGTTGGAAGGATATGGCGAAGCATATTCACGTAACTAGGCTCTACTTAACGTTCACAGCAAAAAGCTACCCGAAGACTGATTGAGGCATTCAGCATTACGATCCCTTAATTACAAAACGTTTGCTTGTAACTGAAAACGAGGAACGGAAACAAATAAGAACAAAAAGAAACCGCGGAGGGAGAAGTCATTAGAGTTGGGTTTCCAACGAGCCGTTTTGCCACAGAAACCCTTAGGAAATCCCAACAAAAAAACAAACCAAAGCTCTAATTGTAGGCTAGGTGTTTATGAAGGGCAGCCAACTACTTGCGGACTTTGTTAAGGGGTTTTTGCTTTTGTTTTTCGTTAATTGTGGTCGTCCGTGAGAACGGAGGTACGCGTGGACTCCAGGTAGTTGAAAGATGCGATGTCTGAGGATTGGAGAGGGCGCCGGCGTCTGGGCAAGGGGTCCCGAAATTACAGGCTAGCAACTGATTTAGTTTCCCCGAGGATATTTGGGCAACAACACTTATAATTATATGGGAGTGCAAGTCAAAAGGGTCCACTCCCTCTTTTGTGGTACAATGTTGCAAAAGTTAGTGCCACCTTAAAAGCGGCTGGTCCAAGGAGATGGGAACGGAGAGCGTTCAAGGAATCGGGAGCTTCTGGTAATTGGAAGTGGGAAGCTGAAGTTGCGTGAGAGTGGGGATTATTTCCAGTAAGCAGAGTAAAATTGATAATCAGGGAAAAAATTAATTGATAACTATGAAATCCGTATAAATGGGATAGATTCGTGAACAGAAATGAGAAGAAATAAAGAAGTGTGCGTTGACTTCATTATTTCTCCATTGTGTAATATTTCAAATAACCCACTTGTGAGCTGTAATTTCATCTGCCTATAAATGGGCTGGTTTTAAAATCAGTTGACATGCAAATCTCTCAACAAGGGAATACTAAAAGACGCACAAGGCAAACTGACAGCTGTCTCACAATCCCTTAACATTGAGCGCATAAATATGTCCTAGCATTATCGCTTGTAATTTATTGTGATTGCTTATGAAAAGCTGAAAACAATTTTTTTAACGTTGCTAATTCTTTCACTGGGGTTGATTATTCAATTATTCATCATTTGAATTTCTACTAAGCCTTGGAGTGTGTGTGTTTCAGAGGTGATAGAGCGATTATTGAATTTCAGGAGATATGCATAGAGCACCTAAATCGGTTCTCAACCAAAACACTTATTTGGATTAATCAGTTGATCATATTTGTGTGCCTCCTGAAATGCAATAATCGCTCTATCACCTGTGAAACACGCTCATTGCAAATTCTTTCAGTGGGGTTCATTATTCAATTTTATTGATTTGAGTTGCATTCATGATTTGAATTTCTACTAAGCTTTGGAGTGTGCGTGTTTTACAGTTTATAGAGCGATTATTGAATTTCAGGAGATATGCATAGACCACGTAAATCGGTTCTCAACCAAAATACCTATTTGGATTGATCAGTTGATCATATTTGTGTGCCTCCTCTACATCAGTCTACCTTTGGCTACATCGTTTGAATTTGGATTTGGGGAAGTTTTAACGCAATACGAGTGCTAAAGGACTTGATAAATTATAGATGTTTTTATTGATGGGGGGAATTGAGGTTCAACAAAAATACGCTGCAAATTCTTTCACTGGGGTTTATTCATTCATTTGGCTTGCGTTCATGATTTGAATTTCTACTATGCTTTGGAGTGTGCATATTTCACAGGATGGAGCGATTATTGAATTTCTGGAGGCACACAAATATGATCAACTGATCAATTCAAATAGGTATTTTGGTTGAGAACAGATTTACGTGCTCCATTCATATCTCCTGAAATTCAATAATCGCTCTATCCTGTGAAACACGCACAGTCCAAAGCTTAGTATAAATTCAAATCATGAACGCAAGTCAATTGAATAATAAACCCCAGTGAAAGAATTTGCAGGGTTTTTCTGTCATGTGATGGCACGTTACTGGTTAGTTTGGCAAGAAGTTCACTTGACAAACCTCCTTAAATTAAACGTAGTTAAAATTCTGCCGGGTGACTAATTTTCCTGGAGGCGGTACGTGTGAAAAATCCCCTTTCCGTGGGTGCGTGATCTCCACCGATTCTCACGGTCTCTTTATTAGAGAATCATAATGACCCTCCTTTCGTAAGACGGTTCGAATTATATTTTTTAGAAGAAAAAAAAAAGGTCCACCCATAATACAGAATCGTGCGCCAAATTAATAGTTTTGGATGTGCTCATGGGTGAAAGAAGGATATTTCACGGCCACCAATCCCTTTGGGTCCCACACCCCGAAAACCTGAAATTATCCTCTAACCGAAACTTCCATCCCGAAAAACCTCCGACGAAAAATCGCCCCCGCTGGACCCCTTTCTAGCGCAAAATGCCTTCAGGCGCCCTCCGTCCCTGCCCTCTAATTCGCCCTGAGGGCCTCCAACTCCAATTAGGTATTCTACAAACGTTTATTACCACCCCCTTTCATCTCACGCCGTTTATATTACTAACTCTTTCTGTACCCAGACGTATCAATGGTTACAATTCATCTCAACATTATCCGTCTGCCTTCACGAAACTAGGCCAATTGACGTAATCGCTCCGCCTCCCCCTGCCAGGTAGGCATTTTCCCCGTTTATTCTCGGTCATTCAAACGACCTCAAAAAACGTCGGGGTTTTCCATGAAGAACTGAATGGGGGGGGATTCCTAAATCGTTGTTGTCTCTACAGTCAGACAGCTAAGTGCGTAATTTTATTGGAATCACTGCCGGATCTTCTAAAACCTATCATTTTTATCAACATTGAAGATCATTTTTACCGCGTTCGTTTTTTCCCTTCTCTTCCCTGAAATAAATAGATAATTTTTGAAAGTAGTTCCCACAATTTGCCGGTGTAATTGTAATACGATGCCTAGATGTTTTTGAAATAACCACCGTCACCAATTTATCGACGTTATTCGGTCCAATCATGCCCAACAAGAAAGCTCGAGATTGCTCAACAAAAACAACATACAAATCAGCTCCCTTTGTAGAAATCCGATTTATAACATGATGAAACCGTATCTGAATTTCAACTTCATTTCTATCTTTATTTACAAATTTTACGTGTCACTATGGTACACCATTGAAAACTATAACTGACCACAGACACTACAGTCAAACTTCATTGTTTGTTTACACATCTACCATAAATATTCATTTGTATTCAATAAACGTGAATATTGATTACTCATTAAGAGAAAACTGTTTGGTCATTGGTTTTTTTTCCCCATCCTCGAAACTATTCTGGTTTGGTGACGGTCATTCGGCATGCCTGTTTATGCTCAATTACTACCTCAGGTCTAACTGTGCTAAATAACAACAACGATTTCTATTAAAATTTTGGAAAGATACCATCACCACTAAACATAGAAGCAGAAGCGTGTTTTCTTAACTTTTGAACGGAGTCTCAAAATCTTACCTGAAATCGGGAGATTTAGTTTGTTTATGTGGAACAACAAAGACAGTAAGGTTCGAGCTTGGAATGCCATAAGTGACTAGAATAGATAAAAATCATTTATTCAGAAAATTCCACTTTTACTTCAAATTACTCACATATTGTTAGTGATATACGTTTTAATTATAGTCCTTGTGTGATGGATAGTTCGCTCTTGCCGTTTCTTTAAATTAAGTGAGAGTGCTGGCTCAAGAATTGGGGCGTTGTCGGACCAACATGGATTTTTCCTGAAATTTTCAGATCTTTTGCTCCAGCCGTTTGGGAGATATCTTGCGTACGACGTACGGCGGACGGAGCAATTGATTCTACATTTGAAACGTAAACCATGATTGAATTTTTTTTTCAAGAGCGATTACAATGGTTTATTATTGAATAATAAACCAATAGAAACTGAATCGGTTTGCGGTCCTACGATATCTGAGAGTCAGCGATTCCATTATTGGATAAGGCACTCGCAATAAACTCAACGAAGGCGAACAATTTTTCGCAACCGGACTTCCTGAAGTGATTCATTAGACTCCCGCAACCACGACAGTGGGAGGGTATGAGTAACACGATTCCCGCGGATCGCCGAAAGAGCGGCAACCCGTAGGTATTATATCTCATCTCCCCCGTAACCCGTAATCATAGGACACCGGAGGGCACTTGGACCCGATCTGAAGCGGGGCCCCGGACCCGTTTGGCTCTATGAACGAAATAATCAGCCTCTAAATATAGATTTCTGTCGAACAACCATCGTGATTCCCCTCGCCGCAGCCGCCAATCTCGCCACTTTACGAGATGATAAGTTTTTACTTTCAACCAAGGTATGTTGACTGGTAACGAAAATTCTCCATGTCCGCCAGAATGGGTTACTTCAGATTTTGAGTTCCGCTGTTTCGAATTGAGCGGAACCAATGAAATCCTCACAGTTGTGCTTCAGCATTTTCGTAATATTGGGAGATCGGGGTAGCCGAGCTTGTTAGCGCGTCTACTTCGGGCAGAGATACAGAATTGTTCATTCGACTCCGAGTTATTAGGTTCGAATCTCTGCTTACTTCCCGTCCCAACCCAAGGTGGTGAGGCAATGTCAACGATGTGCTCAAATTGAAAAAGTTCCACAGCGACTACCCACTACTGGCAAAAGGATCTACATTTCTACTAAACTTTGGAGTGTGCGTGTTTCACAGGTGATGGAGCGATTATTGAATTTCAGAAGATATGCATAGAGCACGTAAATCTGTTCTCAACCAAAATACCTACTTGGATTGATCAGTTGATCATATTTGTGTGCCTCCTGAAATTCAATAATCGCTCTATCACCTGTGAAACACGCACACTCTAAAGCTTAGTAGAAATTCAAATCATGATTGCAAGCCAATTGAATAATAAACCCCAGTGAAAGAATTCGCAGCGTTTTTTTCGGGATATAGCTCGGTGAATTCATTTGTTCTCAAGACCCCTGACCAGCACTATTCCGGCCTTCGGACAACATGGACTCGTGGACGGGAGTTAGGTGAATCCAACTTCTTTTTTTTTTTAACATAAAAAATCTAAATATATTATATTTAGATACACGATTTTTGAGATCCAAAGCAGAGTGGTAGGTGAAACCACTTTTAGCTAATAAAATTCAGATATCGATTTGAAAAAGTTTATGTATCCAAATAGACAGTTTTGGCGGGGCCTAATTCAGATAATATCTGGTGCATAGAAAATTAATAAAATTTCGCCCTAACCTTACTAGATAACCCAAATTTTCGTCATCATAAGCTGTAGGTATAAGTGAAAAAAATGGAACAAAACTGTTAGGGGGAGGGGGGGGGACACTACATTTTTTATTATTGAATGAATCTGCCTAAGTAATTATAATCCAAAAGAATTTTCTTTCGACTTATCAATCCTTGCAGGATCTGATGACTCCGTGGACTTGATTTTCTGATATTATTCACATCTCCTCAATCATTACCAATTTCAATAAAGTTTAGTTTAGATAGTTTATTTACATCATTTAACATTTACATGTAACATTCTCCAATTGAATAACAACCTATGACCGAGATGGATAGCACAACGCTGTGGCCCAGCCCAAAGTTGGTTCTTATTTCTAATTTTTATCAATGTACCTGTAACATTATAATTCCACCAGACTAATTATTAAAATTTAGATTCCACTTCCATGGAATGATGTTCTTAGTATATACGTCATTTATATCGCTATTAATGTTATAAAATCATCGATTTTCGCTTCTAAAACACTCATGCGGGTAATCTCTTATTAGTTTTCAAGTTTTGAATAGCTGCTCACTATTTATCTTCATTAGATTTATGATTTTTTCAAAATCGTGATTTACTGTTTGCATTGCACTGTGTTTTATCGTTATTTGATCAACCGTATTCTTAACTGTCGGCAACTTCAGTCCATATGACTTTGATTGCTGTCTCACATCAGCAAAATATATACTTTTGTGTTTACGAACTAGTTTGAGTATGTTCAATGTGTACAATTGATGGACAGTTACCAAGTTAATAATTTGGTCAATTTAAGCGGTACTGATGTGTCTCTAAAGAATGGGCTTGAAAGTACAAACTGGAGAGGAACAACAACCTGATTTCTATAGAAAACTTGAAACTATTTTCCTGAAAGACGAGGTTTCCGGAGATAAGGGGTTTTCGTTTCAAACGGCAGAATAAAGCTGATGACTGACTTTTGATCGGGTTATTCGCGGTTCTTCCCATTGAAGGTCTAGAACTTTCCTCACCAATTTATCGGCATTCGATGGTAAGAGGGACCTCCTTTCTAATCAGCTGAGTAGTAAGTTGAGATCCCTCCCTCTCCTTCTCTCTTCCTCTCCCACTCATGTCCATCCTCAGCCAGAGGGTTTCGCCTCCCCGAGACCCCGAAGACACCACCGTGGGAGCCCCGTGCCGGAGTCCGCAAGCGTGGGAAGGCCTGGGGGGCACCACGACTCTCGCGTGCACCCACGGCTCCCAATGAATCAAACCATTACCCCCCTTTCCAGCCACTCTTTGTGTTTTAACCCTTTACCCTGCCCTCGGTGCCTCTTCCATCCTCATCAGGTAAATTAGGAGAGAGATATGTGTCTCTCACACAATATCTTATTTCTGCGCCTATTTTCCTCATCTTCGGCGCATCTTCGATATCGTGTGTATGGAATTCCGCGAAACCTTTATCTTTTGCTTAGATTGTGATTTATCGGGAACCGAAGGATCACTACGCGCTAGTTGTTGATTTATGACACGATTTCTCGCACAACGTTTCAGTTTAACGTTGTGGCGCCAACCCCAACGTTATTGATAACAAGGAACAAAAAAACTCTTGAGGAATGATGAAGAAAAAGCTTCCAATAATGACTAGAATTGAAAACTCTGCAAATTCTTTCACTGGGGTTTATTATTCAATTGGCTTGCGTTCATGATTTGAATTTTGGAGTGTGCGTGTTTCACAGGTGATAGAGCGATTATTGAATTTCAGGAGATATGCATAGAGCACGTAAATCTGTTCTCAACCAAAATACCTATTTGGATTGATCAGTTGATCATATTTGTGTGCCTCCTGAAATTCAATAATCGCTCTATCACTTGTGAAACACACACACTCCAAAGCTTAGTAGAAATTCAAATCATGAACGCAAGCCAATTGAATAATAAACCCCAGTGAAAGAATTTGCAGCGTTGTTTTTATGGTTATCAGAACGCTTCAACCCGTGTATCGGCTACAAAGCCTATTAGGAGTTCACTCCAGTATCCACATTACTACATCACTACATCACTAGGTTACTGATATCAACACAAAAACAATAATAAACCAAAATAAACCAAATGTTGGCACCATAAATCGGGCCATACATCGGGAATGGTTTTCTGGGCTTAAGGGTTCTTAGATAAAAGACGGGAATGAAATACATGAAACAGGGTAAGCGATAATTGGTGTTCAAACGGCAAGATAATTTAACTTGAGTAAATAAAATTCGATAATTTTCGAAAATTCGCTCATCACCGTAACATCTGATCACGCACGACTACAGATTCCATACCTAGAACTGTAATCAACAAATTACAATTTATGATTCGCAATATAACGTATGTGATCAACTGTTTATTGTGTTTCTTTCTTTCACACCAAAACACTCCAAATATTTTGATAAAGAACATTAGAGCTACCCTTCTGTTGTCTACTTATTTTCAGGTGCTAAGGGCGCAATCATTTACGGTTTTAGAAAATGACCATTTCATTGGGGATAAAAATGGTGAGAAGCTTTGCACCAGATTTTTATGATTATTTTATTATGGGTAAGTTGTGATTAAGACATCAATCAATCTGCACTTCGATATCAACTGCATGTGGTGGACGATAAGGAGTCAACGGGCAGTGCCAGAAAATCACCAGGTGTCAAAGAAAACGATGAAGAACCCAGAATAAGCCAACGTCTGGTGATTACATAGAGGAGGGAAACGTGAATAATTCATAAGTAGCCCGTGCTACCGTTGGATAGCAGCAGGATCACCCGTTATTACGGGGGCACGCGAGAATTTTTTCCTTCATCGTGCTCACGTCTGTGAAGCGGCTTTTACTTTTTTTTTCCAGACCAAAACCCCGCTGTATGAATACAGCTTAGTTATTAGGGCGAGGAAGCTGCCCCCTATCTTATAGACCGTTTACAGCGCAATAATTACTCTTAAAGAGGGTTAGGGGAGCGGAATTGAGGGCTTCCGAAGCAGCGAGGCACGAGATTGTGAAGTATTGCTCCAGCCCGGCGATATGGAGAAGATCTATTAAACCCGCAATTAGATCATCGGAGGCGTTCGATAATTAAACCGGTTGATGCAGCTGCAGAGCTGTTAAGTATTGCCTACCGTGACTTCACCTCTTGGCCCTTCTAAAGGGCCCAACACAACAAAAACTGATCGAAATTTTTGAAAACTTGTCTAAAATCGAAATTTCGTTCAACTACAGGTTTAAAATTAACTCTCACGTAACGTTTCATTCATACGAGCACTTTCATGACACTAGATACACAACTTGAGCCCCACCTTGCCTCCGAACGAGCAAGTTTTGGTTTTGTTTTGATCGCAGCAGCCACCCCTGATTCAAGCACTAGTTGAAAGCAATATGGGCTCTTCTGAGAATCGATAATAATGGAGATTTCCTTATCCAAGGTAAAAACAGAAGTTGATAAAACTTTGTAAAGTATCTGGCTGAAGAGGATAACAAGATCTTCGACTAATATATTCAAAGTTCAAAAAAGACTTAGAAAAACATTAGCCCAAGACTTTGCTTCCATTGTAATCCTATTCAGTATGTAGCTTGAGGAGGGTCAAATGCTGCGTTGAAGAATGACGGGAGAGAAATTAGCATTAGACCTGCATCAGCTGATTTGGGTGGTTGCTTCGATTGTAATTCCTCACAAATCTTTGGGCGATTCCATTTTAAATTTCAGCATCAGAAACTATTTTATTTATCTGATCAGAACGGTTGCTAATATTCTAATTCCATTCTACACCCGTCATGGAGAGACTGCAGTCCAAATCACCATGAGATGCTGACATTCCAAATGAAACTGAAATTAGGAGTATACATGACTGTGAGGTCGTGATGTTTCCTCCCGTTATAGTTTTGTTCTAAGTGAACTAGAGAGAATCAGTTTCTCATGTCCACATGTTCAGGCAATCTGGATGGAAATTATCCGCAGACCAAATTCAGCTGGTCAGGGACGGCTCCTCACGTTGTAATTCTATTCTACACGTATTCTCAAGGGAATCAGTATCAAATGCATGCAGTTTTGGCAGATTGGGTATGTAATCACCATCTTATCTCTCTATCACCAGAAAAAGTGCCATTTCGTGTCACTTGAAACTATAGTGCGACACAAGAAATAATAATGTAGAAAAGCTGTGTTTTTTGAAGTGTTGTTTGAGACCGAATTGCATCTATCAATAACTCATCAGATTGAAGTACTTCTTCATTTTCAAATTGACCTATAGAGTTTCAATGATCGTAAAATACGTCACAGTAGAAGAGCGAAGGGGTTGATGGGAGAGATGTGACGTCGTAAGGGATTCCAACCTCCTGGGCTGTGACCCCCTTCACTATCCACACTGTTGAACTCCTGAGGGGGTTCGCTGGTAGTTGGACGTTTAGCCGCAGGAGTGCATCACATGCCGATAGCCTTAAGCAACTCCGCTGCCCGAAATTGTACCTGCTCACCAAACGTTGATTCACATACAAAATGCCAAGTGGGTGTGGCACATAGCTTCCTCGTATCCATAACATGACTGTATAGATGATTGAAAATTATTATTGACTAAAGTCAACTTGTTCAATGTGGTTCGATCCAAGCTCGAGGCTAAAACTTTATTTTCTCTTTATTACTCACGAGGACCATCTTTACATCAGTCCGAACAATTCCTGAAAATTTCATCGAAATCGGTCAAGAACTCCCGGAGTTATGCGCGTAACAAGGATTTCACGTTTGCGCATACGCAGAGGCTACTATTGATTCGGGGGTCATGAAACTTATAGGGGACCATCTACACATCAAACCGAACAATCCCTGAAAATTTCATCAAAATCGGACTATAACTTCGTGTAGTTTTGTGCAGGATTTGCTGACAGACCGGGGGTCATGAAACCTATAGGGGACCATCTACACCCCAACCCGCACAATCCCTGAAAATTTCATCAAAATCGGACTATAAAGTCGTGTAGTTTTGCCCCTAACAAGGATTGGCTGACAGACAGACAGACACACACACAGACAGACACGGAACCAAAATTGTTCAGAAAGGTCTAAAACGTAAAATGTATTGAGGAGGTAAGCGCATAGGTACTAACTCAATCTTCACAAATACACGGTCACTTAAACCGTCAAACTTGTGAAATCAAATATGCACATAATATTCGCTCATTTTTTAAATACTCTTCTATGTACCAGTATTGCAGTGGAGATTGAATAATAATATAGCCGAAAATGGTAGGGCAGATCCAGTAGCGTAACGTACACCCCCCGCAAACCCCGCGATGCGGGAAGGGCCGGGCTACAAGGGGGCCCGGAAACGGACCCGCTCTAGCAAAATTCTTCCTTTTTTTAATTTTAAAGAATAAAGCGGAACTAACGATACACAGATAAATTCCATTATGTAACATCAAGTTTATAAACATCAACGGTAATGTAGGTTCATTGATCAATCATCTTTTGGTTTTATCTATAACCAGGTGAGGAAGGGTGTAAAGTAGCTAAGGTGTCAGAGTTGCGAAGGTGCGTACTACGTGGGTAGGCCTACCTGAGGCATAACTGACGCACGTGACTTTTGAGAAATAGTGTAACTTTTGAGATTTTGAGGTTAGTGCGGATTGCGGGAGTTTAATGTTTTTCATCATGTGTTGATTCGAATCGTTATAATATAAATTGTATACCATATTGATACTTGAAAATGACTGAAGGAACTGATGTGTCTCTGGGAAAAAGTTGACACACACACCGTCATCCAAAAGTTTGCTACGTAGACCATAAGTCTCGAGTTCGTAAAGGTAGGTTAAATTGTTATATTATATTATGTATTTTTAGTTAGGTTATCGTAGCGTATCGTACGATGACCGTTAAAAAAGTGCACGCTTCGCCAAAAAAAAAAAAAAAAAAACATTATGGGGAGGGACCCCGAAAATATTTTGAGGGGGGGTCCGCTGAAAAACGTTATTCCGCTGGGTAGATCGGATTGTACTCGAATGCTCAGGTAGGTAAATACCTAATATCTAAGACAAGAAAATTCGTTGTCGAAAAGCCTTTGATTTCGTCGTATTATGCGCTGACCAGAAAAACGTTCTCTAATGTTTGTAAATTCTGGAAATGGTGTGCATTTTAATGGTATCTCAGATTGAGTTCTAGTAGTATCTAGGTTGATTTTCAGTCCAAATTTGGAAAATCGATAGTGAATCCATAATAATGAAATACAATCTCTGGGTAATCACCAATACCACAATTATTATCAACAATGCCTTCTTCATTCGCTGAATGATAGGTACCAACCTTTTGCGAAAAATTGTATCATTAATTTTACGGCGTTTCCCATTGAATTAAATCTCATGCACGTTGAACTAAACCTTTTCCACATTATTTAAATATTTTCACGATGGATTATACACATTTTTTTGAATTACGTAAATATACAACGAATATGTTTGGCAATATTGATGGACATATTCATTTGCCAATCAATCAATGCTTTCTATTCAAAAATGAAGTCGTAGCTAAATTCCAGCGAAGGCGTCTTTTTGATTTCAAAAACAATTTGATATTGAGCCCTGGAATCATTTATCAATGAACATTATTCAAATCTTTTAAATAGTTCAAAATTTGATTGTAAAAACTTGTAGGTACCTATTTGTATTCATGTTATACATAATAGCTAGCTGATGTGCTACATTTAAATTGTTAAAAAACCTACTTAACGCCACAGCCTTTTGATTCGTTCTGTCGAACAATTAGCTAGGTTTTCCGTTAATGGTACCATGATATTATTCTCTTGACCCATTTTCCAACTATTATTCTTAAAAAATCATCTTGAAAAACAAAAATAGATTCGAAGCTTTATAAAATAATTATGCTGGGATAGTTATGAATAATTTGATGACAGCATTGAATTCAGTCTTTCAAATTACCAAACACACCTCACTTTTCGGAGCTGATTTTTGCACCAATAAAGCGCAAAATCCAAATTTCCGTTAAAAGTCTAGAACAGAAAGTACAATAATCAAAATCCTCCTTGGCAATGCTCAGGAAAGTCCTTTACCGCAGGATGTTGCCGTGATCTTGAAATACTGTTAATCCTTCAACGAGTGGATTTCTATTACCGGCACGGGTGAATAGAACAGTCAATTCGAACAGGTTAAGGACACGAGACTGTGATACACCTAACCTGCTTCAATTAGATAGCTAAAGAGTTTTGAAGGCAACATTTTTAGTTCAAGACTGCAGTTTTCATTGGTTTTGGTTCGAAGTGGACAATGTACTAATCGAACTGTACTTAGAAGGCTGATAGATCGTAGAGGGTTATGAAGGTGAAAAATGTGAGCGAGGTAAGTACAGTGTGACGTGAGGTTCAACAAAAACGGGCTAGACGGTTTTATGCCGCCTCTTCTCAAAGGTACTTTCGACGAAGAACATTTGACAGGTCAACAATGTTTACGGATGTCAACCAATATTCGAAACTTACCGCAACGGTGACTAACCTACTTCGTATTGTTCGTCAAAAGGTGTGGTGGTGAAGCGATTTGCCACGGGAGAAATTGATGTTTCGGGTTTCACCGAAGAAGACAATATTAGAAACCACCAAAATGAAGTGCAACTGCTAACAAAGTCAGGACACCTTGGAAGCATTGTATGCCGTTATCATTGATAACCATCTCACAGGACATGCAAGCCTGTTCAATACGTCTGTTAATGACACTTTCAGAGCCAGACAGACTCATTTCGAGGAAACACGTAGCAATGAGCATTTCATGTTATTCTTCCAACTATCTGAACCTGTGAGTTGCACAAAGAGTATTGTGCGTATATTCTGAAACAATGTAGAAAATTATTGATGATTGTCGAATATAAATACGAATGTCTATTTGTAGTAGGAAACTGAATGCTGCAAGATTTAGCTATAGCAGTGCATATAGACGGAGACGAAGAGTACCTAGTGATTGACTCAGACTCCTTCGTGTACAAATCTGCGTTGCTCATTGATGGAAGGGGGTCATAAATTGAATGGTGGACATTTTGAACATCATTCACAGTAAAAATGTACAATTTATTACAATGCTTCACTAATAATTTTTTTTTAATTTTCAGGATGGTCTAAAACGCAAAATGATAGTGGAAACAAAGCTCCCGCTACCTGTATGTAGACTACGAAGCAAAAAACGCTGCAAATTCTTTCACTGGGGTTTATTATTCAATTGGCTTGCGTTCATGATTTGAATTTCTACTAAGCTTTGGAGTGTGCGTGTTTCACAGGATAGAGCGATTATTGAATTTCAGGAGATATGCATGGAGCACGTAAATCTGTTCTCAACCAAAATACCTATTTGGATTGATCAGTTGATCATATTTGTGTGCCTCCTGAAATTCAATAATCTCTCTATCCTGTGAAACACGCACACTCCAAAGCTTAGTAGAAATTCAAATCATGAACGCAAGCCAATTGAATAATAAACCCCAGTGAAAGAATTTGCAGCGTTTTTTTTATTGAACCTCAATACCCCCCTATCTCTCTCTATGCATATCTCCTGAAATTCAATAATCGCTCTATCATTTGTAAAACACGCACACTCCAAAGCTTAGTAGAAATTAAAATCATGAATGCAAGCCAATTGAATAATAAACCCCAGTGAAAGAATACTTATTTACCCCGGTAATAATATTGAATAATAAACCCCAGTAATAACATTGAATAATATTTACCTATATATTATCAGCGTTTCATTCATATCAGAATGCTTCAACCCGTGAATCGGCTATAAACAACAAGCATCCACATCGGCTATCACTCCAGTATCCACATTCACTACAACTCGACGCTATCGGCATCACTAGGTTACAAACAAACAATAATAAACCAAAAAACTCAAATGTTGGCACCATAAATCGGCCATACATCCGGAATGGTTTGACCTATGGACGTGGGGAGGGTCCCATGCGATTCCTCATGGTATGTTTTTCAAATAGGTACAAATTTAGGCCGCTTCGACTTGTTTTGAGATTTTTAGGGATTTTACAAAACTTTGACAGCCCTTAAAAGGCACTTTGAATTGAGTGAGAGAGCTGGCTCAAGAATTGGGGCGTCGTCGGACCAAGATGGATTTTTCCTGAAAATTTCAGATCTTTTGCTCCAGCCGTTTGGGAGAAATCGTGCGTACGGCGTACAGTGTACGGAGGACGGACGGAAACATTTTTATTGCAAATTCGGATTGTACACCCTTTGAAACGTAAACCATGAAATTTTCAGGGGGGGTTAGAATTTTTTTTTTCCAGAGCGATTACAATGGTTTATTATTGAATAATAAACCAAAAGTTGGTAAAAGATTAGTAGCCTAATATCTCAAAAGTATGTAAATCTCAAAGTAAGCTTGATTTTGTGATCCTTTGCAGCAGACGTTTCTAGATGGATTACAAGAGGTCACTAGTTGTATCAACATGAATGGCTGAAGAACTGCCGCCAGCAGTAATCTTTGACATAAACTCAATATTTGACGGCACCTAAACTTAGCATCAACGTGGGTCCTCGCCTGTTCACCTGAGTAGTGTTTATGCAGGTTGTTCCGGGCAGTGGGCACCTGCAAATGTCTTCTTGTTCCTCCTGTGGTCCTCCAATGTGACTCCGGGTTCTAAGGGGGAAGTTGAAATTGGCCCCGGAAAAAACAGAAGTTGAAGCCAAAGGGAAATAGAGGCAGAAAAAGCGATGTAAAGGTGTAACCGCGGTACCCCTGCGTTTCTCATAGAGTTCGCCGGAAGAAAGATTAACACTTAGTCTCAACCGGAGCCAATAACGAAGCTAAACGTTCGACCACTCTTTTTCTAAATAACAAGTGGCTCTTTCCAGCCGATTTTCTTCCGTCTCGAAAACTTCGTAGGCAAAAGAATGTTCCCACAGTTTTGAAGGCTCATTTCAACTCTGGTAGTTCGGGGTCCCTTCTTTTCTTTTGACCATTTGCAAATCACTTTTGTTTGGCCTTGCCTTGTGAGCAAGTAAGTTAATCGCAATGCCCACCGGTTGAAGAGGGGAAAGAATGTTTTAAGAGAAATCAGGTGGTACAACAGAGGGAACTCGTATGACTGTCAACACTACCCAAGTGCACTTGCTCACAATCCCACAATACTAAAATTACTCAATTACGAATAGGATGACTACGCTTCAATAAAATTCACAGAGTTTTCCTCCATGCTTTTCATCCTTGTAGAAATTGCTTTCTTCAGTACTGTTAAGCTATCAGGATTATGGATTACCTATACTAACAATCAAACGTGCAGGTGATGTGCTGAAAATTAATCAGGTGTCAACTAAAAGAGTTTGGAAATCGAAAAATACTTTAATTTTCAACTTATCTAGCTGAATTTTGCAGAAAGCTGCTGCAATGCCTATACAGATGGATATTTGGTGGCCTGCCCTGCTTGTCCGTCTATAAGTAAAGAAGGTAAAATAATCTACATTATATCTCACATACAATTTAACATGCCGCGTACAATTTAATAATTATTCAAGCTCATCTTCCGATCGTCGTAATATACAAGGTGTCCCAGGAGTTATGCACAATCCGACTCCTACGTGTTCTACAACTCATTTCCGACCAAAAATGTCTTCTAGCAATTTTTTGCCAGAGGCCTCGTTTCCGAGCTATTCGCGATTTAAGATTTTTTTCGTGTTTTCGATCTTATGTCATTAAAACTGTCATAACTCCCTCAATTGTGGAGATAGCTCAAATTTGATGACACCGTTGTAAATAGCGTTGAATTTTCTATATATTTGTTGTAAAAAAAAAAACTTTGATGTCAAAAAACTTTTTTTTAATTGCGTTGAAGATGTGCGATTGCTGCGCGAAATGGCAGTTTTGTCAAAATCTTAAAACCGCCTGATTTTCATCTCCCACCCCATGAATGATTGACGCAGAACTGTGCAGCCCTGGTAAAACGTGCGCCAAAATGTCAGCTTTTCAACAGTGTAGTCGTTTTGGTTTTAAAAATATTTTTAGTTAAGGAAATGGTATTTAACTGCAGAAAAACGTGCGTTTTCTGTTAAAATTGAGGTTTTTCCAAAAGTCTCGACGAAAAAAGGTTGGTGGTGGGATATACGTAAGTTTTCTAGCTGAATCGAATGGTGACAACGCCAGACCTCTCAAGTGACGATTTAAGTTAGTTTTGTCGGATGCATAAAACCGTTCGTTTGTGAACATCATCTACGGCATTTCGAAGCTGTCCGGCTAAAGTCTAGTAAGGTAAAGCTATTGAACATAGCTGGTAGTAATAACCAAAACCTTAGTGACAAATAACAATTAGTAGATCAAAAACAGATAGTTTACTAGATAAAGAAGGATCAGTGACAATATTATCTACCAATATTTTTTCCTCATACTATCCGACGTGTTCGATAGGGTGTGAGTTGTACACAGGAGGAGTGTGACTCCCTTGCTGCTTGAGAAGCATTACCATTGGCAAAACCGTACACAAAAATCATGTCAACATACTCACTTGTGGTATAGCTACTCAACTGAAAGCAAATCATCGCAATCAATCGTAAATGAACACAAACAATAGCTGTCTCTCGGATCTTCGATTATCCTGAATTTGGCTGGACAACTTGCAAGTGCCGTAGAAGCTGATCACAGACGAACGTTTTCATTCATTAAATTCATTTTCATTTTACATTTTTAAATAATTATTTTTTAATTTAAATCTTAACAATCATGTTTAAACTGTAACTCTTTGTATGAACTCGATTTAAACCCCAATATCTTACCATTGTCCAACAGCTTGATAACATGTTCGAGCCAATAAACATTTTACTAAAACCGAATTTGGTCAGAAACAACAAATTATCAACATTGCAACACCCAATGCTACTGCCAATACACGGCGCACAAAGCAACCCCTCCTTCAAGACCTGGAGGTCGTGCGGGTCATTGCATACCCTAGCCCCTGGCCAAGACAACGCCTCCTCCGTAGCTTTCCCTATTTTCAAACATTAGGTCTTTTTCAGTGAAACAGGGTGTCCCAGGACTTAAGCACAATCCGACTCCTACGTGTTCTACTACTCATTTCCGACTGCGATGAGTTGCATTCATCTTCGAGACTTTTGGAAAAACCTCAATTTTAACAGAAAACACACGTTTTTCTGCAGTTAAACGCCATTTCCTTAACTAAAAATATTTTTAAAAACCAAAACGACTACACTGTTGAAAAGCTGACATTTCGGCGCACGTTTTACCATGCATGCACAGTTCAGCGTCAAGCATTCATGGGGTTTCTAGGCGAGATGAAAAACAGGCGATTTCAAGATTTTGACAAAACTGCCATTTCGCGCAGCAATTGCACATCTTCAATGCAATTTTAAAAAGTTTTTGACATCAAATAGATAGAAAATTCAACGCTCTTTCCAATGGTGTCATCAAGTTTGAGCTATCTCCACAATTGAGGGAGTTATGGCAGTTTTAATGACATAAGATCGAAAACACGAAAAAAATCTTAAATCGCGAATAGCTCGGAAACGAGGCATATGGCAAAAAATTGCTACGAGACATTTTTGGTCGGAAATGAGGTGTAGAACACGTAGGAGTCGGATTGTGCATAACTCCTGGGATTTTCATTACCCTCACATTTTAAGTAAAATACTTTTTTTTTCAAAAAGTAGAGATATTAGGGAAGGCGAACAAATTAATATTACACCAAACGGTAATGCGGTGTGATTAGGAATTAGGAATTCGGTTCCATTATTATACACCAAGTATAATGTATTTTAGTCCACTATTTTTACATCAAAAGCATTCGATTCTGACAAGTTTGTTAATTGTTTCTTAAATGAATTGAATAACAAGTAGGTATTCAATTTTTCCCTGTGTCAATTAGGTACAAAGATTCGTTATTTGAAATAATAAACCAATATGGGATACAATGGTCAGGTGAATTGTATTAAGATTGGAGGGAATGGGAACAACAGCTCTGTTGCTCCTGCGTGATACTACGGCCCGCAGAGCTCGTGTGTTATACGAGGAAGATATCGGTGCCTTACCGGTTGTGATAGCTCTACGGATATACTGTGGGATGCAAACAGAAAATCACATTGTCTCTGAAATTAGATTCCTCATTGAAATACACATCTGTCGAACCAGTGAAGAACTAGTTAACTTGGATTTCTCTGTTGTAGAGGGTGCCGTTAATAAAATGTGAACTTTCACCAAGAATTAGGACTTTATTGAGGAAGGTTGAAATTCGGAATGAAACACTATAATGTGGTGGAGGTGTTGAGGATGACCGTCAATTAGGATTGAGTTTTGAACACATATTTACCGAAAAATGTTCACATAATGAACCAATTCACTTCCTCTCTTATAGGATATAACATCATGACCACGAATAGTTCAGGTGTATAATTAGTTACCCAGATTTAACCAGGTTCAGTTTTAAAGGCAAAACCTGTTACCTTTAGTTAGCCTTTTTGCCGAGGGAAAACTGTGTGTACATGAATGGTTAACTAGATTTTTCCACAAATTGAAACTTCCGAATACTCAGATAACATGAGCTAACACTCATTTTGGGCAACTATTCAGTTGGGTAGTACAAATAGTCGTGACGTTAAAACTGACAGTAACTTTTGTCTTAGGTATTGTTAAACTACCGTTAACCTTCGATAGATTATTGTTTCCGATTTCTTACGAATATGTACTAGTTATCTGAAGCAAAAGATTTGTCCATTCTGCCTCTTTCTGGCTGCTTCCAATATACTTGGTAGTCATTTACAGTGTAACAAGTTCTTTGTGAATGCACAAAGCCAGCCTACATTCATATAAGTACGTACATTCGACTTTTGTGACATAGGCATATCAGACGTACCTAAATGGGATTAATTTCAAAAGTGTCAATGTGTGTTTCTGCAAAACCTTTAAACAAGTATTCGAAGGATACAGTAAATGAGTCCTTATCAATAATTGACCTACGGGCAATAATTACCTACATTGTTTACAAATCAATTATTTCACACTATCCACTTTCACATTAACTTCATCAAACGTCATTTTCGAATGGACTCAAAGTCCCATGTCGCTCAAATTCAAGAATAACTGGAAAAAGACAATTTGAATTTCCCCATTTGAGTTTTAACGTGATCCTGTCATTAGTGTTGAGCTTAAAATAATATCCTTGAAATATCAAGGCTACTATTTTCCATCTGATTCCGATGAAACTTCCAAGTTTTTAGGAGTTTGGGCTACGAATGGCACACATTTAATTTCAAGTACTATCCTAAATCAAAATTTTCACATAAGGCTCGTTTGAAAGTTCGAAATAAAACGTTTTTCCACAGCATTTGTCCATCATGAAAACGCTTAATTCTCATTGCTCAAGTGGGTACTTAAGTAATTGTTTGGTTTGTTTTGTAATGTTAAGACTATGTGGTATTCTTGTTCGATTTGTGGTGATATTTGATTGGTTCATTTTAAAACGAATTAACATAACCGCTTGGTGAATCAAGAGAAAACACCACCTATTTTCCCTCAAGCTTGCCTTTCTTTCTTTTTTTTTTTTTTTTTATTCCCCGTCACTCGCAAGGGGTTTACTCGCATTGTTCGGCTATTATTGCAGTTTCACGCACGAACCCTTCGGATCGTGACAGACCAGGAAACACGAACTTGTCTGTGGGACGTGTCTATCTGATACACCGCGGTAAATGTCGAGTGTGTTTAGACCTGGAAACCACAATGGCGTGTTGGTATCACCCACATGAAAGACCACTTGTTAACCTCCCTCCCTTTGAACGGTAAAAAGATTTGAGTTTGAACTCGAACAACCATTTAAGACAATCTCTTCATTTGTGAGATTGGTTATCTTGACCTTGTTTGCACAACCTTAACATTAAATTCCCCTTTTGCACAACACAATTTTTGTATTTCAAGAGAAAATTATGATGGTATTCCCTATTAAAATACGGTGGGGTCAGATTCAAGTTGAATATCACGAGGAAATCATAATCTATAACTTCATTGTCATTTAAATTAATACTGTTTTTACCTAGCCCCAGTCACTCCAGTTACCAATTGGTAACATTTATGCATAATAACACAACTTTGCTTCCTCTACAGGCAAATGTGAAGATCATTCGCATTCACGCGTGGTTGAGGATCGTTAAAAGGCGATTGTTAAAAAAAAACTCAATTCCTTTTTGCGTTTCACATATTTTTGAACATTTTCGCTTACGTTATGTTTAATTTCTCGTCCAGAAACGAGGCATAATTGAGTTACTGACAAATTTTGCTGACATTTTCAGGGATTGTGTTGATTCATATCTGGGGATTCCATCGTTGTCAGAGCTGTACGAGCGGACAAACGTACATTTCCTTAAACAGGCTATAAAGCCCGTATTAGCTCGTAATCGGAAGATAGTGGAAGTTTGGTGTAATTGCTTAGGAATTTAATCGTAATTGTATGTTTCGTAATTACACGCGATGAGCTCACGTGAAGTTCGTGGCGAAACACTGAAAGTATTCGGGTTTTTTTTTTAAATATATCCAAGAGTTTTGTGTGTTAATTGTGGAACTTCTCTCATTAGCTTTTCACTATCGTTAGTCAGTAACTATTATTAGTTATTGGGAAGACTAGAACAGAATACTTGAAATAATTTTATCATTATTATCTATGTCACTATCAATGAGTAATCACAATACAGCTGTAAGCCTTAACTTTCGCAATAAATCGCTTTAGTGGTTATGAAAGGAATCTATTTTTGGGTTGTTAAAACTCATCCCAGAATTGTACTCCTGCAACCTGAATTCTATAAGGATTGGGAGGATAAAATTAAATATCTGCTGCAAGATTTCACATTACTTCCTCATCCTTTTCACTCACCCGCAAACGTTCGTTTTTAACAAAATTTCTCAGCGCACGTACTTGATGACCGGTGTAACATAACATATCAGTTATAATGGATACAATTGGAACAAATTAAATTAATTAACATCTAATTCATCAGCTATTAAGTGATTAGCAGCTGTGATCAGTGATGGACTGAGTTCAGCAGTTCAAAACATGTAAATTAAGGAACTAGAGCTCGCTGATGTATCATTCATTCTTCCAACATGTTCTTCCTTATTAAATGTTCAATTGCTCATCATAGGATAAGTATGATCCAAAGTATAATAAACCATAAAAATAAAAAAGGTCCTACGAATTGTTTGAAATCGGTGTGACGAAAGCATCAAATTAAATGCAAGTGGAGCAAATCAAATTAGGGCAACTCGGTTAGTTAATACTTTCCACACATCGCGAGGGTTTAAGGCAGGGATCTCTAAACTATTTGCCCCAAGGGCCGTATCATACTGTTGTTAAAATTTATATCACCCCCCGTCATCCGGCAGGCTCTTATTTGAACTGGTGGTCATTCTATAGGGGCACTTCCTTTCATCCCCCCCCCCCCGGAAAATGTTGAAAGTCAGATACTTGAAAAAAAAAAAAAAAAAAATTATGGTGGTGGGGCGTGTCAACATAGGGGTCTGGGGGGCTAGTCCCCTTGTTCAATAAAAAAATTAACGATTGCCCCCCCCCAGGAATGGAAAATTTTGAAAGTCAGATACTTAAAAACAGTGTTTTTTAAGCTCTCCTAGACGAATTTGACAAATTCAAAATTAGGCCTAATATAGGAACCAAAACTTGGTTTATAGTGATTAAATATGTTTATTTATTTAAAATTGTTACTTTCAAAAAAATATTTTTGGAAAACCAATCTAATGTTATGTCTGTACCTAATCGTTTTTTGCTTACAATGTCTTTCCACTTAGGATCAATGATTGTTGTTCCAATCATAAGCAAATTTTTTAAGTGTTCCTCTGAAAGCATCGCTCGTTGCTTGGATTTGATATGTGTTATTTTTGAAAAGGTTTATTCCCGTAGTTACGTTGAACCGAAAATTGTTATCATTTGTCTGGAAAAACTCTTGAGTCCCTTGAAGTCATCACGTTCTGGCGGTAGCCTAATTTTTTCCATCCATCCATTTTTTTCCGCGGGCTGCGGGTCGGACCAAATCCTTCCGCGGGCCGTAGTTTGGAGACCCCTGGTTTCAGAGATCCTCTTCATGTTTATTAAACTCATGTTCTGCATATGTTTCGGAGTGATGTTAGCCGAAATGGAGCTTAAAGCATCCAACGTTCTTATCAACCCTTTTTCAAAGATTTCATTAAATTCCTGAGAGTAAAATGGGGCCCTAACTGCAATCGGTCAAGCTTCAAACAACAGAGTGAGTTTTGAGACTATATTCTTCATTTTCATCCATAAAATGAATGATCTCAGCAGTCTTTGTGACTGCTAGGTGAAACTGACAAGATGCAGAGCTGCACTGATGATCGGTTCCAACTGCGAATCAAGTAACATTGTACATAACGTAGGACTGGTCTTAAGTATGGACCAGAAGTATGGAATGTTTATAGTCCACGAATCCATCCAGGTTAATCTCGGTCTGACCCAATTCCTCACTGGCCACGGGTATTTCCGAGCGTTTCTGACCAAAATCGGAAAATTGGGCAATCCCACATGCAGGTACTGTGGAGAAGGGGACGAAGATGTGCACCACACGTTTTTCACCTGCGCCAAATGGAGCATTCTTCGAGGAAATGTGATCACACGCCTTGGTTCATTAACAGTTGACACAGTGATAACCAAGATGTTGGAGAACCAAGAGAATTGGGACATAGTGGCCAACTTTGTGATCACTGTCCTGAAGATTAAAGAAGTAAACCGAGAGTGGGAAGAGGAATAAAAGAAAAGAAAAAAAAATAGAAGAAGCCCATGGTAGGGCAGTGCTTCAGGCTACCCCGAAGTAATGCTGGAAAGTAGTTGCTTGGTCTGCAAAGAAGAAATATAGTGGGGTTTTAGTTGGTGGTGGAGTTTTCCCTCCTTCGCTCATGATGAGTTTCCCCACTCCAAAAAAAAAAAAAAAAAAAAAAAAAAAATCTTGGTTTGCACTCAACAAAATTTGTTCCGAGTAAAAGTGACCAAGTAACATTTGCGAAATTTTACTGGGGAACGATCTGAAGTTTCAAATATTTTCCTCTTACGAAAACTGGTTGTGTGATGTCTCATCCGACTATGTTTCGAATTTTCTTTATCCTGTAGGTAGTTAGCTAGTGCCCTCCTCTCCTATCGTGCTTCAAAATTCACTTCAGAGCTGTTTATTCGGAAAACTCTATTTGATCATTTTTACCTGCCTGGAGTTTCAGCCTTACTCATTTGGTCAATTCAATTCTTCGAAAATAAGTCGCATAGTTACATGAAATTGAGGAATTGAATAGTTTTTTCGTTAATTTATCGTGTTGCCAAGCATCTAATAACAATGATATACCTATTTCTGTTAGAAAAGGTTATCCATTACCTATCACTGTAATTGGTCATTTTCACCTGCCCACTATGCAATCTTACACAGTAAAAGTGATCAAATGGCAATTGATAACATTTACATGCACCAGCAAGAGTATATTTATAATCCATCTCGTGTTTTGTGGTTAAGTTCAAATGCCATTTGGTCACATAAAACTCTTTCGGTCAGGCAGGTAAAATTTATTTTCAAGTATTTCTTGCACATCAGTTTGAAGATAACGTTCTTAGCAACAACACACAGTAGACAACATTTCTTAGTACCGGAATGACAAAAAAAGCTCATTTTGAAAAAAATGTTACTTGGTCACTTTTACCCGGAACCCCACGAAATAATACTTGAAAATTATCTAAACATCAAGTAACAATCAAACTCTCCCTTCATATTATTGCGATAGAACTTACCTCAATATTCTAATATTGCTTTTCTTTTCTTTTTTCCCACAAATACTTTTAAATATATGAATAGAATACTTTTTATTGTGCATAGGTTCAGTCCCCCATCAGATTGAACTTTTGGTTATGTTCCTATATTTGAACCAAAATAGTATTTCAGATTAGGGGTGAATTAAACGGATCCTGTCAAGTTTAATGAACAACAAAGCATTTATTTATTTTGTACATAATAGGAATCCAAAATAATAAAAATTAATAACAACATTATTATTTTTATATTATACCTTATAAATAATACTGGGTCAAGTCTCATGTCTATAGCTAACTATTTTTTTTTTTACAATAAATTTCAATAATATACAGTAATAATGAGAATCACGCTCTACAATAAATTATACCCTACGTAACTCAATCTGAGATCAAGTTATGAACTATTAGAAAAGAGGGGATGGGGGGGGGGGGTTCGGGGAGGGGAGAGGAGGGCTCCTTGACTCGGGCGAGCCAATCTTTGGTTGGAAACAGTCTGTAAAGTTCGAGGAACTATGAATTCTACGAGCTGGTGTGATTCGTCTTGACTAGAGATCTCCTTTTTAAAACAGGATTCGGCACCAACATACGACATAGTAGAGCACAACATATACAATACATTTCAACAAAATGGTCACATTTACAATATTGGGATCTAAATTGATCATCATCGTGCATTTCCTTCAATGATAATTGATTAAGTAGGTTTTAGCAGTTTATCGTCCTGAATCCATGTTCAACTACATCACAGTGATGAAAAATCGTTACCTTTTCTTTCATGATCACGCATTAGGATGCACATGTTAATCATATTCATAATAAACAGTTTGAAACGTTAGTTTGTGGGAAAATTATGATAAGACATGTACGAAAAAAAGAGATGGAGTAACATCACTGTTTTTTTACTGTTTCTTTTCAATAGGAAACTACATGCATACAATGTACCACATTATTTGAATGAATGACGGTAGATTACTCAAGGTAGCTCAAAAAGTATAGTATATACTTAGTGAATAAAGAAGAACATTTACAAACATTTTTTAGAATGTCCTCGGCCTGATTTTAATGAACATGATGTCGAAGATTTTTAACATTTGAAACCCGGTTCCTAGGAATCTAGTTAGGTGGAAATGTATTCAAGTTGGTAAGGAAAACTTTGAATTGGCAACGTACAAATTCTTATATATTCATTTCGCAATTTGTGCTTACGTGTTACCGTTTACTGAATAATCTTTATAAATACGCGAAAATAGTTGGGAAAATGAGTAGATATCTCTTTCTACTTACTCGCCATATGACCGATACTTATAGCTTTTCCATCTCCAATTATGGAATTTTCAGAAAATTTACATTCATAAACTCAGTTGAGTGTACGACACCACAATTCCACTTAACCAGTTTCCTTCATACTGTCCTGGGCATAGCGGTTTTCAAGAAAACCCAATAATCGTATTCAAAAACATTTTATGCAACTTGTACTTGGTACTGCCAAAGTCACAGTGCAACATTTGCACAATGTTTTAAATGTTCACGCAAATGTATACTCGAGTGTTGATTTTGTTCTAAATATCGATTCAGTATTCAAATTGTCAGATAAGATGAAGGTCCCTCATGTGATTTTTTTCTGGAGGCTGCGACTTATGATTGTCAGCCTTCCACAATCTTTCATCCGATCAAGATTTACCAACACCCGATACTCATAAGGTTCGTCTATATATGAACCCATCACAAATCAAAGGTTTGACTTTTTTTAAATAAAATAAATTTCATTAAAAACTTAATCCGGAGTCGGTGGATGGGTAGTGGGCTCAGAAGGAAAATCGCCGTTGTTGGACGCTAACCGCGCACTGTTCATCGGCTGAGGATTTCGTCTATAGTGAACCCCCGCTTGGGACGGAGTGGCTGCTGCTGAGGCTCACGCTCGGTGTGCGTGAGCAGGTGGGTCTTGAGGTTGGATCGCTGGTTGAAAGAACGAGAGCAAACGGGGCATTTGTGCGGCGACTCTTCCAGGTGGAGGATCTTGTGGACAGCAAGCGTTCGCGACTGGCAGAACCCTTTTCCACACTCACCGCACTTGAACGGTTTCTCCTTGCTGTGGATGTACCTGGATAAAGAGAAATTGTGTTGATTAATCATCAGATATTAAACCATAGCACCTCAACAACGTATACTTGCTAATTTACCATACTAACTACGTATTCACTCAATTTTCCTTAATACCTGTGTACTTTTTCACACACATTTTCTCATTTTCTCTGTCCATATTTCTTCATCTATGAAAAACAGGGTTCTAACTCCTCAAAAGCTAAAAGGGAAGAAGCCCTCCTCAAGGACCTATCTAAGATTAATTCCCAACAATATTTGGAAAATAGGGACGTTACAGCTCCGATGGTTTCATTCAGAGTTTTGTCTAAATCGTGTAAATCAAACAAAAACGTATCATTTCATTTAGATCGTTTTTGAAGTACACGGTAAGTATTCTTAAGCCAAATTCCGTAAATTCACATTGTTTCGACATCATACCCCATTCTTACCCGCAATGTGGTTCCTACCCATAAAGTAAAGGATGTATCATATCGAACTTGCACATACCAGAGCCAAGGTTGCGCAAAAATCAATAAAAGCTGTAAGAATTGTAAAACTGTCTGTATTTAGGAAGGTTTCCACGGCTTATGGTCGGAAATTTTCAATTGAGCCTCCCAGGAATCGCTACTCTTGGCTACCACACCCTTATTAACTCAATTTTGGAGTCACAATATTATTTCTACAATAAATGCAGACATTGTATTTAGAACCTCCTACGGTTTGTAGCTTTTTATGACGAAGTGATTATAATCTTCAACACATGAGAGGGTGCTGAGGCCTTTCATCCCAAATGATACGAATCGATTATTGTTTCACATTTCTGCGTGATCGCAAAATATTGGAATACGGTTATATAAATTCAAGGCAGGTGTAAATAAAGTATATACGCAATTTTTGGTTAAATATGGAAAATTTCTCGAAAGGTTTTGTTTTTTAATCATTTTTAAATCTTACTACTGCAGATTTTGGATAGTGAAGTTACTATGGCGAACACATAGGAATTGCAAGGTATATAGAGATGGATGGGTACCTATGATCTCTGAGGTGATCCTGCCGGCGGAAAGCCTTGCCGCAGATGTCGCATGAGTACGGCCGCTCGTCCGTGTGCGTCCGCTCGTGGATGAGAAGGTTGTAGGACTTGGTGAACTGCCGATTGCAGAACTTGCAGATGAACTGTTTCTTGGGGCGAGCGTACGGCTTCTGGGTCGGGGGCAGGACGGCCGTCGGGGGCGGGTACGCGCCCCGCAGCCATTGAGCGAGGAGGAGCGTCGAGTAGCCCACGTCCTGGTAGGGCGGCCCGGCCTCTGGCGAGATGGAGCGGCTCGGACTCGCTTCTGGGGAGCTCAGAGTGTGAGGCGGTGTGAGCATCGCGCTGTCCTCTTTACCTGATAGACATAACAAGATCAAAGGGTCAGATATCTCAGATATGTCGAAAACATAGATTATGAAGCAATGGGAAAACTTTCTTTCAGAGAACATCGGCAAATTATTTCACAATGGTATCTTTTTTACAGTATAAATGAACCTTTAACAAAGATCTACGGTCTTCAAGGTTCAAACTCACTGTAGCAACTAACACCGTTGGATCAAAAATTTGATAATACAAACAATTGACTAAAATGAAATCAACTTTTGTTATTAGAAAGCCGAGCTAGGAAAATATGACTTTTCAAATTTCGAAAGAGAATTCTTTGTGTGTTTTCATTTAGTGGAGGGATTTTCAGGGATCTCGTTTACATGAAATTCAGCTTGAAACTGATTCTAAAATAAGAAAGAGCTCCAGTTTGGCCCGTGATAATCAAAATCTGATCCCTAGCAGCGTTGATTGAGCATTACGACTAAAAAGTCATTTCTTTTGCCAAAAAATTAAGCATTCCAAAGGAGAAGGGGGTGTTCTTTCGATTCGGCAGATGAACTCAACTTTTTGGAATAATCTAAAAAAAAGGGTTGAAACTCACTAAGCGTTTACAAGTTGAACAGCTAAAGAAATTAAATTAATTTTTTTAACCAAATTATACAAAAAAAAAAAGTGTTTTGCAGACTAGAGCATTTTAAAATATACTTAAAAATAATGACTTATATATCACTACCATGTATGTACTATAAAATCGATGAAAAGTGCAAAATACAATAAAACCCCAATTCTGGTTATTCAGAAAGGGTCATCAAATTGATCGATAGTTTAATATTTGTATGCTTGTAAATATCTGAAAAAATTATTCAACAAGAATATTATAAGGTAATTTATGGGAATTCGATCATACACTGTGACAGGAACTGATTTCGTCGTAACAAGCTCCATTCAAATAGGCTGATAGAGATCTGTTAAATTCAGGACAGGCGAAAGTTGATTCTTCGATTGACTTCCAAACCGTCGAATCCATAATTATAATAAGTAGGTATCCACTCTCGAGAATTGTTTTTTTCTCTCTTTTTTCTTCGTTCTATGAATATCAAGATAAGGGGTCACGTTATTGCCGTAGGTAGGTACCTATATGGCTGTGGGTCGGATGCCCTCAGGTAACTCCGTCTACGCCCACGCGTTATATCGTTGTCGAGCCGAACCCCGCCGGACCCGACTGCGAGGGAGGCGATCGGTTAGGGAAACTGGTCGAAACGAGAGTATTTGAAACGGTGGGTCAACCTGATTTGCATATTTCAACCACCGCAGCTGGTAGGATATGGTCTTATTTTATCAGACAACAGAGTTACTTGCATACTCTGCTTAGTAAATTTAGTGTGGCAGTAGAAACAAAAATGTTCCTAATGGAGATGGAAAACAATATAAACAGTTGGTCGTCTAGAGGGGTTTGCCGCAAAGGAGCGTATAAATGACTAGGACCAAAAAGTGTGGACCTGTTGTAGGTAATCTGTAACCCCACCGTGGATCCTAAAATTTTGTATGAAATTAGACACAAAAAGTTCCCCTTCCGTCCGCAGCCGGTCGTCTGGAGTGTTTTGTCGTAAAGAAGCGTGAAAATCACTTGCACGGGAGACCAAAACTTTGAAATATGTTTCAGAAGTTAATAATCTGTAATCTAAGTATATATTGCAACATTTTGTGCTCAATTAGATTCAAAATTTGGCCGTTGAGTTTCAACAAATGTAACGCAGCAGGACGGATTTGGTGGTATCTGATGTCTGAAATCTGAATGTATTTGATGGTACTAATTTGTAATTGCGTCGTAGATTCCAATATTTTGTGTGAAATTACAAAGAAAATCATTCCCGTTAGAGCAAATAATTTGTTAAATTTAGATGGATACATTTTTCAAGATAAGAAAAATACATAAATATACATATTTTTAGTAATATTCAGCTAAAAATCTGAATAAATTTCCCAATTTTCAGCCGTGTGGTGATTTTTAGGTCTTCGTTTCCCATTTAATCGGTTTATTGTGCTTAAACCTAATTTATAACTCCGAAGAACTTACTTCTGAATTAGCAGGCGAATACATCATCCTATGGATATGGTATTATTGGAATGAACTAATAACAACGGAGAGTTTTAGAGGTAATACAATGCTACATCTAATTGGTAGCTTTGACGATGTGAGGACGTCGTAACAAGACGTCATATTTAGGAGATGGATCGTCTACTGTCACAAAATTAGACTATTGTAAAATCTGTAACGACCCGCATGTAGCAAAGGGAGCTGATGACAATCTTAGAATCTGCTCAAAGAAAACGATTTTGATTGTTATGTTACGATTGCATGGTTGTATGCTTTTGAGCACTGGCTGCTTCTTATTTTGCAAAAAGGCCTCTATGATAGGAAAAAGAACCAAACATTGCGTACGTAGCTACCATGTACAATTTTTAGTTAGAAATGTTGTTTTGCTTTTTTTTTTTTGCATGATCACCCCAAAGGCATAGTAAGTTGGAAACTCTGTCATTAGACGTTATTCTATAATAGAAACAAAATCGTATACAGATCGTGTCAACGTTTTACACAGATATCGTATTTTATAAGCTTGAATAATAATTTTCTAGCGTTTCTTTCACGTTAGCGTGTTCTATCAGCACAGTAATTCTTAGAATTGCTATAGGTCATCGGTCTTAACGCTGTCAGTAGATTTAAATATGACTTAGCTGAATATTCTCAGGTTTAATACCAAGTCGCTGTACAGTCTGTACTATTCGTAACTTGAATATACACCGTTAAGCATATACTTAACAGAATTAAAAATGAAAAATCGACTTGAAATAATGTTCACGGTGTTCAGGACCTTTAAATGTAAAGGGTAATACGGTGGTTGGTGAGTAATTTGAATAATGCAGTCAGTGTTTTAATTTTTGAAACGTTTCATAAGCATATAAACGCAAAGAATAACAAAGTAAGTTTACCTAGATTTATAGCAAAAACATCGACGCTAGCTAATGCTTGATTCCAGCACATATGATATTCGGATCATTCTTACAACAAATTAACTAATCTAGGTATTAATTAATGTTCAAAACAATTTCTTGTAATGTATACCTATGTTTGCATGTATATTTAACAGAAATTATAAATATTCATCTGTGAAGAATATGGATATTTGCGGAGCTTTAAAGTAGTGGATGGTGCAGCTTATACATGTACTACAACGAAAAATGTACCGTATTTAACGTGAAAAGCATTTTGGGTAATTTTTTGTAAATTCACGATTTATTCAAAGGAATAGGGATATGTTTTTGTTATGTATTAGATCATATCGTACCTCTAATGGTACAATATATATAGAAAGACATCGCGGTCGTTCAGATTATTGATGGAATTAGTGAATCATGTTGTAGTTTGAGGTAAAATAGAAATCGAATAATTTCGTAGTTTTTTTCATTGTAAGGTAGTATTTCTGAAATATATGGTTGGTATGCATTGATAATCTCGGTTTGTTGGGTGTTCATTTAGTACATATTCTCAAGTGTTGGGTGTGTATAGAGTATAAGAGTAGATGTATAGTACGTACGAGTAAGTATAGTAGGGATGTAGTAAATGGAAGCATTACGGTAGTCACTCACCTTGGCCGTGCAGCATGGACAAACACTGGAAACAGTCTGGTTTGGTACAGTAGGCGGTCATGTTGATAGGGCAACTCAATTAGAACAACTGTGCAAACGTAGGCAAGGGCCCCGGCGGAGTCAGAGGGAGACGCGAAGGCGGCCGCGCATGCGCGTCGACACCCTTTCCGATTGGGCCGGTCCACAGGGGCGGTTGGAGGGGGTGGTTTTTCTCCCCGATTCTCCCTCGATACAGGGTTCGGAGGACCGTGGGGTGGGGAGCGAGGGGGTGAACTACCCTTAAGGGGTGAAATACGGAGAAAAGAGGGCTAACCGCAACCCCCTTTTTTCTGGTCGGTTGTTTTCTCTCACACGCTTCGTTCGCCTCCCCCTCACGCTCTCTCTCTCTCTCTCTTCCTCCTTCTTTTCTCCGATGATTTACAGCGGGCGCACCCCCCGCTCGTCAAAGCTCATCCACACGTCATGTACTTGAAGCCCTAGTGTTGAGTTGACAAAACATGAAGACAGCTGGTCAGTATGAAAATATATACAATGGTATAAAGGAAAATATACAAAAGTAGTGTATACACTTGAAAAACAGCTTGTATACATATAAAATTGAAACCTTACGACAACGCTGAATACCTTTAGACACCAACTTATACCCAAAGATCTGTAATAATTTTCTTAGATAAATGAAATGACAATTAGATTTATTCCTTTGAAAATAGAACACCCATCGATAGTACATCTTTGGAATATTGTGATTCGTTTCCATATTTCAGGACTATAGGTTAAAATTCACGTTAGAATCACAAAGACCTATCAGCAGTTCAAAAAATGTTTTGAATAGTTTATAAATTTTTCTAGATTTTTCACAACTTTTTGTCTTCAAGTTCATTTTTTATCCATTTACCTAATTCAATAAACTTTGTTTTTCCCTTAACGGGATGCAAAATTTAACGCTCTTTCCAATTGTATAATCAAATTTGAAGTTACTTTTCCAATTTAGGGAGTTATGATCATTTCAGTGAGCAAAAGTCTAAAACACGAAAAAAATCGTATATAACTAACGAAACTTCAAACTAGAAGTGATAAGGGAAGATTTTACGGGCCAAACTTTCATTGCGAATTAGTTGTACAATGGATACCCGGCCTTTAGTAGGAACCGTGGGTTAACACCCTGTATAATAGGGGAGTGTTAACTATTGTGAGACACATTTTTGAGGATAGCTGTAAGCGCCCCTCAAATGCAATTTCAGAAATTTTTTCAATTGTATTTTGTGCTCTAAGTCCCATTATCCATGATACGAAGGCTCCAAAGTACCAACTTACCCAAAATTCTGTGATTAGCTGTTTTGACATGTTGCCCCGTATGGGATTTGGAACGTTCCTACTTAGAGACTGCCTCATATTCACTTCTATTTAAAACTCAAAATGTTATAACAGTGGAACCAAAAAATTGTTTCATTGAAGTTGGTACAATATTTTGTTTTTTAATATTCTTCAGTCTCAAAGTGGGTCGTGGCCAGTAAGGCTGAGAATCAACAAAGAAAATCGAACAAATCACAATAGTAATTAATCGCGTTTTATCCCTCTTGAAAAAAATTCAGAATAGTGTAAAGAAAGATGACTAGAAGATATCTATTTCAGTTGTTCTATTTGTTGGCTTCTACTTCTAGGCATAAGTTCACAGTAAATCCACTCGAAAGCATCTTAGTACAAAGGCAATAATGGATTTTCTCTTATTAGGAAAGTATCTCATCCCATATTTAAATTTAAATTTCGACATTTGAATAGAAAGGAACTCGTATTCCATAAAATAGGTCGGTAGTTTCAAGTTTCATTCATTCGGACATTAATCCTAGAGTCGGTATTTCATTTAATTTCATTGATTTCTCCAAGCGTCGTCTATGTAGCTGATAATTTGATTTGATAATGAGCTTTAGAAGTCGTTCAGTAATCCTAGACCGGTTTTTTAATGACGAATTGTAGTAAAACTGAAGTATAATCGTGCGTATAGAGGGGAGGTCTGAGGGATTATCGAACTTCAAATCATCATTGAAGGAAACCTGAATATCTGGGAACAAGAAACTCCCAGAAGCTCTGCGAACAAACTTGTCCTCAAGACCTACAACTCTACGCTAATCTGTTATCCATGTAGCCCTGAATTTGTATGTAAATATTCCGAATATTGTGTGTACCTAGTACACTTTTACTACGAAGTAGTCAACTAAACATTGAAACCTCATTAGACGACACCGCTTCAACAGGTCATCTTATCATCAGCCTACCCATCTATCATCCGCGCAGAGCAATTGCTAAGTGAAAAATGAAATTTACACATTTTGCCTTTAATGGGTTTACTACAACAGGTTATCCATTTAACGGATTCAGAACGGGATATCACGACAAGAACACTACCAATTCTAAAAACATGGGTTTATCATTATTCGAATAATGACATACTCTTCGTAGCGTTTTGAGGTTTGCACGATCACTTTCAGGTTCAGAAATTGCGATTTATTGCTATGCTTGGATTTCTACGAATCCCAAACCTATTCCAGTCGATTTTTCGTCCACAATTACTAGAAAATTACATTGACTTGCCTATGTCGGTAAAACACCCGAAATACGTAGACCACAAAGAAAAGATTTTCTAAATATATAATTCTATGGCCCCTACATTGGATGGCACTCGGCGGAAAGACATTGCACATTTTAATCAACGTAAAGTGACAAATATTTGATTAGGCGATTATAAATAATTTTTGCTAAACCGTCGCAAAGGTTTATTATTGAAAATGAGATGATGAGCCAACGCGGCCGCCGAATCAATGCATTTTTTCATTATCCACGGAATGGCAGAGGTGTTGTTCGGACAATTTACAGATTTAGGGACTGTACAATATGATTTTAATTTCTGGAGAAATTTAGATGTTTGGTGGAATCTATCCACTTCTAACACCGGGTAAGAGATTAAGTTCATTATTTTTATGGGTACGCAGGAAGATCTTAATTAATCGCGTTAAATTGAATTTAAGTAATACAGTAGTATAGTTTAGAACTAGTTTAGTACATTAGTAATGAGTTTGCTGAATCACTGGTAATGGAATTATAATTAGTGCCGGAACCTCCCCTCCCCCAGCCAAGGTGCGCACTATCGAAAGTAAACCCACTCTTATGAATATTTCGCATGACCTACACGTAATTAGTTCCACTGTGATTCCATAAGGCACGAGATAGTATGCCAATATTTCCTTATAATGCAACAGTTGTATTAAACTGTGCTAAGCAAAGGTAAACCAATGATCCTAAGGAGGAAGGAAGGCACGTACGCAAAGTAGATACCTGTATATGTCAACCGATATGATCCAGTCTGATATTTCACTGGCACCCTAACCTTACGCAATCGATTTATGAAGTTAGCCGAAGAAGAGACAAGGCTTCTAACTAGTTTCTGTTTGTTTCGCAGGTTTTAAAGGGAATTTTATGAATTTTCCAAGATTGGTCCAGCAGAAATGTATTGAATCTACGAATTGGTCGGACTGCGTAGGTATTGGATAGTTTAATACCAGCTGCATCAAGCAGAGCGATGGGAAAGCTAGGCTACATAAAACGTATACCAGAATTAGTGACCCTAAAGCCCTAGTTCTTCCAATCCTGGTGTAAGGCTCAGTAATGGTTCCAACCCTCCATCAACCGCTCCATCAATCAATTGGAGAGATTCCCCCACGAATCCCACCTATAAACCGCATTTAACCTTTGCATACACAACGGGCAGAACACCGAAATTCCTGGACATGAGGTTTATTGCCATATGTAAAGATTAAATAGGCTTGCGAATGAGAGGGGTTAATCGTTGAGGTCACAGGATAACGTGACTCAAGGTCCAAAAGCTCTCGACACTCGATATAATCGCTTAATTCGTCGCGCTTAAGTGAAACGTCAAGAGTCACGCGTTTGTTGTCGACGAAATCATGTGTTGATCAGTGGTTTCGTTTCAAATCCTGCGGCCTGATTCTAAATGATTCTGGCTTCAATAATAATACAAAGTCAAAAAAAGTTGTTTTAAAAAAATGTGTCAAGAGGCTTCCGAATGATGATAGATGTTTGCAGCAAGACATGGTAATGAAAAACTGGTTTTTGGCTTATTATTTTCAAATAAAAGCTTTTGTAATAATATAGCGAAACAATTTTATAGCCCCCACCCCATTCAGCTTTATCACCTAACGTACTGATTTACAAACCCGCTCTTTCGCAAATGGACTCCACTGGGAGTTTAGTTGCTCTTAACTTCTAGCCACCATGATCACCTTAGATCATCGATACGATGGGCAAAAAATTGGTCAAAAACGTGTTTTTTGTTTTTGGTTTTCTTTACCTTGGCAAGTCGAGTGTCATATGTTAGTAGTTCTGGACGAAAAATTTACTGAAAGAGGTTTCAAATAGCTAAAAATTCACCCGAACCAAATAATTGCAATTTCTGAACATGAAACAACAAGCACGCATGATCCAACAAATAATTAAACCATGCATTAGAAATGGCAGCGTTTTAATGGTAGGTAAACGTTAGGTTCGATCATCTGTTCGAGCGGCTACTTGGGGCAAAATTTCATTTCACCATCGGCGCTGAAAGTTTAACGAAGTTGTTCAATACGATGTAGTCGGTAGTCGGTACATATTAGAGAAAAAACCAGAACAATGATTGAAAAAAAAATGCCCTTCACCTGAACAAAAACATCCCAAACTGTGCTCTTTTGAACCCAACCCGTTAGAAATATCATGATTTGGTGTTAAATAATTATTGATAGGCAGGTTTCGGAATTTTCGAATGATTTTCATTTTTCAGTCGTCCATCTTCAGATGATTAGGAATTTCGTTTTCTGCCCTACTGCGCATTGCTAGAATTCTATGAAGTACTGAAGTATTTGAAATGTGCTGTCTGACATTCAGTTTTCTGACAAAAAAAATCTGTCTTTTTTCCAGAAACTAGTAAAAGGCTATGAGGATTCGCCGTCACTTTTGTACCAGATAATTCTTCCGGATTCTCCGCCCGACGAGTGTCTGCTGTGTGTCCTCTCGCTTTAGATTATATGATGCGTAAAAACTCTGGTTAGCCTGCATTCTTGTTAAACTTCTGACGACCTTTAGAAATTGTAGAGTAAATTTTCATCTGTTGTAAATGAATATATACAAATCTTCTTTCCGAATTCCTTGAACATTCTCGTTATTGAGTTCTGCTGTTTATATATTAGTATGCCTTCAACATCCATTTATTAGATTGGCAATCGAAAACGTGAGTGTATTAAACAAGAAAACGAAGAACGTGGTTTCTATTCTTATTTCTAAGGATTCAATATGGATTCAACTCATATGTTTAATACATACTGTGTTGGGCTTTCCATTCATACTGTAAAATAAATAAATATCTAGTGGGCGATGTAGGTCGAGCGACACTAGCCTTGGACAGGAGCGAAGTTTGGCTTAGAGAACGGAGGTAGGTACCGCTCACGCCTTACTTCCTTTTTTCTATTTTCTCACAAAGGCGCCGACTTTGACGCAGGGTCCTTCTTCCCCGTTTCGACAAATAACCAACCGCATTTGTAGATAAGATTTCCCTTTTCATCTTCCACCGGCGCTAGTCGCGAAATGTTTACCGGAGGCCGGACCCCCCTCAACTTGTTATAGTGAGCGGTTAGGAGAAGTAAGTTTCGAGAGCCACACCTCTGCTCTTGGGAAAATATCATTTGTTTTATTGCATCTTAGATCAATACTTACACGGGAACGTTGCACCGGCGGTCAAAATCTATTCTTAGAAAGGAAAACTACCAATAGTATGACGATTCTTCATCTATGGAATCCATGGAATCCATTTCAGCGTACATTGGTTGTCGTTCCTTCGTATGGTGGGGCCGATATATCGCTACAATTTATCGACCGCTGCAAATTATCGCACAGAGGTTTATTATTTCTGTTTACAATAACCCTTCTACGTCAATCTGGAATCAGAACAGATCTGTGTATATTAGACACAGTCAGTGGTACATTTTCTAAACTCAGAACCTACCTCCTTCATATCTCGTCTAGTCCACTCTTGATTCCACAAAAAGAGCCCCGTTTATACTTCAGCATGTTAAATAGATTAGGAACGAAATTAGCAACAACCTCCTTCAGCTACACTGATCTCCATTCCTTATGATTGACTGCACTTTTAGAAGGTGATGTAAAACTTCTTCCGAATAATTTGGGATAATATTTATTGTGTGGGAAGTACACCTTCCTCAATTTTTGTAAACATAGACGTACCGATTGAACTAGTTCAATGACAAGTACAAATTTTGTACTATTACTAGTTGTTATTAAATTGTGTTCTTTTTCATGGGGTTTTACGAATAACAAGAAGGAGAAGGAATGGATTAGTTGCCTTCTCCCAAGGCTGAAGCGATAAGCATGTAACACCCAGAGGATACTGGGATACTACAGAGGAAGATAAAAAGCTTCAGGTTTATGCTTAGGCTCGGCAGTTCCGAAAAACCGTAACCGGGTTCGTTCATCAAAATAAAATAACTATTATTGTGTTCATCACACTGCTATTTTTATGTTCATGATTATCTTGCCTGTTCGGTTGTTTTCAGTATACTTGTATTTATCATCACAAACAATACCAACACAGCCGTTAAAAATTTCACAATTCATCCCCTATCCTCATTCTATTCTTTTCCTTCTCAAACGAGTTAAATCTTATGAAAGATTTCGATGACAATTTAATAATCATGGCCTAGCTATCCAAACGGACCGATTCAGAGAAGTGCTTAGTGTTATTTGTGAAAAATACGATTTCTCTTCTTGAGAAACAATGCAGCAGTATAATAACAGTTGTCTCAAACCCCAATTGTGCTAATTAGGTAGACAACAGCGTACGGAACCTCTTCTTCAAACATTTATCTTGAGTCTCGTCAAAAAGATTGGCCGTGTTTGTAGGAGCACCTTGAATTCTCGAAGCTTCGTCGAAAAACGAAATGTGAGATTTGGCTGTAGTTAGATGAGGTTACGATATAACGGCGACGCACATTTTTTGAACACCTACCTAATACGATTCAATTTCAAAAATGAATTGCCTTCCTTGATTCTCAGAACCCCAAATTACTCGAAAATGTGTATTGATACCAAATTTTGAGTTGAAGGTACTATATATTCTTAACAATATATGAGTCATTTGTGCACTTGTTGGTTTATTATTTTCAACAATGAATCTTTGTAATGGACCAAGAAAAAATAATGTTTAACCCCCTCAGAAGCTCCTGATTTACGTTTCAAGCTACGTACATTTCAACTAAAAAAATCTTAAACAATCCGTCCGTCAAAGTTTTTCTTCGACCCAACACCGATCCGAGATCTGGCAGTTCTCTCGGCATCTTGATCAATAGAAGCAAAAATTCTATACCGATTCATTGCATCTTTTTTGTTTGTTGTAGTATTCATGTTATAGTCAATGTGTGAATCCGTCACTATATACAATGCCTAGCCACTCTATAGAATGACTAAAACGGCTAGTCAATGTATGAAATGCTACCCATTTCACACAATGCCTAGTAGTTCTATATAATGACTGAGGCAATGTGTAAAATATCTCGTCAATCCTGACCAATTTTTATCACTTCCAACAAATCTTCATTATTCCGCAAATTTTGTATATTACAGATTACAGACTGTAATTTAAAGGTAATCGCAGTTTTTATTCTAATGTGGTTCCTTTCTTCGTTTGATTATCAATTTTTTAAATTTTGTATTAGCGCATTTAAATTCATTATTTCTTCACTAATTGCATCTGATTTTACTATTTAAAATAACTTTTTTTTTCTACTCCAATTTTAGTCTAATACTAATACAAGTCCAATTAGTAGTTCAACAAACCTCGAAAATGTTGAATTTTCTGTCAGAAGAGGATAATAGGCAATGGTTCAAACGCTGCTCTTAGTTTATACTGTAGATTTTCTTATTTGATTAAGAACATTCTTCTAGATTTGAAACATATTTTATATCTTTCAAAAATACTTATGGATAGGGTGTATGGTGGAAGCGGGTAGATAGAGATAAATCGTTATATCTTCAACATTTTTATTTTATCATGCCAATTTATTATTTTTGTTCGATCCCTTTTTTAACATGTCAAGAAGAGAAATAGGGGGAGGGGTAATGGCTAGGTATCCATTCCAGCGCTACTCATTCCTACTAGAATTCCCTATTTTTTTCGATCAAGACTTTGGTCTAGTTTTAAAAATCATTTGTAAGTGTTCATATGTGTAATCATACAAAAGCCGAACATTAGAGCGTCCTTGTAATGCATACATTACTAACCAATATGTCTCTCATTTGTAAATTCTTCTATTTATTGTTCCGGCGTATTAGATAAGTACCATTTAAGTACTCAAAAAGTCATTAAACCTGATTTTACTAAAGTGAAACTTCATTTACTAATTAATAAACTTAAATTACCGGGTAGTAATAATAATTACCAGGTAGTTATGATTTTTATGATACCTTTTTTCCTCATTTTACTCTTTGATAATAATTTTTTGCTTTCCAATTTAGTTCCAATCAATTCTGAGACCCCCCCCCAAAAAAAACTAGTATGACTTAACGATAATTTTCATGCAATTGGCGGTTTTTCTCAAAAGAGGATTTGAAAATAATATATCAAAATATGAGCTATGAACAAAACATTACAAACAATATATCGGGAAGCCATTATATGCATAGTATACTTTATGTGTTTAAGTTTAAATAAGTTTTAATAGAAGGATTTCTTTCGTACTATCACTGGTGGATTTCACGTTTGGAAAATGGCTTCCCATCGTCCCACTAAGTGGAAGTGGCTTAATTGTTTTCTAAATGGGCACGCCTGGAGTCGCATGGGGGTGATCCGGCACATGGCGGAGGCCCTGGTGGCTTTTAATTCTACCACCATACACCTGTGTGTCCTCCTACACGTACACACCTGTAAATCATCTCTCCCACTCACTGATGAATAGTCATTAAGTAGGTAACCGTCCGCCTCATATGAATTTTTATGCGTTTTTTTCTGTCGGAGCAACCCCATCTCGCCTCAAGGATTGTGAAAGGGCCTCGTGCCGGTTGTTCTTTTTTTTTACGAGTGCACATTATTGACTACCAAACGGATGAGTTGGTATTACCGTAATTTCATATGATACTCACATTTACATACATTACATGATAATTTTGAAAACTATATGACCCACATTACAAAACTTTACTCAGGAGACTCGTAAAGATAAGGCGCAAATACATCCGGAACCATTTTCACAAATGAGTTTCGGCTACACATAATTGCTGAAGATTTTCCCGTGCCGTTATTTGCGTCATTCCCGAATAAGTCAGCTGCTTGAGAATGCTGATCCCAGTTGTATTCATGCTAAACGATTGAAAAAAACCCTGCAAATCATTACACAAAGTTGTATCACTTCCGTATTAGAATAATCCTTCTGAGTAAATCGCTAATCTGTGTGTATTAGACATGGCCAATGGTACATTATCTAAACTTCTAATCTTATCTCATCAATTTTAGATGCCATAAAAATAGCCGCTTCTATATTTTATCACTGTGTTTCATATATTGTAATCGTCCTATAGATGTACCTAGACCTAGACAGTTGGACGACTTCCCTAAATATAATTCCGTGGATAGACCATTTAGTATGGTACTTCGTGTAAAAATAAAACATCTACCAACGTTCCACTTAATCGCAAAAATATTATAGCACGGTAGACAGATTAGGAACAAAATTGGCCATAAAGGTCTTTCAACTGATCACTGAGTCTCCATACCTTGTTACTGACTTTTTGATATCCAAAGACAGTTGGATGACATGAACATACATATAACTCCTAAACAGCAACATTCACTAGTCCAGTACTATGCTGCTATATGGCCAGTGACAGATGGACACATAGAAGATCATGAAAGTGTTGAGGGATATTTTTGTACTAGGACTAGTGGAATCGCTTATTTCAGCTACTACTTTACCCCTAATGAGTCCATTCGTGGCTTTGAAGAACGTTTTGGGGCCTTCAAGATGCTGTTCAAGCAGTAAATGGATACTGGCATTCGACAGCAACGCAAGGGCTTTGGAGTGTGGTATGCCTAACCAGACAGTGAAGGGAGGCTCATACTGGAAATGGCAGCAAGAACAGGGATGGTAGTGCTAGGAATAATGGAATACTACACAAAAAAGGGGAACTATACCTGATATATCCTTTATATCAGAAAGCACTGACAGAAAAATTCATTGTTCATAATCACCGAAGATTACACTGGAAGTGATTACCAGTGTAACTTTTCAATTTCAATCAGTGAACCAACAAAGATGAAACCGCAAATATAACAGTAGGAAAGTTTTTGAATGGAGCTTGGCTAAACTAGACCGATTTACAACGGATAGGAGGAGAGACAAGTGAACTATGAGAATAATGTTAAAGCAGAGATGACAGCCAACCAAACAATGGAGGTCCTTGCCAGAGCCAACCGAAAAAACCTTGCCATCTGCTCAATTACCAGTCTCTTGGTAGAAAGAAGAAATAGCAAAACTCAGGATACCTGTAATCAACTGAGGAGTAGAGCACAAAAGAACAGACAAGTCAAACTGGATGGATAGAACTGAAGAAAAAATAGCAATGAATAAAAGTAAGACAGAGTGCTGGCAAACTATCATTGAAGAAATAAATATTCACAGAAAGGGCCAAAGATATAAGGTAGCAGAAAAAAATAGTAAAGCTGTCCGAGTAGGTTCATAATGAAAACATTAATGTTATTTCGATATCTTTCGATGTTCTGATGTTTTAATATGTTGATGCATTGACCAGAGCCCTCCTGATACTGCACTCTGATTAAATTTCATTCTGGTTCAAGTAGTTTCGGTGATTGGCTCCGGTTAGCGTACGGCGGACGGACAAATTTTTTACATTCAACTATCGGATTCTAAATATCTTGAAACGTAAAACAACAAATTTAGATGGGGGTTAAAATTTTGTTTTTCTTGGTCGATTACGAAGGTTCATAATTGAAATGATAAACCAAGAGACACTATCTTGGTAAAGCCGGATGAATTAGGCTAGTTAGTAGCCTAAAATTAGTCAATGAATTAGCTAGTCAATCAGTGTAGTTATTTGTAATGCGCATGACACGTTCGTAACCGTTTCCTGAGTTGAACCCCACTCGTCCGTTGTGTTTCTACGAACAGACGCAAACCAATTAGCTCAAAGAACCGACGACCACCGGATCTTCTTTCACACCAGTCAACTAAATACTCTCCGCTCAAAAACGAGAGAAACGTAGGAAAGATCCCACACAAAAAAAAACCCTTAAAAGACAGCAACCGGCCTCGTTTTTAAACCCGAGGATCGACTCGGAAAATACGGCTCGCAATTATTTTCTAATAACCCTCCCGTGCAATCGTTTGTGAAGAGGGTGCCTTATTGGCACCCACCATCGTCCGTCAGGTTTACAGAAATCGGTTCGCACCTGAAGTTCCCAACCGCCAATTACAACCTACATCCGCCCCTCTATCCCCGAATAGTTTCATTCACTTGGTCAGTAAATCAGATGAACTTCCTCGTTTTCTGTGATTGACCACCTACCAGGCTTTTTTTCCGTTTGGATCACATAAAACTCGTTCTGACGTTTCGGATGATTCGTTTTCCCAAGCAATTACCTGTCACGGGTTAACTTATTGAAGCGAAAAGATAAATCTCCCGAGATTTGATTTACGATTTTGTGGAAAGAAATGGATTGCCTTTTCGTAAAACGCTTAATGTGGGCGAAATTTTTCTTCGCTACTGTTATGTAGGGTACGTACTCAATGATTTATAGCTTACGAGCGGTACAGATAGTTCGGAATCAAACACCTGCTTGCTCTCATTCGTGAGGGCTTCTAAATGTGTGGAGGGGAAAGGGTGCCCACAGTAAATTTCTGGGAAGATTATATCCAAGAAATAAATAGTCACTAAAATATTTTCCATGCATAACATAGGTGTATGAAAAATATTGTATTGACTATTTATAATATTGGTTTATTATTTCAATAATGAACCTTTGTGACCAAAAAAAAACTAATTTTAGGACCCCCAAACTTTTTGTTGTACGAAAAAAAATGCAAAGAATAATAAATCCGTCTGTGCATCGTCTGAAGGTTTTCGCCGAAACCACTGGATTAAAAACATTGGGTTGGCTCTGAATTCTCGGCATACCTCTCAGACAATCCTAGAAGGAGACAGAGAAGAGGTGAAATATCAAAAAATTAAAAAACAGGTCGTTTTTTTTTTACTTTTTGGACTTCACTTTTCATGATTGAATTAGACCTAAACATTTTTTGTCAGGGATTCAAGAGACAAGAAATGAAATCTTTCCAACAGTATCCTCAAATTGAAATGGTAAATTAAAGGAGTTCTGAAATGTTTGTGATGTAGGATGAAATGCGAATTGAGTTGTAAAACACATGGATGAGTGGCCGGACACGAAGTTGAAGCGCATAGAAGAGAATATTAGGAGAATGGGGGTCAGGAATTGAAGAATAAACGAAGTTCCAGACAGCAGCAGATCTTATGAGCGAATTATTCAAAATTATTTATTGAACTCATGTTCAATTGAGTTGCAATGTTTGTACTTTAGTGTCCAAACAAATTCCAACTAACAATGTTACTGCGAAAAACTTGTTCTAGATAATATTTTTCCAATCATTCGATTTTTTCAATTGTTAGCACCTCTACCCAATTATACCCATTTCAATAAAATTCAATTTCAATTTTCAGCATAAATCTGAGCCTAAATTTTCAAATGATCTATTTCATTGTTAATAAAATTGTTTTGAGTAGTATTTTGCTAAAAAATAATTATAACTTTTTTTTGTAGTTTCTCGTTATTGGTTGGCGAATTATTTTTATTTTATTTTATTTTTTTTAACTCTTTTATTGCACCGATTAAATTCATTAACAATATTAATTTGACTTATTTTACTAATATATATTTCAGGATCAAGGTACACAAGTTAGTCCAATAACTTTCATAATCTCTTCCTACACAAGCTCATGTGGCTTTACGCGCTTAAGGCGACGAGTTATATCTTGTACATTCAGAAGCTTGACAGCTTCCTCATTTACATGATATTTGAGTCTGTTAAGGTGAGCAGTAGCTCGCTTTTTAATAACTTCATCCACGGTGTCAACTCGAAGTTCACGGTGGAGAGCATCGTTTCGGAAATACCACGGTGCATCCGTGATACATCGTAAAACGGAGTTCTGGAAACGTTGGATTATCTGTCTATTGGTCTATTATCTGTCTATTGGCTCCATACTTCCAAACTGGCTTTAGTACTTGATTGTACAAAAGCAGCTTGTTACCAATGGTCATGGTGGAACTCCAGCCGATTAGCCAGTACATTCTTCTAAGTTTTAACACGAGTTCAGATTTTTTTTTTTTTTTTTTTTTTAATGTGTTCTTTCCATCTGAGCTTAGCGTCAAGCGTCACGCCCAGGTATTTGGCTTCATTCGCATAGGGAATTACCACGTTGTTGAAGAAAGTAGGGATGTAGTTGATTTTCCGATTGATAATGTCAACGTGCACTGACTTGGCCTCATTCAATCTGATCCTCCATTTTGATGTCCAGATATTTATTTGAGAGAGGGATTTATTAAGCTTGGAAATTCATTGTTGCTTTCACCCACGAATTATTAGGTGCAGTTTTTTAAATAGACCAATTTAATTTGGTCAAAGAGTGCTGTTCAACAAACTTACTCTTTTTCTTAGAATGCTCGATTTTTTTTTGCGCAAGATCGTTGTTCCGCCACGGGTATGGCAAGTTCGGCAAAAATGAGGGAGTATTTGAAGAAAAAAACACATCTTTCGGTGCATCTCTGTCCGCTAAAGACTCTTATTTACCGTTTAATAATATTATCTCACTTGAATACCATATAAATGGGTGGAAAATTGGCTGTTCATTTAATGTCTAAATAATAGGGGTGAATTCATCTATTTATCAAATGTGCATGTCTTGGTTTAACTTCATCGTTGTGAAGGCCTGTGATCTTTCCAGACTCGATGACAGGTAAAGGGGGACTTGGACTAGGGATGGGTCATTGTCGTAAGGACCGTGGGATCTTCAGAACCGAAGCACGTAAAATATTATCTTCCTGCCAGCGTACGACGGCTAAGTGGGCCGTCTCTTGAAGCAGCGACTTCGAAGTCTTGCGGTCACGCTGAAACTCAAGTTTTCTTAGATGTTGAAGAAGTTTGGAGGACTCATTCTGAGTTTTCAAGTGGCTGCACTCACTACAACCCGACAAATCTTGGGTTTTTGTCCTCCTCCATACGACGAAGCCCTCCCGCGCGAGCACTTAGCTTGTGCCCTCCCGTGAAGTGCTCATTGGACAAAAAAGAAAAACACGTACCTCTATATTGTCAGCAAATAATTAAAAACTGAATCCACAGCCCTTGACCAGTGTGAGATCAATAGCCTCGAACTTCTAAATAGGGAATTGAAGTCCATTATTTGCTGAACGTCATCATTCATCATAAAATCTTGATAATACTGAAGACCATCTTCTTTCCTTCGTGTAATGATTAAGATAAATGAGTCTGGAAGCTTCACAATCAGGAAGCAATTAGGATAATCAACAATTCACACTAACTCTACATTCTGCCCGGACTGAAACCAATATTAAAGCAATTTTGGTTCCAAAATGAAACATTTACCCCCCCCCCTTCTCTTTCTCTCTCTCAACCCCCCCCCCCTCCTCCCCTTCAAAATTTGGTTAGTCCATGGTTCAAGATACGTGGCACCTAAAATAGACAGACAAAAAAGCGCCCGCCCCGAAGAAACTCTCCCCAGAAACTCCCAGGAAAGAGGTTTTGGAACTTGGGCCAAAAATCACTAAGACTCACTGAGAGATTTTGATCACTTTTTAAAGCTTCCGAACTAGGAATAGTACTTTTGGTATTGATTCATATCAGTCGAATGAGCCCATCCGAATCACTGTATGTTCATCAGCTCGCTATTCTTTAGGGGAACAACTTTTACAAGGAAAAAAGGGCCGCAAATTATTTCACAAAGGCTTATTATTTTCGAACCCACCTCATCCAACCCTCTCCATTCCACCACAACTTTTCTTGACGGATAAGTCGTCTAATGAAGAAAATTCAAAATATTTGGATTTAAAAGATTGCATTTTTTACCCATTTTCTCCAACATTTTCACCCTAACAATGAGATTTTCTAAGTCAGACGAACTCGGAATGGTTCTAGGACCCACCTCAATCGATTCGGCATTCAAAATTACTCAATAATGACACCCCACAAACCTAGGTCAATAAAAACCTCGAAAAATCACGTCCCATAGCAGCATCTTTGGGCTGGATGGAAGTCTGAACTAACTAGACCCTAAGTCTAATCTAGATTATGAATCCAAGTACCTTGAAAACGTAAAGTGACAAAGTTTAAAGGGGTTATAAACATTTTTTGCCTAAGGGTCACAAAAGCTTATTATAGAAAATAATAAATAGTAATAAAATGATAATATTATCACTAATGAATGACCGGTGTGTAGGTACACCTACATACTAACGACGAAGTGAAACGCTGCCAATTTTAACTCGCAGGTTTATTATTTTTTGAATAATACGTGGATAGTATGGTTTATGTGAGAGTTTCAGTTTTAGAAATCGGGATTATTTGCTATGGGTAAATTTCCGGATAATATATAGGTAAATATTATTCAATATTATTACTGGGGTAAATAAGTATTCTTTCACTGGGGTTTATTATTCAATTGGCTTGCATTCATGATTTGAATCTTACTAAGCTTCGGAGTGTGCGTGTTTTACAGGTGATGGAGCGATTATTGAATTTCAGGAGATATGCATAGACCACGTAAATCGGTTCTCATCCAAAACACCTATTTGGATTGATCAGTTGATGATATTTGTGTGCCCCCTCTACATCTGTCTACCTTTGGCTACATCGTTTAAATTTGGATTTGGGGAAGTTTTAACGCAATACGAGTGCCAAAGGACTTGATAAATTATAGATGTTTTTATTGTGGGGGGGTATTGAGGTTCAATAAAAAACGCTGCAAATTCTTTCACTGGGGTTTATTATTCAATCGGCTTGCGTTCATGATTTGAATTTCTACTAAGCTTTGGAGTCTGCGTGTTTCACAGGATAGGGCGATTATTGAATTTCAGGAGGCACACAAATATGATCAACTGATCAATCCAAATAGGTATTTTGGTTGAGAACAGATTCACGTGCTCCATGTATATCTCCTGAAATTCAATAATCGCCCTATCCTGTGAAACACGCAGACTCCAAAGCTTAGTGGAAATTCAAATCATGAACGCAAGCCGATTGAATAATAAACCCCAATGAAAGAATTTGCAGCGTTTTTTTCATAGGGAGAGTTTGATTGAGTCTGATAAAGTCTAACGCCTTTTACGACTCATCCGGTATACCTAGGAGTTAATCAGTTAATTTCAATATCGGTTATCTTGGTAACGAAGTTCAACTGTTGTAATTTTATTTCTAGAACTGAATTCTATATCGGCCTACCAGTGCAACGTCCGGGTTAACCAACTTATTGGTCCCTAATAAATTTTAGAACCTTCTTTCAATACAGCGACTCAACATCGTGGGAGCATCGTGTCCCGCTAGGCGTTCACCCCTTCAGCCTTTCTCAAAAATCGTTTTCGACCCTTTAAAAAAGAAAAAGGGACCAACGTTTAGTAAAACATCTCATAAAATATTCGAAAAAGAAAACGGTTGTTACCGTTTTAACTCGGTGGCTCGGTAGGGAAACATTGCACCACATTTCAATGAAACGCTGACAGCCGAACTAAGGAAAACGGGGAAACAACTTCAAATGCCTAACTGTTTTTTGAGGCTTTTGTGGAATGGCTGTTCCGTTACATCACGCGTCACTTCCCACGAAAACATGACCCGACCGTTCATTTTTTGACCGCCGTTCGTCTGCAATCGTTTCCCAGTGACTTTCTAGTTGACCTTTTCAACCGATTGTGCTTCGCTGTTTACTTTCAGATCATTCAGAGGTTCATCTCTCAAGAGAAACATCTAGTTGAATGTCAAAATTAAATTTGTTATTAAATACTTCGGTACATACGAATAATAAGAGTTAATCAACCATACATTAGGATGCTTTATGCCTCCTAGCAACTAGACAACCTAATTTATTCGTCATGAAGTCCCGGGTTTATGTTTTCTATTCGCAGACTCCGAAATTAAGAAATTTAAATAATGATAATATGATTTTAAAAATGCAATTCAATTTCAAGCATACTTAAAAGAATCTTGAATATTAATATTTTAATGACTGGCCCATTTCTGATCAAAATTGAACCACAAGATTTTCTTTAATCTCGATTGCTTTTCGATTGATCTCAGTTATACGATTTTTTTCTCGTATTTTTTACTTTAATCTTAACTGCGTTTTTCGAAAGAATAGCTTCAATTGTTTACTTCACCTTTGAAGAGCGTTTTATTTCCTATTTCCCTGATGTAAAGCTGAAGATTTTCGAACATTCAAAACGGATAAAAAATGAACAGGAAAATGGAAAAATCTTGAACTTATCCCCTTTATTCGATAGTGCATGATTTCTTGTGATGCAGAGATGGATTTTTGCCTGTAAGCCTCCTGCGCCGAATGTCAGATTTCCAAGAGTATAAACAAAAAATATTTTACATTCAAACTTGGTGAAGGAATCGACTTTTAAATCCGGAAATCCACGTTTTTCAACTAAAATCGGCATGTTACAAAGAAATGAGTATGAAATTGAAACCATTTCTGGCTGAATCAACTGGTGGTCTTCCTATTTGTATACAGAAACCGTGTTTTTTTTTTAATAACGTTTTTCACCCACAATTGATAGGTCAAAATGAAATGAGTTTTGCATCGAATTTTAAAAATCTCTGTATCAGTTAGTGACCCTTTTGGGCTTACTCGCTCAATAAAAAATGAGTTTTTAGTCCTTCTTTTGTAGTCGGAAGTACAGGGAGAATGTTAACATATTAAATGAATTGTTCAACTGTTGATTCAGAACTTTCGACCTGGGAAGAGGGCCTGAAAACCCCTTATTTGCTTAACGAAGAGGCTGGAGAGCTAATTTTGTCTGAAAACCAAGAATTTTCTCGTAAAAATTCACGTTTTTCACATCTAAACATCGATCTTTCCCCTCTCTTCCAATGTACAATAGTGTTTAATTACGCTGACCGTCGGAAAGCTGACATTTCGGTGCAACTGCCACAGCTAAAAAGGGGCTGTGGGAAAATGAAAAAAGTGAAGATTTTCAAGATTGGTCAATTTTTCCTCTTCCAGCTCCGTTTTGTCCATCCAAAAAACTTTGGTTTTCCATCAGGGAGATGAGGAAATTTAACGTTTGTTCAAACATTATAATCGAATTTGAAGTTACTCGTTCAATTAAAGGAGTCGTGCTCATGTTAGTGACTTCAATTCGAAAACACGAAAACAACACGTACCTGACATAACGCAAAAACTCTGTGTCATTTAGGTGTTTACGCGCATATTATCCTTTATCGTACAAGATGTTAATTCCTACGTAAATAACAGAAATTTGTATGAATAAAAACATAAATTCATAAAACTACCGGAAATAGTTAAACTTTAATCATTTATTCTTATTGTAGAATGCCTTATTATTAATGGTATTGTCATGAATGTGTAAATATGATTAATTTCCTGAAATTAACTCTGATTTGAATTAAATGAGCTTTAAAAACCGTTCGAAGGAACAAACTCATAGGAATAACAACGTTGTTTATCATTATTTGAATGGATACAAAAAAAAAGTGGCCACAAAATGAATTGCCAATGAGATGTGTGTTTCAAGCACCCGATTTGAGATGGCAGTGACCCAACAAATTACTGAATTTGAATCGTAGTAATGGGGTGTGCACATCGATCGGAAAAGTAATATTTATTGTTTTTAAATTAAGCTAGATCCCAACATTCTTGAGAAGACCTAGAGGAAGATATTGCCCTCTGTATGCTAAAGAAGAAGACGCCCAACAGCATTCAAAATTATCTTAATGTACCGCCATGTCTGCGGAATGCTAACTTCAGTGATTGCAATCGGAACCAAAATTAAAATTTGTTTAAGAAGTGAATCGGAAATTCAAAACTTCACCGGTAATATTCTGCTTTATGAGCGTTACAACAGCACTGACTCGTATTTTGAATGGGTACAGTCTGAACGCATTTCTAGGCAAAGCTCTTATCTATAAGGACATTACCAGTTGAAATGCTTCGAAATTTCCTGCTAAGTGTATCACGGAATCCTCCTCTACTATGGAGGCACATCGATAAAATTGGACCTGATAGATCAACAGCGTCATCCTTCATGGTAACAAATTCTGGGAACGAATTGAAAAAGCAACGGACAAAGCAGCGCAGAAAACAACAGCTCTCAGCCACCTTGTGCGAAACATGAATGGGCCGAGACCATGCAAGCGTCGTCTGATGATGAGCGTGGTCCAATCTATTCTCTTGTATGGCGCGGAGGTGTGGGTAGACGCCTTGAACGTGGCCTATTACCGCAAGAGAATGGTAGCAGTCCAACGAAGAGGAGCACTACGGATCGCCTATGCATACAGGACTGTGTCGGAACCAGCCGTTCGATAGGAAGGGGGAAACAAATAAAAATACAGTGGCCAAGGAAGATAGGCAGCGCACGATGGCTAACTGGCAGGAGATGTGGATAGGAGAGCACCGAGGAAGACGGACTGCACGCCTAATACCCTGTATCGACACATGGATGAACAGACCACATGGGGAGGTGAAATTTTTCCTGACGCAGTTCCTCTCAGGCCGTGGACTCTTCTACGCCTACTTGCATAGGATGGGGAAAGTGGATGACCCAGCATGCCCGTATTGCAAGGAAGAGGATGATGATGATGTGTTCCATACTTTCTTCAAATGTGAATACTGGGCTGCCAACAGAAGTTGGCTTCAGCAGACACTGGAGCTATCACCTCAGGACATGACACCAGAATGTATCTTAAGTAAAATGCTTGAGCGTGACCAGAACTGGACCACCGTAGCATCCTTTTCTGAAAAGATCCTGAAAATAAAGGCTGTGAAGGAACGGGAGAGGCAGAGCAGGGAGAACACGGACCGAGAGGAGTAAAAAATCCCTCCCTAGAACCAGCCTGAAGAAATGTGTCAAACAGTTCCAGTCCGAGTTTCGTCGTGGGAAATGGAAGGTGAGGTTTTAGTAGGTTTGAATCCCACATAACCCAAAGTGCGGTCCCTTTTTGGTATCTTAGGAGATCCGATTTCCACCTAAGGATCTCAAAGATTTCCTCACCTGCCACCGAAAAAAAAAACCCTTAATGAAACCTAACAGGTACTACCTACCACCTCGCTCAGCACGACGGTACGAACTAAGTACCCCACTCTGACCAGATAGTGGAGATTTCGTCCACAAAGATTATTCTTAAATAGAGCATTACGCCTGATAACGAATGCAGAATGGTACGTTAGAAATACACCGAGACTTGGATATTCCTGAGGTTAAAGAAGTCATCAAAGAAACTTTCGAGCGCCAATTTAACACAATTTCATCGCACCCAAACCTAATGTTCAACGGTTTCACTGATCAAATGCTAAACCAGCAAACTGGAAGAAGGCTAAAAAGGAAGACGCCAGGGGATTTTCTTGCATAGTACTATTGAAAAACAAAACAAAAATAATTTTTTGGATAATTAATATCCTATTATAATAAGGCGAATTATATTCCAATTTAAAAAAAAAAAAATCATCTTTCCAACCGTTGCCATTTTAGAATATATGTTGTAAGTTATTGAAAAATTCCAAGGACTTACCGATGAGAAGGCCACTTGAATCATGTGCCATTATACGATTTACAATTGTCTGTTTAAAATAGTTCTGTATTTATATAAACTATAGAGTAATTATTGTTTCAAAAAGTTATCGATTAATAATTATGAAAAAAAGGTTATTCTAATTTTTAAGAAATATTTTTTCTAGAATATTGACAATTCGTCAAGTAAAAAGAAAAAATCCGAACAATCCCTGAAAATTTCATCGAAATCAGTCATGAACTCCCGGAGTTATGCGCGTAACAAGGATTTCACGTTTGCGGACGCGCAGAGGCTACTATTGATCCGGGGCTCATGAAACTTATAGGGGATCATCTACACATCAAACCATACAATCCCTGAAAATTTCATCGAAATCGGTCAAGAACTCCCGGAGTTATGCGTGTAACAAGGATTTCACGTTTGCGGATGCGCAGAGGCTACTATTGATCCGGTGGTCATGAAACCTAAATTTTATCAAAATCGGACTATAATTTCATGTAGTCTTGCCCGTAACAAGGATTTGCTGACAGACAGACAGACACAGAGACAGACACGGAACCAAAATTGTTCAGAAAGGTCTAAAACGCAAAATGCGAGTGGAATTTTTGATTTTGGAGACAAAAAAAATTTCAAATTCCGAAAGTGAAAACAATGCTTCCGCTGCCTCGGTAGACTCGGAAGCAAAATTGGAGTATGTACCTCATCCTCTAAATTATTTTCAGGCGAAGAGAAGTTTGGGGCAGTTAGGTGCATATCTCCTTACCCTTCTACCAACAACGTAAGGAGCTAACATCCGAGTTATTTTATGATATGCTATAGTTTCCGTTTCGTTATATAAACCCGTCAAATATCCGAATGTTTTACAACCGGCACATCAATATTTCAAGAGACATCGTCCCATAGCTTCCACTGTACGCGGAGGCTTTCTCTCCATGCCTTTTTGAAAGAACTTTTTTTTCTCTCGGAGGACAATGAGATTTTATTGGCCTGAGCGAGCTACCGTCCGTTTGTCGGCTCTTCGGCGTTCGGGAGCTACCTGTTGTAAAAGGAAACCAAAACGAGACGACACAAAAACGGTTTTTCGCGCCATAAAGCAATCCCGTAGTCTACCGTCCCCGTACAGCCTAGTTGACAATGGAGTAGTAGGAGTCACTTCTATCTAATCCTGTGGACAAACACCTAATAGCTAACAATAAAGGCAGGTAGCTAGCGAATTTTTTCTCTTCTCTATTCTTTTCAGTGCTCCCCCTTTCTTTTTTTTCGCTGGGAGTCTGAGGGAAGACGGCGACTTGAAAGCCATCTTACACAGAAGATGTGGGCGGAATCGATGTCAACTTCTACAGAAGGTACCTTCGTATACAAAAATACCTGGCATCTGAACCGTGAAAAGTCACTAAGACCTTACGCATGGATTACGTACGATGCTCAAGGCTTGTTCGGGTTCATTTCTAACTATCAAACTTTGTAGACGACCAATAAAGAAACGGACTAAGTCACTCGCGACGAAGTTGTGGAAACCCATTTCAAATAAAAACGGAGTAACATAGAACGTTGTCTATATTTCACAACAAAGGTGATTCTGCCTTTGCAAGTCATCTGAATGAATCCAATCATAGCTTCAGTTTTGATCTGACAAACAGGCAATATGTAGAATTTCCTCTCTTTTGCCCAAATGTCCAACATACTCTCTTGTATGTTGGATGTGCTAGAAAAATTCTAAATTGTTAAAAGTGATAGGTCAGGAAAATGTTTAAATGATGTCATTCCTCAAAATATTTCACCATTATTGGGTTCTTCCTTGCAATAAGTTTGGCTACTCCTCTCCATAATGATACTGTTTGTGCCCCTTTCACTTTGTAAGCCTCGAGTGGCATTGGTTGGTCCTCCCCGCCCCTTTCACTTCCTTGAGCCAATAGGATTCAATCTCCTCTCACTTGATCCTATATAAGATATGCTTTCTGTGATGTACTTTCAGTTCATGTTTGTTACTGATGATGATCTAACCGTCGACATCGATTTAACAGTGTAACTCTTTACTTTCGAGGAAATATAGACAACGTTCTATGTTACTCCGTTTTTATTTTTTTTACCAATAAAGAAGTTAATCCCACCCCCAAGTTGTTAGTTTACGCTTCGAGTCAATTCAACTGTTTGGTAATGATCAGTGTTCCTCCGCGTCCAATATCTATCCTCACTCGTGTAGGCAATTCGTAACAAGTAGGTGATGGAATGGAGCACTTGCCCTGTGTCATGGCGGGGAGTGTGGTGCGGGAAAAGTGCCACGGAGTAGCTCGTTAGGAGTACTTCGCCATACATACGGGGACCTTGCTCAAACTGGTGGTCACTTCCTTTCATCCCTCCCTCACTCCTCCATCATTCTCTACTTCTCAAATCCTAAGGGCCTTCGCCGGGTAAACCTGGGCGTCATCCCCACTTTCATTTTGTTTATTATTGTTACTTTATTTTTTTTTTTTTTCGTTTTAATGGTGTACTTCATCCACCTTTGAGGGGAGAATATTCTTTAAAAAAAGTGTGTATAACCAATTTTGTCGACGATTTTCAGGCAACGATACTCAACCGATTTTCATCATTCTTGTTTTGCTTGATCACAATTATTGTAGTCTAGTTGTGCAAAAACCCTCGGAACTTTTGGCTTTTGAGAACATGATGGGAAATTTGGGTACATGAGGAGGAAATTAGCAAGAGGAAATTATAAATCGTTACAGTCTCTGCCCAGGCGAGAATTCTCGACCAATTCATGTCATTTTATGTTTGATCAGTTTACTATTTAGTTTATTATTTAAACACAGCACATTCAATTTTCATTAAGAAAAGGGGATGAATGGAGGAAGTTCCATTAGATTTTTTGACTGATGTATATTCTCTGATGGCATTCTCTGCTAACGAGTGATATGAAACCATATTCGGTCGCCTATTTTTAAAGATTATGTTGGAAACAATAATTATACACACATGTTTCAACAGAAATTACAAAGAAAATGTTTTTATGTTTGTAATAATTAAGCATGTTCAGATTAATTTTCACAAAGATATGTTTCAAAGAGAAAAAGAAGTTTATGTCGCAGTTATATGTAGTAGTAGGTCCCTATTTTGTATGGTTTTGGTTCAAATGTATTCCCAGGACAGTGTCCACATCAGTTTCAATCCAAGTTCCATCCATAGCATTGGTTATAATAATTATAATAAGGCATGTACCAATAACAATGATATTATTACATGAGAAATACTCTAATTCATCTATTTACAGTTATAATTATTTTATTTTTAGCTTTGCTTCTTCCCATCATTAAACTATATTGTACCATTTGACAAGTTCGATGTTAAAAACCAATTTAAACCTTTTTTTATTTATTTTTTAAATTTATTTGGTATAACATTTGTCGAGTAGCTCGTAAGCGAACTCATTGTAACAGTCATGTAATGTGACTTATACGAATAAAAAATGTTTCTCATCTATTTATCTATGTACCGGCTTAAAATCAAAATTCTAACCTACTAAGAATCCATTCATGTCAAACACTCAACCTTTTGTGTATCTTCCAGAACGATTATGTGAAGCTTTGCTCTAAGGGGATTCAATTAAATGTGGAAAAGAGCATGATCACAACCAGAGGAGTAGCCAAGTTTGAACAGGTTCGATAGATGCTGTACATCCCCTACCTAGAAGTCCACTTGAAGTTATTTGTTCAGAACATTAAAATTTTGATAATGCAGTTCCAACTTAGCAGTGAACGTACGGTTCCTACGTGTGAGAAAATCAAACATACATTTGTCAAATACCACTTACTCATCAACATATCATCGCCCGAACTATTTGACCAAGATGGTTCAAATTTGACAAGGACTTATCATTTTAAAGTACTTAACATAAGCATTCTCAAACTCTTATCAGATATAGATAAAACTAGTTTGATAGTAGTTCAACACTACATTAAAACTGCCCACTAAATGTATAACATCTCTCATATCTCACATGCTTCATTCACTTTATAACTGTACTAATTTTTCATAATATTACGAAACTGCTTCCAAAGTTTTGTGTACAAAGCTGTATAAGTTATCCTTGACTGAGATGGAAGTTGAATAATTTTACCACCGCTATTTATTATGCAAAAGCGTTAAACGTCTCAGTCCATCAAAATTAGAACCGTCTGCGTCATATTCTGATTTCTCTTATCGGTGTACAGATTTCTCGGTGGAATTTACCCGCAACTTTACGACACCCAAAAAACACATTGTGTGGAAATAATAAACCAAAAACCTGGTAGTAAAGTCAAGGCATGAGGAAGTTAATCCTTCTCCTTCTCAAATGAGCGTATTCATCTTTCTTAGGTTCGTTATTGCGTGAGCCCCACAATGCTAAAATAATAAAAGAGACGGGAGCCAAGACAATCCATCATCTGAAGATATTAGAACGTCAAGTAATAATGTTGAATAAAGAAAATCTTTGTTCTCATCAAAGTGTTGACAAGAGATTCTATTTTTATCTAATGAGAGATCCGAAAACAAATACAGAAGTTGCAAAACAAGTTAAATGGGCTAACGCAGTTTTATGAAATCGTATCTTCCGTCTTGAGTGAAGATTTTCTGTGCTGATGATAACATTATCGCTGAAATAACCGTGATGTAAAGAGCGGAAAAATGCCGTGGTATAATCTCGATTGGATTACTAGGTTGAAGTTATACCCTAAATATCTAAATTGAGTTTTACAAATCACAGTTGAAATGGAGAGGAGTTATATGTACTTAAATGTCTTTGATATCAGCCGACGGGGAGCGAAGCCGTTGATGTTACTTTTTTATCAGAGCAAACAGTAGTCTACAAGAGTCTACCCTTCAACATCAAACATCCACTCGGATTTCTTAGATTAGATAGTGCAACTCAATATCAAATAGACCGCCGTTAGTCGTAGCGTGAAAGGAAATTACTATGTTTGGAAATGATGCAACTGTAAGTAAAAGAGAATGCCCTTTCAAATATATCTATTTTGGAAATAAATGAAAAAAACGTCTGCCAAGTGGGTGGATTCCTCGTATCCATAACATGACTGTATAGATCATTGAAAATTATTATTGACTAAAGAACTTCGTTCAATCAAGCTCGAGGCTAAAACTTTATTTTCTCTTTATTACTCACGAGGACCATCTACACATCAAACCAAACAATCCCTGAAAATTTCATCGAAATTGGTCAAGAACTCCCGGAGTTATGCGCGTAACAAGGATTTCACGTTTGCGCATGGCAGAGGCTACTATTGATCCGATGGTGATGAAACCTATAGGGGACCATCTACACACCAACCCGCACAATCCCTGAAAATTTCATCAAAATCGGACTATAACTTCGTGTGGTTTTGCCCGTAACAGGGATTTGCTGACAGACAGACAGACAAGGAACCAAAATTGTTCAGAAAGGTCTAAAACGCAAAATGCGAGTGGAATTTTTGATTTTGGGGACAAAAAAATTTTCACATTCCGAAAGCGAAAACAATGCTTCCGCTACCTTGGTAGACTCGGAAGCAATATAAGAAAATAAATTAAATTCATTGTCCATGTGTGTACTGCGTGAGTTTTTGTACATACAGCAGCCGTCCAATAGTGTACATCACCCGTGTCCAGTCCGAGATTAAGATGTCTCGATTGCTTTAAAAATTAAAGACCAATTGGGAATGAGTTTTAAACGGTTCAGAGTTACGTAACTCAGATATAGTAGATCGAATATTCTATGGATATACCATCTTGTAACATTTGGGAAAATCCACACGTTTGCCAATTATACTGCCTTATAGTTAGTAGAAAAGTACACAAATGAATGGCATCTGCGACATTAGATCACGGAGTGATGATTTTGAAATATGATGTTTGGATCACTACCGCTTGTAACAACATGGATTTTGAATTCCAAAAACTTGTGAAATCTGCATAGCTGTCGGAAAACCGCAAAATTTTGGCACTTGTTTTGGTTTTTTTGATAGAATCTATTTACATGTAGTTTAAAGTTTGTTCAGGTGTCCACCATTTGAGTTTTAAATGAGCTTTGTATGTTGAATGATCTTTGAACAACGCTTCTTTAAAAATTGCCAAAATGTACAAAAAAAAGAAAGAAAATTCACTGTTTCAGTCACTTTACGGAGATACGCTACGATACAATGACTTGTTTGACAGTAAAATGTTACTGAGAAGAACTTGTAGACCATTTAAATACCTATAATTTAAGCACAAAACGGTGCTCGTCATCCCAGCAGAAAAGAAATTGAAAACTAGAGAGAGATAAGCCGTAGGAAGAAAAAAACTTTTATTCTCGGTCAAAAATATTTTCAAAAAATGTTTGCACCAAAATCCGTCTCAAAGCATTCTAAATCCACTGTCAAAAGGCACCAAAACTCATTGCAGACGATAACTCTCGAGAGATAAAGCTCAAATTTGCACAAAAAATCTATATATGCTTGCAAAAGGCTAAGTTTGAAGATGGGCACAATCGCCTCACTCGAAGAGGAAATACGGGGCATTTCCAATGGGGGAAAATTACCCGAAAACATCCCAAGTAGGTGACTCTCTTTTATATAGGCTTTGTGAACTATCACACGATGGTGAAATCGGATTGGCGATATCTCAATCCGTTCTAACTAGAGCAGTTTGAAGATGATAAAACAAGGTAGATGGGCAAAATTGGAAAACAAATTATGAGATTCTTCAGCTTTCAAAAATCTCCAAATTAAAATGAGGTATCATATTTCAGAAAATAAAATTGTTTTTTGCGTAATTTTTCCGTAAGAATTTTCCATGAGGAATCGAATGAGCCCCTCCCCAGGCCCGTAGCTCAAACCATTCCCGATGTATGATCCGATTTATGGTGCCAACATTTGCATCCACATTCACTCCATCTCTCGGTTACTGCGATCAAAACAAAAACAACAGGGTTTTTTTTTGTTTTGATCGTAGTAAATAGGATGTAGTGAATGTGGATACTGGAGTGAACTCCTAAAACGGATTATAGCCGATACAATCGTTAAAGCATTCTGATATGCATGCTCCGTCTTACGAAATTTAAAATTTTCAAATAGAATATTAAATATTCTTTTTGACAAATTAATTTTTGACATTCTTTTAGACAAATTGTCTTTTTTAATTGATCTAGAAAAAAACGCTGCAAATTCTTTCATTGTGGTTTATTATTCAATGATTCATGATTTGAATTTCTACTAAGCTTTGGAGTGTGCGTGTTTCACAGGTGATGGAGCGATTATTGAATTTCAGGAGATATGCATAGAAATATGATCAATCGGTTGATCAATCCAAAATACCTATTTGGATTGAGATCCGATTTGATCATATTTGTGTGCCTCCTGAAATTCAATAATCGCTCTATCACCTGTGAAACACGCACACTCCAAAGCTTAGTAGAAATTCAAATCATGAACGCAAACCAATTGAATAATAAACCCCAGTGAAAGAATTTGCAGCGTTTTTTTAATGCTTGTGTGAAATGTGAAAATGTACAAACATTTGTAGAGGTGAAAATGATGCTCCACTGGTTGATGATAATAATATAGATGATCGTATTTAATAGCGTTCTGAATTCAACGAGAGATGTGCGAAATAACATTTGGTATCAAGACATATGGTTCAGTTTCAATACATTCGACTTCCGACCATTTGGCCACTATAATACCAGCCCGTTATCAGTGTCCGACTGGGAGGCACAGGTGTTGTTGTTCAACTCCTGATTTCCTCACTTAATTAAATTGTCTGTTTGCCCTCCGATCCGTCACTGTAATGGACAACTCTGGTTCTCCTCTTATCTTCCAACAATATTAGTATTTGCTTACCCCCCTCTAGCCGACAGGCGTTTGCCCCGGTTATTAGGTCTCCCAGCACCAGTTAATTCCCCCCTCGCCGCTCTGAGCGCGCTCTCCCTCTGAACGGTTAATCACTACTTTACCGTAGCCCTTATGTTCCCTTAGCAATCCTTCGCAAATGTGTACAGGTTGTCTCCCCACCGGATGATTTATGGATTTATTACTTTACGTCAGAGGAGGAGCAGCTCACTCGAAATGGAGTTAACGACGAATTCGTTTCTAGTCTAATCGTCACGCTATCTTGTCATCTAGTAGGTACAACACAAAAGGTGATATTGTAATCATGAAAGATATACTCAAATACCTTGTTATCACCCTAAATACAAAATGCGATGCATCTAACCAATATCATCATGTTCACAAATAAACGTTAGAACACACTTAGATTTAGCTGATTCATGCAGATTGGAGGGAGTTACAGATGTGTATGTACCTACCACCGCTGCGCAGAGGCTCATTGTAACATAAATTATCACTACTTTTCGACTTCGTTCATGTGACTCATTTGATTGAATGGCGACACCAAAGACAAGTGGTACACGAGAATTATGTTCACCATATAAACAGAAGTGCCTGTGATTTTGGTTTATTATTCAATAATAAACCATTGTAATCTGGAAAAAAAAAATTGTAACCCCCCTGAAAATTTCATGGTTTACGTTTCAAAGGGTGTAATATCCGAATCTGCAATAAAAATTTTCCCGTCCGTCCGCCGTACGCTGTTCGCACGATTTCTCCCAATTGGCTGAAGCAAAAAAGCTGAAATTTCCAGGAAAAATCGATGTTGGTCCGACGACGCCCCAATTCTTGAGCCAGCTCTCTCACTTAATTTTAAGTGCCCTTTAAGGGTTGTCAAAGTTTTGTAAAATCCCTAAAAACCTCAAAAAAAGTCAAGGCGGCCTAAATTTGTACTCTTTTTGAAGAACACTCCACGAGGAATCGAATGAGCCCCTCCCCAGGTCCGTAGGTCAAACCATTCCCGATCTATGGCGCGATTTATGGTGCCAATATTCGCGTTATTTTGATTTATTATTGTTTTTGTTTTGATATCAGTAACCTAGTGACGCAGTGATGTAGTGATACAGTAATGTGGATACTGGAGTGAATTCCTAAAAGGCTTCGTAGCCGATACACGGGTTGAAGCATTCTGATAACCATAAAAAACGCTGCAAATTCTTTCACTGGGGTTTATTATTCAATTGGCTTGCATGCATGATTTGATTTTTGAATTTCTACTAAGCTTTGGAGTGTGCGTGTTTCACAGGTGATAGAGCGATTATTGAATTTCATGAGGTATGCATAGAGCACGTAAATCTGTTCTCAACCAAAATACCTATTTGGATTGATCAGTTGATCATATTTGTGTGCCTCCCGAAATTCAATAATCGCTCTATCACTTGTGAAACACGCACACTCCAAAGCTTAGTATAAATTCAAATCATGAACGCAAGCCAATTGAATAATAAACCCCAGTGAAAGAATTTGTAGCATTTTTCTAAAGATGTTTTTGAACTGACGTTCACGCGATAACTCCCCACAAAAAACAAACTGTTCTACATTTGAGTGTTAAATAGATCGTGATTCGGAAAAAAAGAACAGAAATGAGAAAAGATCAGTGGTGGGGACAACAGAAAATACTGAAAAATGATAGTTGAGTTGGTGGGGTTGGTGTGACCATTTTTCGTATGTGAATAAAGTTTTGGAGCTCTTTAGTTTTTAATCATATTTTACTGTTGTGTACGTTTCGTCCATACAACGTAGGCTTCTTCAGCTAGTTTTTTCTTAATTTTGATAAATAACTGTCTTCTGATTTTGTTTTCTAGTATTGTAGTTTCGAAAATCATTGAAAATAAACAAATGAAAATCTTGATCGACTTCTGATTTGTTTGCATCGTCGTCGACATGATCATCTAAATTGTTTATATGTACTACCCCAGTCATCAGTCTTGCATACTTTATATTAACATTGCAGCTCAAATCATTCATTGAAGTAACACCCCAACTTCTTCATTCAACTGTTCCAGGGTAAACAACTGTTTTGTTTGATGTTTGTATTCTTGAAGTCTCTTTTGTTGGTTGTATTGTTTATACCCTGGTAAAATGTTATAGCTATTGAACATACATGTTAGTAATAACCAAATCCTTAATGACAACAAGAATTTGTAACGTACAAATATTTGAGTTATTTCAAGCGTTTTCTACATTCTTATTTTTGATTACAGCATTCCTTTGAGGTTGGTCAAGATTGATGACAGTGACTGAGGGCGATCCCTGTTTGTGATTTTTTTAGACAAGTTTCATTAATTTTGGTCAGTAGTTTTGGAGGAAGGATGAAATGCGTCAGATGGTTGTTTTGGTTAATTTTTTTCATTCGATGTTCGGATTTAACGCACATTTAACTCGATAGTTTGCAACGGTTTGATATGCGACCTGTTTACGCATATCGAAATATCTGCATGTTATAAGGTATTGAGAAACATCTAGGACTGGTGTTTGTCTGTTTTTTAGCTAAAATATCTGCATAATGTGATCGTATCGGAAATTGGGATCCTACTCCGTCTAGCGGAGCACTACTGAAGGTCCCACGAGTTTCTCTCGGTTCGCGGGGACCCCGTTAATGATAATCACCTGAGGACAACTTTCCGATCACGATTCAATTACATGAGAACCCCCCTGTACCCTCCCAAGCTCGCCACTCCTTCTATCCCCTTGCCATCTTCCATCCCCCGGATCACTACCTACCGCCTACTACCGCCCCCACTTCTCTTTCGCCGCCGCTTTCTATGAAGATGGCTGCCATTCGCCGTCGTACTTGCGCACTAGGTACGACCCCCCTCTCCTCTCCATTACCACTATACCAACTCAGTTCTTCCAACGATCCTTGATTTTTTTACAACCGACCCGATTCTCAGCATCCAAAAGACTTTTTAGAAATCGGTCCAGTAACGGTACGATTTATTGAGTTCCAAATTTGAAACAGATCAACTTTGGTTTGTGGTTTTCAAATATTATCATTTGTAATTGACCAACAAAAGTGCCCTCCTCAAAAAACTCCTGGCTACATGGGTGGCGCATACAGATTCCTCGTATCCATACCGTAATAGTATAGAGTAAAAATCTAATAAAATTAAACAGAAGTTGGAAAAATAAGTTTATAACATTTCAGGACATGAAAATGTCCATTTAATGAATATTTCATGTTATTATTGGGAACAAGGAGAATCCTGAGTTACATTAAAGAGGAAAGACGAAAAAATCATTCAAAAACGCTGCAAATTCTTTCACTGGGGTTTATTATTCAATTGGCTTGCGTTCATGATTTCAATTTCTACTAAGCTTTGGAGTGTGCGTGTTCCACAGCTGATAGAGTGATTATTGAATTTCAGGAGGTATGCATATAGCACGTAAATCGGTTCTCAACCAAAATACCTACTTGTATTGATCAGTTGATCATATTTGTGTGCCTCCTGAAATTCAATAATCGCTCTATCACCTGTGAAACACGCACACTCCAAAGCTTAGTAGAACTTCAAATCATGAACGCAAGCAAATTGAATAACAAACCCCAGTGAAAGAATTTGCAGCGTTTCATGCACATCAGAAAGCTTCAACCCGTGTATCGGCTACACCTTTTAGGAGTTCACTCCAGTATCCACATTACTACATCACTAGGTCACTGCGATCAAAACAAAAACAATAATAAACCAAAAAAACGCAAATGTTGGCCATACATCGGGAATGGTTGGAGCTACAGACCTGGGGAGGGGCTCATTCGATTCTTCAAAAGTTCTTCAAAAAGAGCCCAAATTCAGATATTTTGCCTCCAGCCTCAAATATTAATTTTTCCTGAAAATTTCAGATATTTTGCTCCAGCCGTTTAGGAGAAATCGTGCGTACGGCGCACGCAATTTTTATATCAGATTTGGATTCTAAACCGTTTGAAACGTAAACCATGAAGTTTTCAGGGGGGGTTAACATTTTTTTTCAAGAGCGATTACAATGGTTTATTATTGAATAATAAACCAAAATGTAGAGCTTTCGTAACGCTTGTGTTCACAGAACTCTCGTGCAACTCCCTATCTATATCAACCGTACTCACTATTACGATCCTTGTCGTCTTTGACCTACTTTGACAGACAACTTCTTAAAAAACCTTCTCACAGCCTAAATGAAGTGTGGGAACATATTTCGTCTGAAAAGGATCACCTACATGGTAGGCGCTCCTCAGCACACACATCGGGATTGTGCACAATTCCAGTTAGGTACCTACCACACGAGCCATTCAATTGACTCCATTCAACCTGTAGATTTGACATGTTTACAGACAACATGGCCTTGCCCTTAATGTGAAAGTGAACACCAACAAAAGTGCAAGTCCCACTGACCTAAAAGCGAGAAGGCTTCGTTTTGTTCGAGGGTCGTAAAAGTAAAACCGAAGCTGCCCCCGATTTGTTACACTTTCATCAATCGTCGCTCGGGAGCAGAACTTGGTCGAGAACCGTAAATTTCAATAACGTCGGCCGTTACTTCGAAAAACATTGAAACCCGTTATGGCCTTGAAAATGAATATTTATTACCGTTAGTTAGTAAGAGTACCGTTTGCCAAGTCAAAGGGTTCGGTGGAGTTCTAGTTCTTCCATGAAGTAGGTTGGTACCTACCGATTTTTCTAAATTCCTTAGTTGCCATCAAAACATGAAGGTTCAAATCAATAAACTTTCATATTCCGAACTTACAGTTTCTGAAAAATACTGAAACATTCGGCTGTACACAGAATAGTTCTTCGGACGTTTCCGTGTGTTAACGGCGTAACAATGTATTCGTGAGTCCTACTTTACACACCATCGACCACTATCTAGCGTTACGTCTCCTGATAATGTAAGTCGTGGTTTTACCTCAAATTAAAACAAATTAAAGAGGCAATGGTTTACCTTTTTCACATACACAAAACGCTGCAAATTCTTTCACTGGGGTTTATAATTAAATTTTATTAATTTGGCTTGCATTCAGTGTACGTGTTTGAATTTCTACTAAGCTTTGGAGCGTGCGTGTTTCACAGGTGATAGAGCGATTATTGAATTTCAGGAGGCGCACAAATATGATCAACTGATCAATTCAAATAGGTATTTTGGTTGAACCCCGATTTACGTTATCTCCTGAAATTCAATAATCGCTCTATCACCTGTGGAACACGCACACTCCAAATCTTAGTAGAAATTCAAATCATGAATGCAAGCCAAATGAATAAAATTGAATAATAAACCCCAGTGAAAGAATTAACAGCGTTTCATGCATATCAGAATGCTTCAACCTGTGTATCGGCTATAAACCCCTTTAGGAGTTCACTCCAGTATCCACATTCACTACATCACTAGGTTACTGCGATCAAACAAAAAAACTCTTGTGTCTGCGAAGCAGCGGAAGCCTTGTGTTCACTTTCTGGAGCAAAAAAGGTTTTGTTGTCAGAATTCAAACTATCCACTCGCATTTTGCGTTTCATAGCCTACTGAACAAATTTGGTTCCGTGTCTGTCGGTCTGTCTGTCCACATTCCCTTGTTACAGCCATAACTTCCACAGTTATGGAATGAATTGAGCTCATACTTTGAGGGACTGTGTGGATAAGGCCTCTTGAGGTCCCATACGGATTTCATCTCAATATAATCAGCGGTACGCTCTCAATTACGTGAATTACGTGAAATTAGTCTGTGAAATGTCACAACGAATCTTAGGAAAGTTTGACCAATTACCTCAATATCTTTCATCTGAAGATTTCTTTGTTTTCTATTTTATGGTGGTGTCACTTGGATTGTAACGAGGAAGCTGCTGTACCATCTCCTTGTATTTCAATTATTTTCAATTAAATTAAGATTGGTAAGATTCGTGCAAGAACAGGACTACATTCATGCAATACAATCGGTTCTGATTGGATATCAAGTTGAAAACGTAAATGTAAACCAACGAAGGAAATGTTGTCTTTACCGTGATTGCAACATCATTTCCCCCGCCTGTTTTCAGTTGTTACACTAACGTTTCTAACTTTGTTGCGCATAATCGTATTCCAGGAGAAACATCCATATTGAAATGAAGGGAGCGACAAAGGAATGAGGAAACAAGTAGAGACAGAGAGAGAGGATGATGGGTTTCGTTGATGAAGTAATAAAGCCCCCCTCCAGTCCACCTTTCAACCCCCTGGAACCTGACGTAATAGAAGCTTAAACCCCCGCACAGTCTAACTACCTCAGGAACTTCTAAGGGGGTTCCTCTGTCTTTTCAAAGAGGAGCGGTTGATTGGCGAGCGAAACGGTTCAAAGGGTAACTCGATTCCGGCTCCAACATCCCCGGGGGCTCAGCCCCCCCACGGCCCCTCGTCGGAGTCAAAGCCAATCTCATCCTTTCTCGCCCTCTAGTCTCTCCCGGGTTAACCTAACCGAGGACCTTATACATATCTCTTTCATTCGATTTTCTAACTCATTGCCAGCGAGTTTACCCTCCCTCACTGTATCAAACGGCTCGTTATGCAAATATTTTATTAGGTTCTTTTTTGGAGGTTGGTTAGATTGGCATGTCGTCCCGTCAAAAGAGACTTGTGTTGGAGCCAAAAACTTGGAGGTTGTATCACTCAGGCTGGATCTGATCCACAATGGCTAGAATGATGTGATTTTCGAAGATATGCGCCCAGGAAAGGTATCTAGATTAGGATGTTCATTACATATGTTTCCATGACTGTACATACATCTTGTTAATAAAAGCTTTATTGAAAAAACGCTGCAAATTCTTTCACTGGGGTTTATTATTCAATTGGTTTGCGTTCATGATTGAATTTCTACTAAGCTTTGGAGTGTGCGTGTTTCACAGGTGATAGAGTGATTATTGAATTTCAGGAGGCACACGAATATGATCAACTGATCAATCCAAATAGGTATTTTGGTTGAGAACAGATTTACGTGCTCTATGCATATCTCCTGAAATTCAATAATCGCTCTATCACCTGTGAAACACGCACACTCCAAGCTTAGTAGAAATTCAAATCATGAACGCAAGCAAATTGAATAATAAACCCCAGTGAAAGAATTTGCAGCGTTTTTTGGTTGAGAACCGATTTACGTGCTCTATGCATATCTCCTGAAATTCAATAATCGCTCTATCACCTGTGAAACACGCACACTCCAAAGCTTAGTAGAAATTCAAATCATGAATGCAAGCCAAATGAATAAAATTGAATGATAAACCCCAGTGAAAGAATTTGTAGCGTTTTACCTACATTTACGGGAATGCTTCAATCCGTGTATCGGCTATAAACCCTTTTAGGAGTTCACTCCAGTATCCACATTACCACATCACTACTACGTCACTAGGTTACTGATATCAAAACAAAAACAATAATAAACCAAAATAACGCGAATGTTGGCACCATAAATCGGGCCAGATCGGGAATGGTTTGACCTACGGACCTGGGGAGGGGCTCATTCGATTCCTCGTAGAGTGTTCTTCAAAAAGAGTACAAATTCAGGCCGCTTCGACTTTTTTTGTAGGTTTTTAGGGATTTTACAAAACTTCGACAACCCTTAAAGGGCACTTTAAATTAAGTGAGAGAGCTGGCTCAAGAATTGGGGCGTTGTCGGACCAACATGGATTTTTCCTGAACATTTCAGATCTTTTGTTCCAGCCGTTTGGGAGAAATCTTGCGTACGGCATTTTTTATTGCAGATTCGGATTCTACACCTTTGAAACGTAAACCATGAAATTTTCAGGGGGGCTTAGAATTTTTTTTCAAGAGCGATTACAACGGTTTATTATTGAATAATAAACCAAAAATTGAGTTTCATAAAACTATGAAACTTATGTGAATTCCATCAAAATTGATGGAATCGTTTGTTAATAAACGTTCAACAATCTTCAGCACATACTAAGCAACGATTTTGTGAAACTATATTTTTTATAACGTTTTTAAGAGTTTTGGTTCTTCGTTCAACTATAAACGGTCATAATCCATCACGATTCCCCTCCCACCATTAAAATACATTCGTACCTGACCATCTGTCCATCTCCTACAGGTTTTCTTCTATTGTGTTCAGTAAACAGTAAAGGAAGTATAAAACGATGATGCTGTTGAGCAATATTTCAGCCTCTGGGATACGTCAGATTGAAAGTGATTCGGGAGTGTGGACCTCTTCTACCTGATATGTTCTGTGATGGCGATAATTACTTCCTTTTATAAGTTAAGTAAGTACTGGGTGCAAATCCTTGGAATAGGAACCTCAAGTTCAGTTACAAGCTAAACAAAAATGTGTCTGGCTTGCTGAGGAAGGTATAGATTAAGTTCTACTACATCAGGGTTCTTAACTTCAAATTCACATATATAAAAGTTTGACACGATATATTCAACTACGAGCAAATAATTTAGTTATTATTAGCAATGCTGAGTATATTGTCCCTGCAAACAAGGCAAAACTAAATTCTGGGGACAATAATTTTTTATAACCCACTGAACAAAATTTGAGGATTGTTTCTTCAGCCTTTTCTAGATCCTGTAGAATCAATGATCAGGTAGTCCTGTTATATAGTAGCAGAAGTGGACCAACCGACTGCCCACTCATATGGAGTGAGTGCGACTGAAAACCCATTTCGCAGGCATCCCTGCAATATCCCCAAAACTGAGAGCAACCCAAAAAGATAAAGAGGTTTTTGGGAACGGAGAATGGACCCCGTCTGTCACTAACTCTCCAAGAGGAAGAGAGGAAAATATAACGTAAATGGGGCATTACAACCTCAAATTCAACTCCACCAAACACCTACACGTATTTTTCTTGTTTTGTGTGTATTCAAAAACATTTTTTGATAGGTGGCGACCAAAATCAATTTTTTACAGTTTCTTAAATCACAATAAGTCTTTGGTGACAGAGTTTTGGTTTATTATTCAATGATAAACCATTGTAATCGCTCTTGAGAAAAAAAAATTCTAACCCCCCTGAAAATTCCATGGTTTACGGTTCAAAGGGTGTAGAATCCGAATCTGTAATAAAATGTAGTGATGTGGATACTGGAGTGAACTCCTAAACGGCTGTGTAGCCGATACACGGGTTGAAGCATTCTGATAACCATAAAAAAAAAAAAACGCGGCAAATTCTTTCACTGGGGTTTATTATTCAATTGGCTTGCGTTCATGATTTGAATTTCTACTAAGCTTTGGAGTGTGCGTGTTTCACAGGTGATAGAGCGATTATTGAAATTCAGGAGGATCACGAATATGATCAACTGATCAATCCAAATAGGTATTTTGGTTGAAAACAGATTCACGTGCTCTATGCATATCTCCTGAAATTCAATAATCGCTCTATCACCTGTGAAACACGCACACTCCAAAGCTTAGTAGGAATTCAAATCATGAACGCAAGCCAATTGAATAATAAACCCAAGTGAAAGAATTCGCAGCGTTTTTTATCATTAATTATTTGCATTTTACGATATTATTTACAACAAGCATGCCGAAATGACACCATTGCTCGTTTCATTGTGAAGCATTTTAGGACCGTAGCTTAAGACGTGCTTCTCTTGTTGGGACCGAATCGTGATCGTGAGGGTAGCACTGAAGCCTGGATGATAAACTTAATAAGAAGATCTTAACAATGTTTGCATTTTATCAAGGTTTACGGCTCTGTTTACGGAACTATAGCGGGAACGGGATACGAGGGAGGACGAGCAAGATGAAGCGGCTCTCGGACCATCTAATTTACTTTTATGTCCCCGTTTCGGTTCAAGTTGTTAGATCCGGAGAAAAAGCTAATAAGCGCAGGAAGCAATAATCGGATAAGTCAACCGGGATGGGGCTCTCAGATGGGCTCGGACGGTGGGTGATTCGGGAAGGCAAACAGCGGGGTTCCCCAAGTGCTGCCGGGTGGACTAAATCAATACCTATCTTTGTTTCGCTCATCTGGCAACTATCCGTTCAGTTAAGTATCGATCCCGAACGATAACTGCACTTTATCGTTACAATATTATTGATAATTTGGTATTCTAGTATGGCATACTTTTCCACCGTTGTTTTATCCACACGTTGCACACAATTCAATCGCCAACCCCTATTGAGAATATCGGCAATGATTTTTAGCTTCCAGTTAAAGACCACGACAAACTTTACTTTTCAATACCTGGTCATTTCATAGAAATTGGTTCATTACAATAACACCCTCAATGAATCTATCAAAACATTTCAAGGATAAATTGTGTTTGGCTTGATTTGCTATTAACGTAACCTGGTCACGTCTGCTAGGCAAAAATAACGTCCCAATCAGTAAAAAATTGATATTTTCTATGCAGTAGTTCGCGCAGTGCTCTACTACAGTTCGCAGGTATGGGGCTGGCAGGAATACGACCAACTAGAAAAGTTAATGAGGTACTTTGTGAAAAAGGTATTAAAGTTGCCGCAGACCACGCCTAATTATTTTATATGTAATGAATTAAACCTTGTAAATTTGTATCAGCACACTCTGTGGTCGCACCTGGAGTATCTGAGTCGCGTACTGAATCAGCCTGCGTCGAGGCTGACCAATTTTCTGGACAATGAAATAATAAAAAATTGCTCATGGTACACTAGTGCGAGAACTTGGGCAGACGTTTCCAATTTTACAACCTCATTTAGAAAGATGAAAAATTCATAACCTAGCATGGGATTGCTCAAAAATAAAAGACGAATAAGTAAAACGCTGCAAATTCTTTCACTGGGGTTTATTATTCAATTGGCTTGCGTTCATGATTTGAATTTCACTAAGCTTTGGAGTGTCGCTGTTTCACAGGTGATTGAGCGATTGTTGAATTTCAGGAGATATGCATAGAGCACGTAAATCTGTTCTCAACCAAAATACCTATTTGGTTTGACCAGTTGATCATATTTGTGTGCCTCCTGTAATTCAATAATCGCTCTATCACCTGCGAAACATGCTCACTCCAAAGCTTGTAGAAATTCAATCATGAACGCAAGCCAATTGAATATTAAACCCCAGTGAAAGAATTTGCAGCGTTTTTTTAATGGTTATCAGAATACTTCAACCCGTGTATCGGCTAAAAACCCTTTTAGGAGTTCACTCCAGTATCCACGTTCACTACGTCACTAGGTTACTGCGATCAAAACAAAAACAATAATAAACCAAAATAACGCAAATGTTGGCACCATAAATCGGGCCATACATCGGAATGGTTTGAGCTACGGACCTGGGGAAGGGCTCATTCGATTCCTCGTGGAAGTTCTTCCAAAAGAGAGCAAATTTAGGCCGCCTTGACTTTTTTTTGAGGTTTTTAGGGATTTTACAAAACTTTGACAAACCTTAAAGGGCACTTTAAATTAAGTGAGAGTGGGGCGTTGTCGGACCAATATTGATTTTTCCTGAAAATTTCAGATATTTTGCTCCAGCCGCTTGGGAGAAATCGTGCGTACGGCGTACGGTAAATTTGTATTGCGGATTCGGATTCTACACCTTTTAGAAACGTAAACCATGAAAAGGGGGGTTGTTAGACATTTTTTTTTTTTTCAAGAGCGATTACAATGTTTATTATTGAATAATAAAAAAAATAATCACCATTCCAAAGTGAATCATTCATGTGTACGTACAAATAATAACTTTCTGATTTCGAATGTGATGAAACCTAGGTGTGAGCTCTTCGATCTAAATGCTATGCCTAATAGAAATGACAGGCAATACAGTTGTGCGATGTGTAACCTTTCAGTGCCCGAAGACGCCACGCATTTTTTGGCAATTTGTCCGGTTCTGGCAGAGTACCGTAAGAGGTTTTTTGGAGAGAAAGCCCTTTGTATGGATCATCTTTTAGAGTACCTATCTGAAAGGAGAAAACTGGTCCAAGTTGCACATATATGTTGTTTATGCCTGTCGTAATAGGAAAGAATTACTGTCCCATTTCAACTATTTCTAGTCCCTCCGAACAAATTTAAGCAAGAAGTAAGAAATTATAATAATGATAATAGAAAAGTGAAATATAAATGCGAATTTAAATAAATTAAGATCACTTTGAATTAAATTATAACGTAAATTTAGAGTTGTGGATTAAATTATTGATGTACTACGTGATGAGTTTGTTTCACAAATGTATTTGTATGTGTTTTTGTTTTTCTTGCCAACTAGAAAGACGGCTTGAGCCATGTACAATTAGAATGTTGGGTATTTGCTAGTTAAGTGGAATTTTTTTCGAATAAACATTATTATTGATTGATTGATTGAAATCGGTTCAATAATCGAAGAGTTCGGCCTTTTTCAATCAATTTTAGTTTTGTCCTTGATCAATAAGTGATTTTCAATCGATCTCAGTAAAATTTTTAAAGCACCACCCTAAAACCTATAATCTTCCAAATTGAAAAGAAATCGGAGCGACATATTATGAGAAATCGACGAAAAGTGATATTCAACATTTCCTACTACAATGACGTTTATCGGGGTCCAAACGGGAGCTAACCGGCTCTATCTGTAAAAACGTCGTCAAAATCGAACAAATGAATATAGTTTTGGGTTTGACAAGGATATGCCATATACATGTACATACGTATCTGAACTTACAAGCTTTAAAACGTAAAAAGCAAGAGCACATTTCGATTCTGGAGGAGTAAAAACATTTCGAATTCTTGCATTGATTGATTGGGAACTTTTAAAAATGGCTAAAAACAGATTTCAAAGGAAAAAATAGTAAAACATTTTATTTTAAAATTTTCCAGCTATTGCAATGGGCATAGATTAATAAACTTCTGTTGATATAGGAAACATTTGTCAACGATTTTGATATTTGTTTTGTGGCAGAGTATTACAAAGAAATGTTTCTTAGGACGATGCCAAAAAATTGACCGGAATAGAATTCGCTTAATGAATCATGGTTGCTTTTCATCATCATGGTTGATGTTCTTCTGTCTAACAGATCGTTCAAGTAAGGATTAACGATTTCACAGGGTGACTGCTATTCAGTTCAAGTACCTATTTGGTTTCAGGCGGTAGACACAATTAGGCTGTGAAATCCAAGCTAGATGGTAGAGCATAATTTAAAGGCGCTAACACCTCCAGTCGTCACCGCAAGATGTTCCGCTCGTCTTTTAGCTAATGACTCTATTAGTAGTTATAGTTTTACTCGTTCCCTTCGTACTCGATACTAATTGGGAGTTGGAACGGCTCGTGAGAGGTTTCAAGAGGTGAAAAAAAAACTCCCTGGCGCTAAGGACGACTTATTCTAACTTATGGCCCTTATGTTTGGGTTGAGTCTCCCTTCGGGCGTGGATATTCTAATGTGGTTTTGAAAGATTCCTCCGGGTAAAAAAGAAAAAAAAAACGAGACCGCGTCGTAACTCGTTCGAATTGAGGACAAGATGTGGAAAGGCGTCACAAGTGTTTTTAAAAGGTACCACGCAGCTTATTCTCCGTTGGCGCTGGGCAGACTGTGACATCCTCCTGTCCAAACAGATCGACACTTTACGAGTCAGCGCGTCTGTCTTCGAAGGTTCTGATTTAGGTCAATTGGTTCACGGGGTTTCCCCTTCTGCGTTCGCAGACGCTAGAAAAACCGCTAAACGGTTTCAGGCAACCTTTAGCAAAGGGAAAAAAATGTCTCGTCTGGTTTTTACCTCGTGAACCGGGAAGAATGTTTATGCCGTTTACCAAATTGCTTTGTCATGTCGTTTGTCGACTGTATAAACCAAGTCGTGGCATACCTACTGCGTACAGTATAAAACTCAAGGGCTCCACGACATAATTACTTGCAGACAAAATTTTGTCACTAAGAGCCACCAAAATATCACCCACTTCATAATATGAGGCGTCCACTAGGTTCAAATATAAATAACAATAATTATATACACCTCCTACTCATAGATACCAACGTGCAAACTAAATGTTATCATTGTGAGTACCAAAGACGGGGGAAGGGCAGTTGAACAGCTTTTTGAACTGTGTTGAACATTTTACCAATAACAGCAGCAAATGCACATGAAAAATAATTTATACCGACCATTTAGAAACCCAAGAAGCAGTTGGGCTGTGGATCATATGTCAGTGGGGCGTCTTGTAAGCACAAGTTTCCTTACTATCATTCATCAAAAGTCAACTTAATAACTTAATAATTTGTTAACTTTACTAAAATATTCTTACTTGTTTGAATAAGCCTCTAGACAGTCCCCTCTTAATTCCATTAACTTTAGTGGCTGCAGTTAACTCAAAATTTGTGGGTAGTTGAAGGATTAATTCAAAGTGATACCACAAGATATACATCGCAATTACATTAATAATACCTACTGTGCATGAGCGAACTTAAAATTATTCAGAGGATAAACATTGAATTCGTAGTCAGAGGCAATACGTCGAAACATTTCGATCAATTTTGATATACATAATAATTGTATTCTAATGTAGTTTCCACCAACGAGGTATATCCACACATACACACCTACTAAGTGTTTCTGATTCTTAAATATACAATTGTGGATCTATGTTTCGGGGGAGTTCTAAAACGCTTTACATAGCAATGTTGTACTTGCTGAAATGTATTCATCTACAAAAATACATACGTCCAAAGACTAGATTTTATGTTTTATGGGCTAATTATTACTTTTAATCAATCGTGATTCGATCAATAATGGATGAGGTACCACCCTAAAGCACTCCTTTCATTTCAATGCAATATGATATACAGGGTGTCCCAGGAGTTATGCACAATCCGACTCCTACGTGTTCTACAACTTATTTCCGACCAAAAATGCCTCGTAGCAATTTTTTGGCAGATGCCTCGTTTTCAAGCCATTCGCGATTTAAGATTTTTTTTGTGTTTTCGATCTTAAGTCATTAAAACTGTCATAACTCCCTCAATTTTGGAGATGGCTCAAATTTGATGACACCGTTGAAAAGAGCGTTAAATTTTCTATCTATTTGATGTCAGAAAACTTTTTTAAATTGCATTGAAGATGTGCAATTGCTGCGCGAAATGGCAGTTTTGTCAAAATCTTGAAATCGCCTGTTTTTCATCTCGCCTAGAAACCCCATGAATGCTTGACGCAGAACTGTGCAGACCTGGTAAAACGTGCGCCAAAATGTCAGCTTTCCAACGGTGTAGTCGTTTTGCTTTTAAAAAATATTTTTAGTTGAGGAAATAGTGTTTAACTGCAGAAAAACGCATGTTTTCTGTTAAAATTGAGGCTTTTCCAAAAGTCTCGAAGATGAATGCAACTCATCGCAGTCGGAAATGAGTTGTAGAACGCGTACGAGTCGGATTGTGCATAAGTCGTGGGACACCCTGTATCATTAAAAAAGACCTAATGTTTGAAAATTGGGAAAGCTACGGAGGAGGCATTGTCTTGGTCAGGGGCACGGGTATGCAATGACCCGCACGACTCCCAGGTCTTGAAGGAGGGGTTGCTTTGTGCGCCGTGTATTATCTACCCCAATCTGATTTGACCGTAGCATTGGGTGTTGCAATGTTGATAATTTGTTGTTTCTGACCAAATTCAGTTTAAGTAAAATGTTTATTGACTCGAACATGTCATCCAGTTGTTGGACAATGGTATCGAAGTTGGTGGCAAAGTCAGGATAATCGAAGATCCGAGAGACAGTTTGTGTTCATTTACGATCGATTGCGATAATTTGCTTTTAGTTGAGTAGCTATACCACAAGTGAGTGTGTTGATATGATTTTTTGTGTACGGTTTTGCCAATGCTAATGCTTCTGAAGCAGCAAGAGAGTCACACTCCTCCTGTGTACAACTCACGCCCTAGCGAACACGTCGGATAGTATGAGGAAAAAATATTGGTAGATAATATTGTTTATGTCACTGATCCTTCCTTATCTAGTAAACTATCTGTTTTTTATCTACTAATTTTTTGTCACTAAGGTTTTGGTTATTACTACCAGCTCTTCGATTATCCTGACTTTGGCCGGACAGCTTAGAAATGCCGTAGACGCTGTTCACAAACGAACGGGTTTATGCATCCGACAAAACTAACTTAAATCGTCCCTTGAAAGGTCTGGTGTTGTCACCATTCGATTCAGCAGGAAAAGTTACGTATATCCCGCCACCAACCTTTTTTCGTCAAGACTTTTGGAAAAACCTCAATTTTTAACAGAAAACACACGTTTTTCTGCAGTTGAACACTATTTCCTCAACTAAAAATATTTTTAAAAACCCAAACGACTACACCGTTGGAAAGCTGACATTTCGGCGCACGTTTTACAAGGTCTGCACAGTTCTGCGTCAAGCAGTCATGGGGTTATTAGGCGAGATGAAAAACAGGCGATTTCAAGATTTTGACAAAACTGCGATTTTGCGCAGCAATCGCACATCTTCAACGCAATTTTAAAAAAGTTTTTAGGTAGCAAATTCAACGCTCTTTCCAACGGTGTCATCAAATTTGAGCTATCTCCAAAATTGAGGGAGTTATGACAGTTTTAATGACTTAAGATCGAAAACACGAAAAAAATCTTAAATCGCGAATAGCTCGAAAACGAGGCATCTGGCAAAAAATTGCTACGAGGCATTTTTGGTCGGAAATGAGTTGCAGAACACGTAGGAGTCGGATTGTGCATTACTCCCGGGACACTCTGTATAGATAATTCCGATTTCCTCAAGATCTTAATGGTTTATTACTTTCAATCTTTGCAATTTTTAATACGCTCTAAAGTCAGCAGATTTCTCAGTAGCAAGTAAATAATAGTAAATGCCTCCCGACCAACTCCATGCCTCTGGTTCCAATTTGTCCGACCCAGTCCGATTGCCCGCAATAAATCACTACTGACCTGGTTTCACTTTCTCAACCGGCACTTGACACATTTTCAGGTAAGAATTCAGTTTTCAACGTCAGATGCTACAACGTGAGAGCCTATTCAAGACCACCAATCGATGCATTTTGTGTTCCACGCAGATCAAGTTTTGTTGAGTTCCTTCAATAGTCATTCTGTTCACAGCAGTAGTTGAAACGGAGGCGATAGAGAGAACTGAAAAAATCCTCCTTTTAGTGATTGTTGTCTCCAGATGTTAATAAGTTCCCTTTTTTCCATCGATGAGGACATGCAGAACGTACGAACAAAAGAACGATTTCAAGGCGAAAGAAGATTTTGGTGAAATCAGCCTCGAAGAATTCTGGTTACAGCTCCTCTCCATGTATCCTGCTGTTGCAAGAGAAGCTCCCACATCGCTTATTCCTTTTGGCACGACCTGTGTGTGTGAATTGAGGTTTCCTACTTTGTCTATCATCAAACTGAAAATTCGGTATCGTTTGGGCATCGAATCCGATTTGAGATGTTCTCTATCCTCATTGTAAACCAATATAAAGTCTTTATTGCCAACTCAAATGAGCCGCTATCATCCTTCACACCCACTTTGCTTCCCAGTTCGTGTCTGACGGTGAATTCGTCGATTGAAATGAAATCCATTCGTAGTTCCCGGCAAATATAAAGCATTTTCCTTAGCCGTGTCAACATTCGGCTAATATGTGCGTCCCACCCTAATCGCTGGTCAATTTCGACTCCGAGATTCACAGGGCAAACGCAGGCACTGTGAATTTCACAGCTTGGTCCATGGCACTTGATGTTTCCCAATTTCGGGATGCCCGCCCCTGTCAGCCCAAAGGCAATGAAGTGTGTTTTTTGGAAGTTGAGTTTCATCCCCAATTTATTGAGACATGCAAACCACTCGACCCAGGCTGAACATCCATAATTTGCCGTTGTTCCAATGAAATGTAAATAGGTCCTACTCAGTTATTTTAAACTGATGCACCTGTAGTTTTCTTCAATAAGAACCCAATCCTAGATTTCAACGTTTTGTCGTAAGGTACATGTGTCAATGTATTTACACTTTTCTAATTTATTTATGTATTCATAACATTGTATTTCCAGAACGAAGATCAAGTTCGTTGGCCAGCCCGATTTGACCAGTTACAGGGATCAAAACTCATACGTTCGTGGTCCGAAATTAGGCAAAAATGGAATTTTTCATGGGTATCACTTCTGAAGTATTTTTTTAAACTTTCAGCCAATTGAGACTAGTCCTAGGCCTCTGACTGGTAGAAAAGCGAGAAAAGATTTTTCGATGAAATTCTTACAAAAGTTATTGCGTTTTTGTATGTGTTTTTATAGTTTCGGTTTATTATTCAATAATAAACCATTACAATCGCTCTTGAAAAAAAAAAATTCTAACCCCCTCTGAAAATTTCATGGTTTACGTTTCAAAGGGTGTAGAATCCGAATCTGCAATAAAAAATTTTCCGTCCGTCCGCCGTATGCCGTTCGCACGATTTCTCCCAAACGGCTGAAGCAAAAAAGCTGAAATTTTCAGGAAAAATCCATGTTGGTCCGGCGACGCCCCAATTCTTGAGCCAGCTCTCTCACTTAATTTAAAGTGCCCTTTAAGGGTTGTCAAAGTTTTGTAAAATCCCTAAAAACCTCAAAAAAGGACAAGGCGGCCTAAATTTGTACTCTTTTTGAAGAACACTCCACGAGGAATCGAATGAGCCCCTCCCCAGGTCCGTAGGTCAAACCATTCCCGATCTATGGCCCGATTTATGGTGCCAACATTCGCGTTATCAGCAACCTAGTGACGTAGTGATGTAGTAATGTGAATACTGGAGTGAACTCCTGAAAGGCTTTGTAGCCGATACACGGGTTGAATCATTCTGATAACTATAAAACACGCTGCAAATTCTTTCACTGGGGTTTATTATTAAATTGGCTTGCGTTCATGATTTGAATTTCTACTAAGCTTTGGTGTGTGCGTGTTTCACAGGTGATAGAGTGATTATCGAATTTCAGGAGGCACACGAACATGATCAACTGAACAATCCAAATAGGTATTTTGGTTGAGAACAGATTTACTTGCTCTATGCATATCTCCTGAAATTCAATAACCGCTCTATCACCTGTGAAACATGTACACTCCAAAGCTTAGTATAAATACAAATCATGAACACCAGCCAATTAAATAATAAACCCCAGTGAAAGAATTTGCAGCGTTTTTTATTGTTATAGAATGCTTCAACCCGTGTATCGGCAACAATTTGACAGTATCTAGTGGTAAGTGATTCGAAAATTCGCTCATTTGATCATTCTACATGAATGTTTGAATTATTATTACTTTTTTCAATCTGAAATTTACATAATTCATCTTGTTAACTAGCTAGTTTCTACTGCAATGATTTTGTAGTAGGAATTGACTCGTAACTCCGAAGCCTTCAGCAACAAGATTCTATGGAGACACCGGAAAGCGGTGGGTACCTTCATTGGTCTGAACTTCACAATAAATTGTCTTTGAGCTCGCAGCTTGTTCTCCCAGCGAGGGAGGAAGTATAAACTAAGGGTGAGTAAGGTAGTCGTTGTCGAGGAAAAAATAGCCCCCGAAGGTAGATACGTGCTTGTACGTGTACACTTGCTCGACCTTTCAAAACATCATCGGCTCCTGTTGATGAGGGGGCGTGGGCCGATGTGGGGGCGCTAGTTGCCGCAAGGTGGACAGATGATCCTCCGCAGGTGCTTTCGTAACCGGCAGATGCCGAGTTTTTACCAGTAACTTACCGATATTTCGATTTTTCTCTTATTATTATTAAATTCATAAGACACGGGCCGCTACCTGACGTCCTTCTTCGCTCCCTCTTCTTGCATACTAAGATTTTTTTTTTTCAGAGGATAAATTACACAAAAGCTGTTTGTGCTGGGGTACCCGAAACTAGAGGCTGCTTGCGTGGCAGTTTTTAACCAACACCTGTAAGATAATGAGTCGCCTTTGTTTTTCTGTAGGTACCTATCGGAAGGATCGAAACCTGACTTAATCCGGGAAGCAGTTAACTATCGGTACCAATCATCTCGAACGCGTGCTTTTTAGCTGAAGAAAATTGATCCAGAAGGCACCAACTCAGTAACTCCCTATGTAATTTTGCGGAAGCGGGAGTATAACGGGCGAAGGTTGTTTGATGCTTATTCAGCAATCTTACGACCTGCCAGTTCACTTGTAGCGAACCAGCAATTACTAGCCCCTTCATATTCGATAAGTCCGCTCCCGGATCACTCCACCAATTATCAGATACCTATTTTATTAACATCAGAATTTAAAGTTATTTTAAGTCTACATCTCACACTGCCACAGCACTTAGGTACCAACGCCTTGGGGGCCAGAGGGAGGAAATGGAGAGTCAGAACAAACAATATTGGAGGAAGGGTTCGTAACCAGGCTTTGCTAAATAGGTATAACAATGGAGTCAGGGAATGAACTAGGTGCCCCTTCCAAGTGACTGATGCGGTGAGCTCATGCTTAGCAGTGTCATAAACAGGAAGGGGGGAGGGGTCCATACTCGCCACAACCTTCGAATAGGGGTTTGGGATTAACAAAGCAAAACACCTTCCTAAGTATCATGTGCGTTTACAAGTAATTTAAAAACAAATTACAAGTCAAAATGATCAAATTTAAAAATAAAAACTCGATATTGTAACTAAAAAAAAAGAGAATCACTAGTTCCGATGATTCTCAAAGCTTCGTAACATTTAGATATTCCCATATGTGTAAACAGGGTTTCTATGTCAAAACGTTTCAAATCATCGAGGGATTTTTCCAGTAATTATTATTTTTGAAAATCGCTCAAAATACAAATTTTATTTTGAACTCAAATTTAAAAAGATAACCACTCTAGTGTTATTTTTCACTCAGAAAACTATGATTATTGGATTGAATTATTTGATAAAATTAATTGATTTACAGTTCAAGGTGCTTAAAATCCAAACATAAAATGAAAAAAAAATGAACCAAAAATCTATCCGTCTGACCAGGGACGTAACCAGGCCGTATTTTGCCCGGGGCAAGAAATAAATTTGCCGCCCCCGCGAAGTATACGTTTTCCATCGCCTTTGTCCTTCCTTGTAGGCCTACTGCATTCCTTATTTATATTATTTTTCCTTTTAGTAAAAATATTCAAAATTTACTCCAAACGGCCATGATATTTCAAAGAACTTGGTAAACTGTCACTTTTTTGCCTATTTGGCGCCCCTCTAACTTCGGCGCCCGGAGCTGCCCCCCTTGTTACGTCCCTGCTTCTGAAGTATCCCATCCTTTCTCCAAAACTATTGGCCAAAATTAATGAAACTTGTAAAAACTCGACGCTGGGCGCCTCGCTGGGGGACCCAGCCATCTGGACCCGGATGCTTACTGCTTACAACCACAATTATCAGCGGAACAAATCCAAACGTCTTTTTGTTTCACAAAAACTTCTATCGCAATAACGAAAGAGCAAACAGTTATTTGATTAGTTAGTCCGAAGTGGTAACCTATCAGACGTTTGTTGATTTGAATTCGTCCATTGGTGGTATTGTTTAACACGTTGACTGCCATGGCTACGTAGGCCGAGGGTTCCGCTCAGGCTAAAATTTTTTTTTTTGAAAATTCTTGTAGAAACACCTCTGAAAAATGATATTTTGATGGGCCGGGCGACCTTTTGACGAAACCATGGTCTCAGGGACCCAAAAAACCTGAGTACCACTTTGGTACTCACTGGCCCAGGAGTGAACCTTTTGCTGAGTACCAGTTTGGTACTCACCCCTAATTATCTCATAAAAAAAGGTAAAAATAGGTTGTAATGATTATCTGTCAACGCTAACATCTTGCACAAAACTATTTATTCAAAAAAATTGGCCGAACCCTGTCTCAAATAAGAAGGTACCTAAATCATCGGTTTTTCAAAACCATACTCACTTTAATACAGACGGAAAAATACGATGCTAAGCACTGTACATGGATGCTAACGCACCTCTTAGAAGATTTACACAGCGTTCTAGTTCCGAAAACAGTTCATAGAGTGTCAAGAGTCGAAGACGTCAGGATCGTAGGTGAGTACCAATTTGGTACTCATGGCCTACGGGTAACCCTCTCTGAGTACCAATTTGGTACTCACTGGCAGTCAACGTGTTAAATTGCAGAAATTCAAGTCGTTGACTGAATCCCGAAAAACCCTATTAGCCAACCGAAAAGAAACTCGAGTCACACAATCGGAATCGGATGAAAACTGTAGGTACAAGAACTTTAGTTGTCTAAAACACAGATGCTACCATTGACTAGCGAACACAAATATAGTGTACTGGACTACGTCCAATGACATCAGCGTTGATTACTTGGAATAAGGACACGGAATGATTATTTGTTTATGCCTACAATAACCATAGGATATCCCTGAACCCAAATGGCGTCGAGTTTAAGGGGTAGCAGTTTCAAGAATCAAGAATGGGGAACTTTCCATATCCATCACATACCTGAGGAATGATGGAAAATACTGAGGTAAACATTAGAATGAACAGGATTGTAAGTAATTAGAGACTTTTGGGTGGACGACGACTAGGAAACCGTGGTCGACGAGTTGAGGCAAGCAGTTGGATGCTAAAATTTCCATGACGAATAGCATCAAGGCTACCGGCTGTTGAAATCACGTTTAACGTGACGTCAACATTCATAGGAAGTTGTATACTGTCGTTATTGTGGATTGAAGTTTGTGTTATTGAGTTGAAGTTGTATTTTGTGGATTGTTGACAAACAACACAGACGTTCGTTATTGCTACTGCGTGCAAAAAAACTTGTACAATTCCGAAAACGGAATATGAGAAATAGGTAAAATAGGTTATAAATATGTAAGGTTACGTTACTGCCCACTCGTCAAGGAGAGACGTAGAGGAGAACCGCGGGAAACCGATTTCAGACGGTTCGTCATGACGGCTTGCATGACGGACGGGACGTCACGCATGCGCAGTCTGCATATTTTCCCCAGACAGTAGCGTCAACGTCGTCGCGTAAACTGCACTAAAAAGTCTCTGTTCTCTGCCACAACAGGTTCTCAATTGACAGTCATATTCTATTCTTCAATTGTGCCCCCACTTTCATATGAAAACATGTGGAATGAATCAAAATCAGCATTTTCTACAACTTGCTTAAGATGGCAAACATCCTTGGGGGCTACTATAATTGTAGCTATTACGATGAGGAAAGTAAAACTTTTACGAGTAGATAATTTTTAATTTACCACAATTCTGATATTAATACATAAAATGAAAATGTACATAAATAGATTTAATACATAAAAGTTTTGGAATATCCCATTACCCAATATTACGTTACTCAGAAGATGAAATATTTTGAGCTGCAGCGAGGAGCATGTCATGCAGTTCTTTCGCGAAATTTACTTGAGTTCTAACCTGCAAACGAAAATAATATCAGAAATAATAGCGATAATAAAATTAAACTAATATCTTGGCTGGGTTCTTTTATGAGGTTTCATCAGAATTGAAGTACACGTACACGACTAGGACCGATAGCTACATGATTGAAACAACTAATAAAAGGCTAATAAATGTCTTAGGAACGAATGATGAGAGATGCATTCTTAGGAAGTATTTAGGTCAGCACCCGTAACTCTACACAATCAAGAAATTTATTGTATTGATGTAAATGAGATTAAAATAAAAATTATGCCAGGCTTCACATATTTTACCCATTGCACTCCCAAATTTTCAATGATGCTATTGGTGGTACGAATCCTAAATAAAACCCACGAAATTAAAACATTGGAACGAAGCAAAGAAAAGAGAACAAAACTTGGAAAGTAGAGAATAAAACTCTTTGAATGTTTTATTAATTGAGCTTTAGCGTCTACAAAGTCAATGAGTTCAAACCCAAAGTATTGGGCAGGTGTAACAAAAACAATTCCAGGCCCTTTCACAACTTACCTATAACCCTATGTGGTACGATGAAGTCCCTGCTTGATGTAACCATATAATAAAATTTCGTTCAAGAGCAAACGTATAATAACGTATGAGGTTTGATACAAGGTATGCATTACCTAACTTTTTATTTTTCCCAAAAGGAAGGAAGGTGGAAATTTAAATTTAAACTGTTTTGAACAGCATAGCTGACAAATGGGCCCCACTTAGAACACGGAAATTTTCCGTTCATCCGTTTGCTGAATTTTTTGGTGAACACTTCCGAGCATTTAAACAGGTAGTTCGGCACCACAGGAGTGAAACGAACCCCAACGAGTTCCAGGGACTCTTCATTTTGATAGAGTATGTAGTACTTTGATTGCAGTATGGTGCGCAATGTCGAAAAATGGGATAATCGGATCTTATTTTTTCGAGGAAATTGACCGAGAAAACGGCTTCTTCAGGGTAGGTATTCGAAATTAGGGCTCCCATTAGTCAAATACTCTGCTCAAAACCGTGTAAATTTAAATTTACAATACTGCAACGAAAAAATAAAAAGTTAATACATTTTTCGTTATTTTGTGTTTGTTTTTATTGTGTAATCCATTCGTCCTGCATTCTCCATCCTGTATCGAACATAATACGTTATTTTACTGAACATTTCGCTCTTGAACGCAATTTATTTTTGTTTACATCAAGCAGGAACTTCATAGTGTCCCATAGGGTTACAGAAAGTTAAAAACAGACCAGGGGGTATATAAGGGGCGGGGGGGGGGGGGACCCCTCCGAAATTTGGAAAATATAAATTAATATTGTATTTTTGGTCCAAAATAATGTTAATAAAAGAACCTTTGTATCAATCATGTTTTTTTTACACCTTTCCAAGTTATCAACTGAATATTATTTAGGCCTAAACTAGGTATGCTTTCCTCTGAGAAAAGAAACAGTTTTCTATCAGTTTTTTTTTTAGTGCTAAAATAGCTGAACATGTGATTTTTGACACCTGTTTTGAAAAACTTTCCGGACCCCCCTATGAGGGGGGGGGGGGGGTAAGGAATAACCCTCAGACCCCCCGTTTTCTCGGCCCCCTCCGAAAATATTACATATATACGCCACTGGAACAGACCTGGAATTGTTTTACTGAAACCTGCGCTATACTTTGAGTTTGTTCCCCCCCCCACCCTTTACTACCAGCAGTTATACCAGGTATTGAAAGGAAAAATATTTTAGGCAGACTTCTAATACACTGATATAATTATGTAGCAATCCTGTGTTTCGCTCATGTGTCCTTATAGATAATATTCCATATTTTCCTAGTCTAGAGAGTATCATAATTATTCATATAACATATGAATGTAACTCAATATTCCTGTCACATAGGATATTTACTTATTCCCTTCATCCAACATAGATAATATATAGATCGCCAACAAGGAATAGTAATAGTAACACCAAATAACGAAAATAGTATTAAATAATAATACCTTATTTCAAATTTCAAGTAGTTGATTCTCTTATTTTCTTCATTTATAAAGAGAAACTATCGACTAATAAGATACATGTAGATATAACAGCTAAACCATAAAGCAGAATGTTTTACCGTGGACAGATACTGAGGGTATGTGAGAGCATTCATGTCTTGGTTAGGCATAGGTTCACTTCTGGTAGGCATTACAGTCAGATTAAGATAAGTCTGGTTGCTTCTTCCCTGATTCAAACATTCGATCGATGTTTTCTGAAGAAAAAAATCAAGTAAAAGGATAAGAAAATAGAATAAACTCCTCAATTAAAAATGCACATGAAAATGTCCACCCATGCTATTTTATTCAAGATTTATTACTTCAATATTTCGACATCAACACCTTCCTATGACCTGCAATACTATTTTCGAGTTCCAGGTGTTTATCACAATAAGAGATAATTAAGAGGTTTTATTAAATTTTTATTGATTATTGACTAAGTCACTTTTATTCAAGATAACAAAACAGATAAGTTTGAAGTGAATGTGATAATGAGTATAAATAATGTTAATAAATAACTCAAAAAGTGAAATAAAATAATTTTAAAACATTTTTGGAACAAAACTTTGATTTTCAACTTTTGGTTAGATAATTTTGTACATAATAGAAATAATGGAAGTAAAAAATATGAATATTCGAGGAGAAAAAGTATTTTGCATGGCAGGAACAACTGAACCCCTGAGCATGTAGTTACTTGGTAGCACATAGGCCAAGTTGGATGTAGTAGTGAAAAAACTAATAGTGTTAATGCACTAATTGCAATGCAAGTAGAGATGTTCGATATTTCTGTACCGGTGACGAAGTCACCAATATATTGGTGACAAGGAACTGGAAAAATCAGTGACAGATATTTCAGTGACTGCGCTGGATTTCAACACAAAGTACTACTATTTGCAGGCGCGGGATTGGAATGGGAGCTAGGCCGCTCTGGCCTATGTCACTGAATCTCACATCGGATATCTACTTATGGTTTCTGTCACCGCATCACCGCTTAGTGACAAATAATAAATAGTACTAAATAAAATTGAGAAAAGGAAAGACGATTGTGGACTCTAGAATGTGGAGGTTGAAAGAGTTAAGAGATTCTCAGGCAAAGGGGGCGATGATGATTCCAAATGCACTCTAGCGGGATTTTGTCCAACCATATTGTCCACCAGCCTTCTCCGTCATTTCCTTGTGAATAGTATCGTTTTTCTGAATTAATTTGCTACAAAAATCTGTGTGACAATGCCCTTCCAGTGCTCTGAGTCATTTTCTATTTCTCCATTCAAATTCAAGCTCCAAAGAGAGCGGAAAGAAGATTGATGGTTGGACGAAATCCCGCTAGAATGCGTTCAAAACTGTCATTGCCCTCTTTGCCGAAGAATCTCCTGAAAGAGTTGGGAACTCTATAACACTGTTATCAGTGAAACCTTCCTTGAGACTACACGGCTAGAGATGTTCAATATTTCTGTACCAGTGACAAAGTCACCATTAATATATTGATATGATGACTTTGTCACGGATATAATTTTGGGACTTTGTCATTTCTACAGAAATATCGGTACATAAATATTTAAACCTAAAGAATTTCTGTTATTATTCTGCATGAATTTATGTTACCATTCGTAAGTTCCTTAAAACATAACGTTTTCGTGTCATAAAATAAATTTTGAAAGCGATGAATGTGTTTTTTTAATTTCCTCTCACTCTTATTCAGAAGTTTAAAATTTAGTAAAACATTTTTATACATATACAAGAATAAAAACATATTATTATTATTTTAACTGTGAAGCAATCCCTCTTTAATCATAAAAATTTATGTTCAACATCTCTTTTTATGCTTCCTTACTTCAAAAAACTGTGACTGCGCCACATTTCATTCATTTCCACTCTCTGTCACCGATTTCCTTGTCACTGGAACCGAAGTCACCGATATTTGTAAGTCACTGGATCGCACATCTCTAAATGCAAGTTGCCTATTTTCAATTCCCACATTAGTATCTTCTGAGCATGGAACTACAATCCTGGATCCATGAGCAAGAGAAACCTGTGAGGTACAACAATTGTGAACTAACCAACCGATAGACACGTCATCAACAACCGGGATTTGCGTGGCTGTTTCCACTTTCCAAGTTTTGAAATACGTAGGTTACGCTAACTTTCAATGTGATTGCCGTGGCCGACTACATTTCTTTTAGTATTCGTTCCATTCCTCATAAGTTTATCCCACGCGTCAGTCCATCGAACATTATTCGTTTCTATTTCTACATATTTTTCGCGTAGGCTATTCCACCAAAATGAAATTTCTCGTACTTATCGCATTAGTTACTCTCGCCACGGAAGGGTTTTGTGCAATTTGCACGAATCCAGAGGTGGAATCCAAAACTTATACGACTGAAGATGGTACTGTCATCACCAACGTCGCATACGTAGCTCAGTTTTCACTGAAATGTAGCAACGGGGCGAAGGAAATTCCTCTTTACGCCGAAGTTGGTGGCAAAACGTACCCAGTTGTTCTCTACGGCAGGGAACATTACCAGGTAAGCGCTGTTTATTGCATTGAATATATAAATTGTTCAACAGTTCGGTAGAACAACCTCATTGAATAGATATAAGACAAAAAATGTAAATCAAAAACAACTTGAAGAACTAATTTGATGTTCTGTAATGCATTGCTGTATATAGAACATGTCACCTGATCTAGTTTGTAAAATCGGACTGAAAGATGAATGGTGTTTTCTAAAGTGTACAAGCTTAGTCGAAAAGATAAGAAAATTACTACATTTCAATCTGATTGAACCTCAAGTTAGAAACTAAACTGTCGCACAGGGGAATGTGACCTACTCTCCTTTGAAAAAGCATGTCTTAATGTTGGAGGTATATTGTGTGCACATATCTACTTGATAAACGGTATCCCATCAGGAATGTCAGAATGTTTCAAAACTTGTTATCGAAATGGCCTGAAAATTAAATTCTAACGAAATTGCAATTGGCTTTTTTAATTTACTAAAAGGGAGTTTTATCGTGTGAGATCAGTTGAGGAGCTTACTTTCAAAAAGGCACATATCCAGATCTGGGAGAAAACGTTTTTGTTCTCAATTTTCTATCTCTGAATATGAGATGAATCAGATCCCCCTGTCATTTTCGAACAAAACAGAACACATCCATATCAATTCCGAGACTAAAGTTATGTGTTTGCATCAAGAGGTAACAAATCCGTCCCCTACGTTTTTTTCAGTGCCTTGCAATCGAAATGGCACATATCCTCCGAATTTCGTCAGGCGATAAGTCGTGGGTTTTCAAAATGGGACATATCCAACAAGAAGCATTGCGCCTTTGTCTTGACGTTGAATATTTACACGAGACTCGATAGATGGCATGACAAATGGAAATATGGAGTTAGGTAAAGTTTTCAATAAAACCTACAGAATGGAGAATGAATTCTTTCTTTTTCAAAAAAGCCACAAATCCGTGAGTCTTGATCAAAAGGGAACATTTCCAAAGTGAAAATGGATATACAGCCTGTTTTGGAGAAAATTGATTGATATTCTGAGGCATCTTTATCTGTGCCTTCTCACACGTTACTCCGATGAGAAACTGCAGAAAAAAAATCTCCACTAATCTGCAAATTCCTGAACATTTTGTCGGAATGGATATGTGCCTGTTTGAAAGTAAGCTCCTCAGTTATTCCTTGAACCCTGTTGTGAGAACATATTTTTGGAGCATAGTCGAAAAGATGAGAAAATGACTAGATCTTTCAATCTAATTGAACCTCAAGATTTTCAAATACATTTTCTCAGGAACTAAACTGAAGTATAGGGGGAACGTCACCTACCCTTCTTTGAAAATAATATCTTAAAAGTTGGAGGTACATTGTGGGCACAATCTACTTGACAAACGTTTTTCCATCAGGAATATTCATATTGTTTCAAAAATCGAATTCTAATGTCACTGCAATTGATTTTTCTATTTCACTAAAGGGGAGCTTTAAAAAGTGAGATCAATTATTACTTGAAACCTGTTATGAGAACATATTTTCCGATTCTGTTTAGTTTGAATGACAACTATCATATGTGAAAGAGAAACAATGCAGGTATTCATTCATTTCGAATCCGAGTTGTTCCAATTTACAGGTCGGTATAAGAATAACCCCTTTTGCTAATGTTGAAATGGAGGGAATCTAAAACTCTGTAAAATATGAAGACATTTTTCAAAATTATCATAAAATTTAAGAACGGTGGTAATAACGCCAAGTTAGCTGAAACACCCATGTTAGCTGAAAACGATTAAGCGGGGTTTACATTGGTCAAGTTACTTGAATCAAGTTTAATGGAGTCAAGTAACTTGAACCGTGCTTGAACAGTGTAAACGCTTCTTCAAGTGATTTTTACCTCGTTCAAGTAGTGCTTGACCCCTAGATTCAAGTGTCAAGTAAAAGTTGAACATGTTTGATTTTTGGAGTCAAGTTGGCTGCACTTGAAACAAGTAGGAAGGTCTCTTGACCAGTGTAAACACACATTCAAGCTCACTTGCTTCAAGGATTAACCTAAAAATCTAGTGTCACGTTGAGTGGTGTTGTTTTGTTATTGTTTATGTTAAAAGCATCTTTCTAAAAATGAGTTCAAAAAGTGTTAAGTGGACAAGTGATCAAATTATTGAATTCCTGGAGGTGTACGAAAACTATCCTGTACTGTGGAACTCGGGTTTGAGTGAATATAAAAATAGGAATTTAAGAGATGCCGGATTTAAAGGTTTGGTAGACCAATTGAAAACCAATTTTCCCGACATCACCTTGGATGTGGTAAGAGCCAAAATAAAACTAATCAAAACCATTGTCAGCCAAGAATGCATTAAAATTGCGAAATCCAAAAAATCTGGTTCAGCTGCAGATGAACTGTACGAACCTAAACTTAGCTGGTTCCATGCAATTATTACACAAAATTATTGGGAATGTCACAACAATCCCTCCACTTGAATTCAAGTTTGCAAAAATCGTTCATATAGTGTAAACACCAAAATTGATTCAAGTTGACTTGAATCAAGTTAACTTGATTCAAGTAACTTGACCAATGTAAACGAGGCTTTAAGGAGACTCCATCGGATTTATGTTTAAATGATTTCATCAGCCATTTTTTCGTGTTTTCAGGTGAGCTGGGCCGAAGATCTGAAATCCTCCGGCAGCGGAACTTACTCCGTCAACCTGTACGACGAAGAGGGTTACGGACAGATCAGAAAAGCTATGAGGAACAAGGAGGACATTTCTTCCATCAAGCCCCTCCACACGATAACCGTCCGCCACCCGGGCACCTACCAGGGCCCTTGGCTCAACTCTGAATTCCTCGCCGTCGTTCTGTCACTTATCGTCTGGTACTCCGCGTTTTCGACCAAATCCAAACTACTATTGTAATTATCAAATAATTTCCTATTTGAAGTACTGAATAAATCCTTTGTTTTTTAAATAAATAAATTATTTGTAGATTTGTTAGTCTACTGCTTCATTTTGGTAAGTTCCCTTCCATTCTGTTGAATCAGACTATACCATTTCAAACATATATTACATCAGACATCCCTAAACCGTGCTCCATCTGTATTTCTAAATCTTTACTTTTGAATTAAGAAATTTTCATTTTTGAGGATATGTTTTCGGTTTTTTACACAACCACATTCGGGACTAAGAAAGCAAAATGCTTTATGATTTGTAAATCCAAATTAGCATGTTAATCATTCAGAATCAATAATTTTGGTGGAGAATAAGGAAGATTGCAGTGCTGTGTTTCTAGACGTGTCACAAGCTTTTGACAAGGTCTGGCATGAGGGGCTATTAAATAAACTGCAAGGGCTATTACCCCAGCAGTACTGGCACATATTAGAATCCTACCTGTCTAGTAGGTACTTCGGAATTAAAAATTGAAGATGACTTTTCTGACCTGATCTGAGGGGTACCGCAGGGGAGCGTGCTTGGACCATTACTCTACCTAATGTACACGCATGATGTGCCGAGCACAGAAGAAACTACGTTAGCTACATTTGCTGACGATACAGCTATTCTAGCCGTAGCAGAAACGGTGGAAGAATCAACTCAGAAGTTGCAGGAAGCTACAAATGCAGTAAATTAATGGACTCAGAAATGGCGTCTTAAATTGAATGAAGCGAAGTCCACACACGTGAACTTTACCTACAAAAGGATACCCCATGTACCATTGTTCTTAAACCAGTGCATCATCCCACATGCCAACTCTGCCAAATATTTGGGTATGACCCTGGACGCAAAGTTGAAATGAAAGGACCACATGACGAAAAAAAAGCAAGAGCTGCAAATCAAATTTCGCAAGCTTTATTGGATTATGGGGGGATACTCGCAACTCAACGTCTACAACAAACTTCTTCTGTATAAGACATTGATAATGGCTATTTGGACTTATGGCATCCAACTATGTGCTACCTAACGAGAAAAGAAAGAAATATTAAAAATTCTTTCAACTGCTGTAGTACTAACGAATTTTCGAAGAAAAAAAATATATTGTTCTCGGTCGAAAATATTTTCAAAAAATGTTTGCACCAAAATCCGTCTCAAAGCATTCTGAATCCACTGTCAAAAGGCACCAAGAACACATTCCAGACGATAACTCTCGATAGAAAGCTCAAATTTGTACAAAAAATCTATCTAGGCACAAACGCCTCACTCGAAGGGGAGATTTGGGGCATTTCAAATGGGGGAAAATTATCCGAAAACCCCCAAGCAGGTGACTCTCTTTTATGTAGGTTTTTTCACGCCGAACACGATGGTGAAATCGGATTGGAAATATCTCAATCCGTTCAAAGTTTGAAGATGATAAAACAAGGTAGATTGGCCAAATTCGCCAAAAAAATTCTTCAGCTTTCAAAAATTTTCAAATTAAAATGAGGTACTTATCACGAGTCAGAATATAAAATTGTTTTTTGCGTAATTTTTCCTCATCCAAAACTAGTTTGAAAATTTGCTCATTTCGTCATGCTACATGACTGGAATTTTTTACCATCTTCTTCATCGTAGAAATACCTTTAAAATGAGATATCATTTGTCACAAAATAAACTGTTGATTTTGCATCAATATTCCTCATAAAAACCGTGTGATAACGATGCTGTCAACTGATAAGGACACCGATATATCGATGTTTTTACCCGATATTGGATGACATATCGATGCCAACACTCTAACATTGACATCGATATCAATATCGATGTTTTGTATCGATGTCACATCTCTACTTTCAGGGGAGCAAATTCTGCAGGGCAGTCTCAATCCTGGGTACTTTATGAGAAAAGTCTGGTACTTTACAGCTCTCAACAAACGTAGGTTAAATAATTGCAATTTTATAAAGGCACAAGCATGTGCAGCGATTTCCTAGCAGTGGCAGGATGGGTAGAAGGAATTGAGGACGTAGCTGGAAGAACGGGTTATGGTGCCGAAACCCCTTTTTCTAAAGATAGCATTTTTGGATTCCTTGACACCTGAATTGGCAGCCCTGAAAATGTCATCCAAATATCTTGCTCCATTATGTTGTTACACCCTGCTCGTTAACTCCTCCTTCCAGGGAACGCTATTTCAAGTGTGATTTTTCCCCTTTTTCTCTAGTCACGGTTTTGGAAGGTGAAATATTGTTGTTTTGAGAAATTTGAGTTCTATTTTTTTTTTTTTTTTTTTGCAAGGGTTTATAGTTTTCTACAGTTTTTCAATATATGAAGTTTTGAGAGTTTGAATGACCAGTTTTTTTCTGTCCTATGTTCAAGAATATGAATGTTATCTATAGCAAAAATTGTGAATCAGTATCATCTATAGGTGCTAGATTAGATATTAAAATGTATGAAAAGATGTTCTGTGGAAGAAGGGGTTATAACATGTTTTCAAGTTTCTCCAATCTAGACGAAACTATGAAGCTTATTGATAAACAACCTTCTTTTGTCTCTTCATGAATAGTTTTTCAAGTCAAATTAAATGTGGATGATGTCAAGGGTAGCCAGCGGAATACAGTGCAGCATTAGAAAAACTTTGATGGTCGATATCTCGAAACACTGTTTTGGATTATAACCCCTTCTTCCAGCTAAGTCCTCAATTTCTTTCTGAAAGGTTCTTATTTTTCTTTATCCTTTCAATATTTTTAGTTGTGGAAAGTAGAAGTTGATCCAGTCTTCACAATCGGGCGTTTCACCCACTAACCAATCGCTGGTGCCTTAGTAAAGTTAGTTGGTTAAGGCAGCCTTACCCATTTTCCATTTATTAGTGTAATACTTACAAGATGCAGTTCGATTTGGTCGCAGATAGAGTAAAATTCTTCTAAGCTCTTGTCAAATCTTGGAGGAGGAATGTCGATATTTTTCCTGCAATATAAATTGTAGAATATATATATTGAGCTTCTTGAAATTGAAGAAATACTAATCCATTGAAATAATTTTTAGTTATATACAGGGTGCGGCAGCATAACTTCCTTTTTTTAAAACTTAATAAAACGCATTGTATGAAGTTGACGTCCCCCATTCTCCATACACTGAGTAAACCGATTTCTGGCGTTTGTCATGACTCCAGACAGCATAGCAGGCCGTATGCGTACATCGATGCTCTTGAAGTGTGTGCCGTTGCATCGTCTTGTTGGAACCAAATGTCCCTCAAGTCCATCGATGACTGTTTTGAGGGAACACTTCCCAGAGCGCCTTATCTCAATTAGGGGCGATTTGGAGTGGCTCTCCCTATTTGAGCCCTTGTGATTTTATTCTATGGGGTTTTTTTGAAATCCCGTGTTTATGTGAACCGTCCAAGGACCCTACAAGATTTGAAGACCAACATCCAGGAAGAAATTGCCAACATAACGCCTGCTATGCTGGCTGGAGTCATGACAAACGCCAGAAATCGGTTTACTCAGTGTATGGAGAATGGGGGACGTCAACTACCTGATTTGATCTTCAAAACTGGGTAAAACAAAACTTTATGTATGTGCCTATATTATAAAAAACGAATAAAAATATTCTGATCCATACAATGCGTTTTATCAAGTTAAAAAAAAGTAAGTTATACTGCCGCACCCTGTACTTGAAGAGTTAACAATCAACATGTGCTTACGATGTTCCAATGTCAACCAAAGCGTTTTGGTGGAGATTGTGAGCAGCTGTTTTCAAGGTCGTCTGTAACACATCATATTCATTCAGTCATCCTTTGTATTATTATCTTTCAATGTCCATAAAGGATAGATCATTAACTACAGAGCTTTCAATAAAATAAATTATGATTCAATTAGAATTAATTAAACAGGACAGAGCAGAACACTCCGTCAAACTTGAAGGCTTTAAGGTAAAATAAAAGTTGTAATTATGTTATGGATGGTTGGAAAATAATGAACATTTAGTGATTAGCAGCTAGGTATCTGAAAAAACTTTCAAAGCGACGCTTATGTTTGTAAGAGACAGATAACATTTCAAAGAATCGGATAAAACCGCCCAAGCCCCTGAAGGCTCATTAATTCTCCCTTCTTAGGGGCATCAACATGAGTGTAAATGAATATTGACGTGAACCTACTAAAAATCAAATATAAAAGGGCGCAATTGACATACTATGATTCAGAAGAGAATCATAGAAGTACGTATGAGATAGGAGTAAATAATCCATCAGTAGGGATAGCTCATATTTGACAGAGAGGTCCGAAATTTGATGCTTTAGAATCTCTTGAAATCCAGAAAATCAACTAATTGGGAACTTCAGTTAATGATGAACTGTAATTAGGCGTTCTCCACCAACTGAAATGTTAGCCTTGACTTTTACTCCACGCCCTTTCTATGTATGGCCCAATCAGAGGGCACCTTTCTCTTTTCTCTGTATAAAAGAAGCATCCCCACTCACTTCTTCTTCATTCTGTAGTGTACTGATGATGGTGTAACAACCGAAGCCGGTCTAAAAGTGTTTCTGTATTTTTCGAGGAAATAGACTTTCTCGTAAATTTCGTATTTTTATTTAGCACTCTCAACGCTGGGCCTGAAGTCGGCTGACGCGTTCTTGCTAACACTATCAATGTCGGAAATTTTTGTATTGGCGTTAGGCTGTAGGGGCTTCGCTCAATTACTTCAAATGCTGAGAGCTCAGAATGAACTTCTGTAAGCATCTTTATCATGAAGCTATCACGTATCAACAATGAAATGAAGTGAAAATAATGAAAAACTCACTTGAAAAGCGATATCCGTCTGTAACCAAGGAATGGACCACCTACCACTTTGTGACTCACAGAAATGAGCTATCCGACAACGGCGCACTCTGGCGTTGGTGGGGAACTACTGAACAAAGACATTACCTCAAGCCCCTAAAACGCTTCCTGGAATGTGTGCTTGCTCCTGAAGTGAACTCAAGCTTTTAGGATGCGATGTTGTCTTAAGACAACAACAGCACGGCGCGTATCTCAGCGTGTCGTCTTAAGACAACACCAGCATCGAGAGTGTTAAGATGGATTTCCACTATCTCCCCACTTCAACCTAACGGTAACTACTAAAATTCACCTTACGGAATCAACAACTAGCTACTATAATTTCAGTAGAGATATTTTCTTCTCTAACGCTAGGCACATCAACCCATTACTAATATACGAGGGTCATCCAGGAAATAAGGTTACAAACTCCCTGGAAGGTTGTGATAGCCGACACCATCTATCGGCTATCAGCGGAACATCGCGAGAGGAGAGGCGAGGAGTGACTGGGGGGAAGGAGAGATAACGAAAAGTTGCGACAAGCCCCTCTCCTTACCACTTTCTACCCAGCTCTCATCCGACCAGGTAATCCGTTCCTTCAATTACTGTATTTAAATCAAATTGATATTAATATCCCAGATCCATCCTATTAACCAAACTCCTTACCTAATACCACCTGCGGTGCTATTTTATAAAAAATAAAAATATTAAAGGAATAGCAAAACCTTTTCCACATCGTGGTTAATAGGAGCCCCGTAGTAATTCTTGACAATAAATACATTTATTGAATAAACAACTATATCTATTTCCAAAATCTTGCGTATAATTATTTCTTGAACCTTATATATCTGTATATAAAATAACCTTAGTAATTAATAAGGTGAAAAAAGGGAATAATATCAAGAAATCGTAATCAAGTAAAGGTAGAATTGATATAACAATTCCTTTCAAGTATTACATGGTAGCGAGCTAAACGTTCTAAAACGGACCCTAATTGTCTCAGCTATAAAATACCAACCACACGAATATAAAATCCAAATCTTATATCAAGAAACCCAGAAAAATAAAAGAAAAGAGCTTCCACTGCCGTAAAATAAAACAAATAACCTCAGATCCCTGAACCTGAAGACTCCCCAACACCTGAATAATCCAGTGCAGAGAACTTTTTTTGGGGGGTTGGTATTACTGCGTGTAGGGGGGTTCCTAGTAGTCACAATAAGCACCCTCCCGCATCAGTCCGTTACAAAATGTCGTCACAAGCCTATTCCGTCAACCTCTGCAGGGACCGTTTGCTCCACCTACAGCCGATGCAAAATTTGGGCGGTCATCAAGTTCCTCACTTTGCGTCGCGAATCTGCCTCTGAAATCCATCGTCAGCTTGTGGAAACTCATGGACCTGAGGTAATGACAAAAGGAGGGGAATGCTGACTCGTGGTGTGTCCCTTCTTCACGACAACGCCAGACCGCTCGGCATACCCAGGACCTGCTTGTGTCGTTTGGATGGGATGTTGTGACCCATCCACCATATTCACCGGACTTGGCGCCTTCGGACTTCCACCTTTTCACCAAATTGAAGGAGTTCTTGGGTGGAAAACGTTTTTCCAACGACGAGGAGGTGAAGGAAACTGTCGAGAAGTGGTTTTTGGAGTTGGAGCAAAGTGTGTATGACGAGGGCATAAAAAAGCTGGTGCCCAGGCTGAAGAAATGTGTTGAAGTTGGTGGCGATTATGTAGAAAAATAAGGACATATTTTGCTACATTTCCTCAAAATTTGAATAAAATATATGCATTTTTCGATTTTTACCAGCAGTTGTAACCTTACTTTCTGGATGGATGTAGATGTAGATGATAACTAAAACTCTCAGGGTGGGGGTTTGGGAGCCCCCAGCACGGAAGCCTGTTGGCTTATTGTACTTTCCTGAGAGTTTTGCTTCTAATCAAGGAGATTAGTTGTTCGCTCTGAATGGACCTCATTGGGGTTTGTGCCCCAAAGAGTTCAAATCTGCGAGATGCGAGTGCTGGGCACTCAAATATTATGTGGGATGCCGTTTCGTCAGTCTCCTCACATAGCCTGCACAGGGTTGTACTTTGTGTGACCCCAATGCGGTGTAGGTGGAACCTTAGGGGTACAAAGCCGGTTATGAGGCCGACCATTGTTTTTATTTCCCTGCCGTTTTTGCCTAGTAGCCAATCAGTAATTTTGGTGTTGGGTTTCGCCATACTTTCTGGATGACCCTGGTACATTCTAAATATGTAGGTAGGTACTCACACTGAGAGACGTTGTCAGAGGGCCTATGAGGCTTTTAACTTTTGAAATGTTGTCCAACTTTTCTTGAGCTTGCGGAGGCGGCTGAGGTGGCCCTACCATCGGCGCCTGAACAACATTCTGCGGCGGCATTTGGGGAGCCATTGGTGGACCCCCGGGTCCCATACCTCCCATTTGCATCATGCTGATCGACCTGTTCACAAGTACATCAACACACTCAGTTTCTTATACAAATGTCTAACAGGATAAAGAAACAAAATATATGTAAATTGATTCAAATTTCAAAAACATCACTTCAAATTTGGGAATACGTGGATCATGTCCATCACTATTCAAGAGCTATCTGACGAATAGAGAACAAGTCACCAAGGTAGACGACGTGAAAAGCTCACCCCTACGAATTTTGCATGGTGTTCCACAGGGAACCATTCTTGGTCCTATATTATTTTTAGTTTATATAAACAGTCTTTGTTCTTTATCTATTAATGGTTGTTCTATTTATTCATATGCAGATGACACTAGTATTATTATATCCTCCCCTTCTTGGGACCAGTCAAAACAATTAGCCGAAAATTGTATGAAACAGAGTCAGAGTCACCTAAGTGACAATTTACTTTTACTTAATGTGCAAAAAACCCAATTTATCTCCTTCTCCCCGACAAATAGAGAGATGCCCCCATCGGATTTTAGTATTTTTGTCATTTCGATTGCTGTTTACTGAATGCTCCTTGTAATTGCCCCAAAATAGATAGAACCCACTCAGTCAAATATCTAGGTATACACATCGATAGTAAGCTGAAATGGACTGAACATATTACCCAGTTGACTCAGAAAATGAGGAATTCTTCCTATATTTTGTATCGACTTAGAAATACGTGTACCAAAAGATTTCTCAAACTAATTTACCTAGCTTTTGTACGCTCTTATTTAGCATATGCTGTAACTGCATGGGGTTCAGCATTACCGAGTCACTTGAAGGCAGCTCAGTCAGCTCAAAAATTGATACTAAAAATTTCCCGTTTATCCCCCCTAATTGATGAAATTCTAGATTTACAACAACTATTCAAATTCCAAGACATACAATTTTTCCTTAAAAGAACCTTCCTGCTACGTCCCGAACCAATTAATTACGCCACAAGACATCCAAATAGATATTTTGTGCCTCATAGGTGCCTTCAAGTGACTCAGAGCCACATTAGTTATGCTGGCCCGAAATTACTTAACGCCTTACCAGATTGTATATTTAATGAACGGTTCGTTGTTCGCAAATTAAAATTAGTCAAGGGTCAATTAGTCAACCAATGAATAAACCACCATAATTATCAAAAATGTTCAAGTTTGTTATTTTATTATAATGTTCGTTTCTAGACCAAAGAAAAACCTTATTATATTTCAAAATTATATTTTACTAAATGCATATTTCTTTTATATTACTAAATCGTGAACTTCCATTACTAATGTGTTGATACTCATGTATTGGATATGCCCACACACAGATCTTTCGTCTTGTAGGATTTTCGTTAGCCAATATTACTTTTGTTGTGTTGTATTGTACTTTGTTCAACAAAATAAAGCATTTAAAAAAAAACAACACAACAGATTACCCACGGAGAGTGAAGACAGATTAGTGTATTTGTTTATGTATCCCATATTATGCAAACCAAAGACTGGGGAGATATACTATAAATAATTTTAAATATATTATCGCATAGAATAAATAGGATTTGGTCAGTCTTCATGTCCTTAATTCAAAGCAATGTTTTCCACGGGGGCCATTCGAAATTTCGTCCTCTAGCTGCTCACACCTGCTGAGCCCAATTTCTTTATTACTTCATTACTGAACTCTCGCATCAGCGCTAACACTCATACTATTTCTCGGGTACTAATATTTTCAAATATTCGGGCCAGTTTTTGTGTTGACACAAAATGCAATGCAATGTCAATGGGCAACTTTCAAGTTCTTTTATCATCCTGTTCAACCTTGCTCTGGAGAAAGCGATAAGAAGAATACCTGGGAACCCCGGTGGAACTATTTTCAATCGTGTACTGCAATGCCTGGCCTATGCTGATGATGTAGCAATGATAGCACGGAATGTAAAATACCTAGAAGGCTACCAAGCTTTCGAGCAAGGAGCTAATGAAATGGGTTTACATGTGAATACCAGCACAACGAAATACATGGTTAGCCAAAGAAATGAGAATTCTCGTCCACCTGAGCAAAGCATCACCTTGAATGATGAAACGATTGAGAGGTGCAGGTTCAGGTACTTGGGGGCTGTTGTGACCGACAACTGCTCCCAGACTGACGAGATCCTTGCAAGGATAAAATCTGGCAACAAATGTTACTTCGCCCTCATAAAAATGTTCAAAAGCAGACATCTTAGTAGAGCCTCCAAGGTGAGAATATATCGCACAGTGGTACGGCCAGTAGTGCTGTACGGTGCAGAGCTTGAGCTCTCACAAGAAAGGAGGAAATCCAGCTTCCATGCATGCATACAATCCATGGGTTGTAACGCCGCGGAGTAGTAGTAGTAGTAGTACAAAACGGGTACATCTACTTCCCCTTTTTTAACGCTCAGTACAAGAATACAATACGTAATATTACAGTTAGAAGATGACGCTTTTAGACGGATCGACTGCAGTTTTACACTACAAATTAGCAAACGTGAAACTGCAAAAATGTGAGCAGACCTTTGACAGTAAAAAACTAACTATGAGAGTGAAAATATTCGGGAAATCAGCTTCGATTATTGAAGGGCATACATCTTTCAATACATTCAAATATAAAAGGGTTCAATATGCTACAGCCTTTATCAGAACATATACATATTCTGTATATGGAATTCAAGATAAGAATAAACAATTTTGAGTACGTACCTTAGTAAGCAATTAGAATATAAGCGAAAACAACTCTCCGAACACTGAACAAAAGTATCAATAATCGAACAACAAAAGAATGAATTGAAGAGCAACGCTAATGTTGTGAGGTTACTTACTGGTGAGTTGAGAGGTTATTTACTGTGCAGCGTCCGAGCCACTAGCAGCAATGGAAACCACTTTATCCATAGATGACATGATACAACTGGTTGTCTTGAGCAGGAGAGTGACTGGAGACTCTGGGCAGCCGTACGAGGCCAGCGCTAGTAACGGAATCTGAGGGAACCACAATCTTATTTGACAGGTCATCATCATTGACAGAATCTTTCTCACCAGTTTTTCGATGTGAGTATTACCTACTATTAGAGAGTTTTTCCTCCCCACGGTGGCAAACGGTGTTGAACGCAAACCTAGGGAAACGAAAGGCAGATGCTAATTTTTCAAGAGGTCACGTGGTCTCCTTGCGGTGTCTCTCCCCGTCGTCAAACAGTCTTTATCATAACCTGACATCCATGTTTTGATTTGGCCGCCAGCGAAGTTTACTTGAGTTATAAATTTGGCTCACACGAACATCTCAATCAGCGTAAGTTGCCTCGACGTCAACTTAGCGTCGACACAGCAATTGTCACTCGCATTAGTATTGTGTCCAAAAAAAACTCGTTTTTATTGAAAAATTAGTTGGTTATAAATTTTTATATTACACTTAGGACTGATTCGGATAATGGGTGCTCCTGTTGGCATTCTACTGTACTCAGTACAAGCTGTACTCTACGATACTCGTACATGTATTTCCTTATATACATTTGATTTCCTTATATATATGTACTACAAATGTAGAGATAAATGCAAAATTGCAGAGAAAACTGTATGCACTACAGAAAAATAACCAACTTTCCTCATTGATCGGGGTGAATTTTGATCACCAGTGGCTAACAGGTTGCATTCAGAGGCAGTTTTGAGGTCGTCGTCGTCAATCATATTGCTGCAATATAAACCGATCAATTCAGCTTCCATCATAAACATTGCTTAATAAATAGTACTAAATAGAATTGAAAAAAGCAAAGACGATTGTGGAGGTTGAAAGAGTTGAGAGATTCTCAGGTGAAGAGGGCAATTATGGTTCCGAATGCACTCTAGCGGGATTTTGTCCATCCCGCCTTCCCCGTCAATTCCTGGTGAATAGTATCGTTTTTGTGAATTAATGTGCTACAAAAATCTGTGTGACAATGTCCTCCCAGTGCTTCGAGTCATTTTCTCTTTCTCCATTCAAGCTCAAGCTCCAAAGAGAGCAGAAAGAAGATTGATGGTTGGACAAAATCCCGCTAGGATGCAATCAAAACCCTCATCGCTGAAGAATCTGAAAGAGTTTCGAACTCTATAACACTGTTATCAGTGAAACCTTCCTTGAGACCATACGGTCCGAGCCCACACCGCTTCAAGCTCAGAGTTCCTGGTGCGTCCCGTTGTGAAAGGTCTAAGTCAGTCAACTACCACTAGGTGTCGCTGGTATCACACCGCATAATCGCACCGTACGGTCGCCGACCGCGGGGAGGAAAAACTCTCTAAGGTTTTTCCACAAATCCGCGGATGGGAAAGGCAGGAAAAACGCAAGGCAAGATAGTGGTTGATGGCATAGGGACGGGAGTAGAAAATAGAGTGTCTTATGAAGGAATAGGACTTAATGAAGAGCAAGGGGTAGAGGGGGGAACCGAAGTTCCCTCAACGCTTCCAACTCATTTAAGTAAGGTTCCACCTATTCATCCTTACCGAAAAAGGTTCATTATAACAATTAATTTTCCGAAAGAATAGATAAATCGAATTTACATATTTTATTTTCGTGAATGTAAGAAATACGCAAATCGGTACATTTGTAAAGTCTTGTGTAAAACATATTACAACATAAATATAGAGTCTTCAACGATTTATAGATCACTAGAATACATGTACCAACCTATTGTAACACATAGCAATACAGATAATGAGAAGTACAGTAACATTTGTACTTTGTTTACATCTAAGTAACCACAGTCCACATCTCATAAGCCTAGAATTTCTTTGGTACAGGTTTCGAACCTGAGAAGTTGCGTTACATTTTTGGTCATTTTTTCATTTGCTTGCGTCGCTAGGTATCGTAGGAACTGAAAAGTAAAAAGTACATTTTATAATCTCTCCATCACTCCTGTTTTGAGCATCTTCATTTACTTTTTCATTTTTTGAAATACTTAGCCATTAAAGAATTGAATTGACATTGCTGTCTCAACAAATATTGTCATCTGTGAGAGGGATGTTAAGTGGATAAAGGGGTACAAATATTTTTGTATCATTAAGACTAGCACAAACATTATCAATAATACCAACCTCATCGTTTACCAGAAGTTTTCCACCACTTGCCAGAGGAACTTCCATTTGCAAAGTATTTCTAGCTGCAACGGTAAATCGGTCGCGTTTGCCCACAACAATCCCAGAGTTTTTGCACCCAGCATTCAAGGCACAAGTTAGCTGTGTGTATTTGAAATACGAATTAATAGATAAATGAGCTTGTACAAAACGTTGACAAAAGTGAAGGACAATTCAAACTAAAAACGCGCTGCAAATTCTTTCATTGGGGTTTATTATTCAATTTCATTCATTTGGCATGCATTCATAATTTAAATTTCTACTAACCTTTGGAGTGTGCGTGTTTCAAGGTGACAGAGCGATTATTGAATTTCATGAGGCACACAAATATTATCAACTGATCAATCCAAATAGGTATTTTGGTTGAGAACTGATTTACGTGCTCTATGCATATCTCCTGAAATTCAATAATCGCTCTATCACCTGTGAAACAAGCACACTCCAAAGCTTAGTAGAAATTCAAATCATGAATGCAAGCCAAATGAATGAAATTGAATAATAAACCCCAGTGAAAGAATTTGCAGGTTTTTTTTTTTTTTTTTTTTTTTTTTTTTTAAGAGCGATTACAATGGAAAAATATTCTATTTGAAAATTTTAAATTTCGCAAGACGGAGCATGCATATTAGAATGCTTCAACACGTGTATCGGCTATAAACCCTTTTAGGAGTTCACTCCAGTACTGAATGTGGATGCAATGTTGGCAGCATAAATCGGGCCATACATCGGGAATGGTTTGAGCTACGGAGCTGGGGAGGGGCTCATTCGATTCCTCATGGAAAGTTCTTCAAAAAAAGTCCAAATTTAGGCTGCCTTGACTTTTTTTGAGGTTTTTAGGGATTTTACAAAACTTTGACAACCCTTAAAGGGCACTTTAAATTAAGTGAGAGAGCTGGCTAAAGAATTGGGGTGTTGTCGGACCAACATGGATTTTTCCTGAAAATTTCAGATTTTTGCTCCAGCCGTTTGGGAGAAATCGTGCGTACGGCGGACGGGCGGAAAATTTTTATTGAAGATTTGGATTCTACACCCTTTGAAACGTAAACCATGAAATTTTCAGGGGGGTTAGACATTTTTTTTTTTTCAAGAGCGATTACAATGGTTTATTATTGAATAATAAACCAAAAAGTCAGATGACCCTAAATTTTCAAAATACAGGTTGCCGTTGAGCATATCAGGAAACGCATGAATCACAAGGGTATTACGGTTGGTGAAAACCCCTACTGATCATGAAAATAATGCAACGATGCCTCTTTACACAGGAAAGAATCAATCATGCACCAAATGAAGGCTTGGCTATGAAACATTTTTCACAACATCCTTAGCGTTTTTCATAACTTGAATTTGAAACTTTGGAAAGCAAAGTGGAAAAGTGAAGAACGGAAAAAAATCTTCCAGAGTTTAATGGAATAACTATCACGTAAATTGGATTCAGGGTGTTATCTGTCAAATATCTTGGGCTCATTCTAGACCCAAAATTGACTTGGATCCGCACATTAGGGAGATAGTCATCAGAGTAAGTCGTAGACTTCACTATCACCCCGCCTGCCACTGGATCTGAAGAGATTTCCATTGTAAGCCCTCAGTGGGTTTATGCCTGTGGAATATGGAAATCGGCATCAGCGACACAAATCTGAAGGATTCAAACTGTGCAGAATCGAGCACGTCTCATTACAAGCTGGCCCTGGTATGTCAGAAATGACTGTCTGCACGATGACCTGGATCTCCCACACAAATTTCGTACACACAGCTTGCCACTCGGATGTCAAACCATCCCAGCCCCTCAGTGAGAGGAATTCTCGAGGACCCTCGGCCAACAAGATCATCGCGACGCCTCAAAAGAAAGTAGCATTCGGACATCATATGCGTGCACATAGAAAAGAAGAAAGAAGAACTTAAAATCAAGTACAGAAGGATGTATTGGCTAATGGGAAGGAATTCCCATCTCTCTCTTCACAACAAACTGCTTATATATAAGCAGACCCTTCGCCCTATTTGGACCTATGGGATACAGATCTGGGGCTGTGCCAAGAAATCAAATATTAAGAAAATCCAAACCTTTCAGAATAAAATACTGAGAAGTATAGTTGGAGCCCTTGGTACATGCGAAACGATGATATTCATCGAGATTTGAGGATGGAAGTTATTGCAAAATACGCAAGGAAGCATGAACATCGCCTCCACAAACACGAGAACCCGGAGATGCTCCACGTTTTGGACAACGAAGGTGAAATCCGACGTCTCAAGCGAAACAAACCACTGGATTTAGTTGTGCTGCGTGAATAGAAGTGCAATCGAACTCAGTGCTAATTAATTGAGCTATATAATAAAGGGCTAGGTTTTGCTGTAAACCTACCCTCTTGGAGTGTACCTTTATTGATATGTAATGTATTTGATTTTTCAGTTGCAATTAATAAATCACGAAAAAAATATGCGTGCACAGCTAACACAAAGGAACACAAAACTGAACCTAACTAATTAGTCAACCTTGTTACTGCAAAATGAAATATTATTCATTTTCGTTTCAGCTATTGTAGGGTAGTTTTGATTACTTCATGACTCATGTCGTATTATTTGTATTAATATTACTGTTAAGCTCACTTGATGGTGGTACTCCACAAAAAGTAAATGAAAAAAAAAGGGTTATCTACAAGTTGAACTCTGAAATTTCGAAACAACTTCAAAATGTGCACCTCGCTTTCCCCAAGAAGCCTCAACATGCGACTTGAGATATGAAACATTTACTGATTCAAAACGTATCTTTTAGGTATATTTTAACGATTATTTCAACTACCTGTAAATTATTCACTTAATAGACTCACCATACGTTTTGCATCCTCGAGACTGCGACAAGCCACATGAAGGATGAATGGTTCAAACTTCAATGTCAAATTTCCGTAGGTGGAATTCTCATGAATGCTGTCAATGAATTGAGAATCATTTAGATCCACCAAATCATGGGTGCAATAAATCCATTTACAACCTGATTTCTGTACATCGTTGTCAGTCTAAAAGTGAAACATCAATTGAAATTGATAATTCATAATAATTCATGAGACAATTATTTATTCTCATATTCATGAGTTTAGGAAGCATATCCCCACTCCTCCTGATCACACATAATAATAAATCAAAATGATGTCCATTGATAAAAATTATAAATTTCCACTATTATTATCGGTGTTTAAAAAAATCGTGATTATAAATCCCACCTGCAGAAGAATAGCAGTACGACCAGAACATGAACTTAATGTGACGTACTTGTCACTGGAGTTTATGTTATTGATAATAGATCGAATATGAAAATCGATGTCGCCCTTTTTGCTGGCGTCTGGGCTGTAAAGTACTTGCTTCTTGAAATTTAAAAATGACTTTTCATCCATCTGAAAGAAACAATAAATAATTTAAAAAATCTCTTATATTTAATGCATGGAAAATACGAGGGAGGGGATTACATTACTACAATACAGACCGTTAAACTCACAGATTGAGTTCGTATTACGTACTAGAATGATAAATATATGTGTCAATGGATTGCGCTGATAGTGTAAGAGGAGACATTTAGTATAAAGACCAGGAGCGACTATTGACAGGAGCACAGGCGAATCTGCACCCCCTGGCCAATATGAAAAAGATACCTGATGACAATAATATTATAAGTATAATATTATCAAACTGTTTTCCAATGTTTCCCCATAAATCGTCAACGAAGAGAAGAGTTACGAATTCACATGCCAAACAGAGCCTGGGGATGGGTGAGAGGATGGTGGAGTCATGAGTTTGGTGAGGGGGGTTAGGAGTTTGCTGTCTGGGAGCACAATCCAGCTCTGCGCATGATGGGGGGAGCTTGGACGTGAAACCCAGCGTTTCACGCTGTTCGATTTGATCCACCTCTAAAGAATGAACCAATGAAAGTGCCCAACATTTCTGAGAGCACAGTTAGGTGTCTTCTCATCCGCTAGAATGCATGCATCACCTAAACACACTCTTATTAGAGGTGGGTAGTGAGTGAGTGACCTTGTCTCAAAGAACTTCTCTTTCAAGTGAACTTGTCCCAAATGACCTGCGGAAGGTAGACCTGCAGTTCATGCCGGACATTCGAACTTTTCGTGGCGAGTGAAGTTTGAGACCTGCAGGTGGCAAACGTCTCTTGCTGAGGAGTCTTGGCTCAAGATAGCCGTTCACTTTCCCCACTTAACAACCTGGGCAGGTCGCCGTTCCTTTACTGCAGATTCTACTATTAAAATAAAATTGATTCACAAGGACTCGGAAAATGACCTCGTTTTGGTACCTATCATTGTTTTACTCAGAGGTACTCATGTAAGGAGCACAGTAGACGTCTGTCATCTACCGAACCCTGACTGGACACGAAGATGATAGAGGTCCCATTCATTCACACAGCGAATTGCGGAGCAAACTACAGGTCGCATTCATCCACGGAGTGAACTGGTGAACTTCTCCCACTGACCTTGTCTTTGGACTGAGTGACCTGGTGGGAGTCTACTCCCTCAGGTGACCTGGGTTTACACTCTAACTCTTATACTATTATCAGTTGATTGCCCCTCCCTTGTGGTTGAACTGTTAAGCAGGGTTCAGATCCATCCAGAAAGTTCTTACAAGCAGCTGATTGCCTGGACATCAGGTGGAGGAAGAGAGGGTCAGCTGAGGAGAGCGTTCCAGACAGGCACATTTTAAGCAAACTGTACTCATCCGATTTTTCAAATATTTTTCATTCTGCATCTGCGCAGTTCACTACCACGCATATGGAATTTCGTTGGGAACCAGAACAGCTGTGGGAGGAAGCGCGGGAAACGAGTTGTTAGCTCCTGCGCGGCTGATTCCCCTCCATCCCCTCCACTGCTTTTTATTAACTTCCCCTATCCGTATTTCCAGACCTGCCAGATTGATGTGAACCCTGCTTAATAACTGTAAATACGCGATGAATACAGTAAGTGCTATAACACGTGAGTTCGCAAAATTGTTGGAGGAGCAAAGAGTCATTATTCACGATGCAGGAGGCCCAATGCCACTATTGACAAGACTACAATAAACCTAAAAGGCAAGCAGAAATCGTTCCACAATTCACCAGTTCAACCTTTATAACTACAAAAAAGCTCCGAGAATACTATGACTCGTAAGTTGTTGTCCATGCCCTGTAGATCCCGTAGGATTGCAGAAAAATCGAATTGGGCAGCTTATTTATCTTTAATTAATTATCAATGTAGTGTCACCAAGAGGTGACTATAGTACTTGGCGGGTTAAGATATGACTGAATTTAATAATGATTAAATTTGATCAATACTGAGTGATTACCTGTAAAGGAGTCGTACTAGACCATTAACTTAACCTCCATGTTCGTGAACTAATTCCGTAGAATAGAACTGCAGTAGGAAATCGGTTCATGTTTTTACAACACAACAGGCAAGTACAACATAAGAAAACATTTCTCCCAAAATGCTAAATAGATAAATATAAACAGATAAATAAAGATAAACAGATAAATTTAACTGGGAAACTTGTTCTACATCTTCTTCTTCTTCTTCTCTCTACAAAATTTATCTTTATCCGACAGATGTCTGTCCATTATTGTGTTTATGGGCCCATTTGGAAGTAATAATGATACAATTAGTCAGATATATGAGTAAAATGAAACTCCAATGTTGTAATTGTTCATACTACGAATATAACTCTATTCCTGTCCTACAGATATGATAGTTCAGACTAGTTTTCTTGGCTATAATAATGTTTCTTACCCTTTTTCGTGTTGATTTTGTTTTATAGCCATCCAGAATGTGCCACATGCTCCTAATTTGAAGAACCAAAAGTTTAACACAATGCAAGAAAGAGCTAGGCAGAAGATGCAGTCTCCAAAAGTTCAAAACTTTCCAGGTTAGGTTCATTTACGGGAATTTTCCCATTCCATTTTAGTTGGTGCCTTTTATAATAAAAAACATTGTCTTGGTTGGTTCCTAGGCAGTGGCGAGGTGTGACATTTTTGCTAGGTTATCGCCAGTGGCGGCAATTAGTAACCAGAAGTAGGCAGGTGGCTCTGGGGCCCTCCTCCGGGAAATGTTGAAAAATTACCTGTCAAAAACCCCAATCTAAGGTGTTTTTGACGTATGAAATTCACGTTTCTTATTGTTGAAATCAGTGGAAATACAGCTTTGAATGACACTTTTTGAATCAAACCACTTAGACGTCTACAAACCCCGCCTTAAGGTTGAAAATCGCTTGCTACCCTGTTGTTGTGACCTAGAACCGAAATTCCACGGACGACACAAGAGCCACTGCACCAACTGCGAGCATGAACATTTCTTTTTTATAAAGAGGAAATTGTATATTTAACATTAGTATTAACTAATTGTTATGAACTGAGTTCATAAACAATAAGAATTTGGAATTATAATATAGGAAAAGGTTGGCGTGAGATGAAAGTGAAGGAGAAGGTTGTACTACTGGAGCTGGAAAACTTTGTACAAAGAAACCCGTAGCAACAGTAGCAGGAATAATATTAACCTGGTAAGTAATGAAACAACCGTGAGTTAATATTTGGAGATATTAAGAACCCAGTAAGTAATTAAACAACCGTGAGTTCCTAATTGGTGAGGTGTATTGAGAACTCGGTAAGTAATGAAACAACCGTGAGTTCCCAATTGGTTAGGTAGGAGTGTTCTTGGTCCGGAAACTTTTGCAAGCTCCCGTGGGCAAGAAGGAAAGATATTCTCCAGCCGGTAAATAATGAGACAACCGCGACTGTTGAATATTTTGGGTAAGGAAAGAGAGAGAGTTGTTGGGACAGTTTGTAGGGTTGAGGAGAGACGTGAACACGTTGAATGAGTGTGAAAGACTGGGGAACCAAGCCTGCGGCAGAAGGGCTTGTATACAGCCCGGGGGATTGACGTCATGTCACCTGACCACAACGGTCGTTTTGGCAGGCGTCGTTTCCGCACGCTTGGTTTTCCGAGCTCGTTTATTCGGTTGTAATATGTACAATGTTATGTTGATCGTCAGACAAAAATGTGTTGGGTAAATCTGCCCACCAATGCCCGCCACATATGTTTCTTCATATGTTTCTCATATATATTCATATGTTATCTTTAATCTGGTCATCGCCAGAATCCAAAGATGTTCACAACCACTTTAAATTTATTAAAGGCTTCGCCACTATTTCTAGGGTATTTCCTACCACTGTCCATCTACGAATATCAGATCCAGGCGTAAATATTCGTAGGTCCATGAGTACGCTTCATGCAATCACAATAGAAAGAGAAGAGTAAGAAGTTGTTGAGAGTAAGGTTATCTGTAACATGGGTTATAAATGTTACTGTGGTGTTGAAAGGGCTGTGCTGCCCAGATTGCTTGATTTTTTAATCTATTGTATTTCTTTGTGTTAAATCGACTGTGACTGATGAAAATTTGACTAGTCCAGTGCATTTGGCTTTCTAAAAATCATCGGAGAGGTGGATAACCCCAGTCGCCATTCAACAGGTATCTTTTTCTAAAATTTGTTTAGTTATAAGATGATGTAATGATAATAATGTCATCATGCTTTAGAGATTGGTGTACCTATTCAACTATTACCTACCGTCGTAAAGGCTCACTCACAAACTTTTCTTATTCAAAACATTCCAATTAGTATTCTAACCTTCGCTAACTAGCTATACCAAATCAGTGTGCATATTTTTGTTGTTAGATATGACCGGATCAATTTTGAACAACATGGGAATCAACAGTGAACTGGTGCCAGTCGTCATGGCAGCTGGAAAAGGCTCTAGGATGACGGAATTGACAGCTAAGCGACCTAAATGTCTTCTGCCAATTGGAAATCTGCCAATGATATATTATCCTCTTGCATTACTGGAACGTTCAGGATTTCATGGTAAGGACACCAAATAATTAATTGATCGTGTTCTACACTTTTTCAAAGAAGAGACATAAAAGTGACATTGGCTTACTTTACAAAAGTATCTTAATTCTGGTAAACATAGGGGAGATTGACTAGGTACCGAATAAGGGTTGTTGAAGTAATAGGTAGAAGTCGAGAGACATGACACTAGTTACACAACTCATTCCCCCACCTTATGCAACAGAATGGTGGTAGCTAGCGCAGCCTACCGACCAACTGACCAAGTATTCAAGTGATAACAATCCTCCTTCTCCTTTCGCCATCGTTATCTTGTTTTTGTTTCCATCCATCCGACTGATCGCACTCTACCTAGTTCAATTTATTGCTCAATTATTATTAAAGTTTAATCGCAAGAACCGCTTTCGTCTTTGTATTCTCCCAACTCAAGAAAGAGGTAGGTTCGCAACTGACTGATGGAAAGATCTTTTCAAACACCTGTCACAGAGCAAAAAAAAATTAGTTTAATTTGGAGTAATCGTAATTATTTTTCTATTGGGCCGAAGCTCATCCTTTCTTTTGCTCAGACGGGTTTTTTTGTCATAAGAACGAAATTTGTTTCTTGAAAACGACTTGAGTCATCGTGGTAAATGATGCATATATCATATAAACTTGAAATTTCAATAATAAGGGAACGAGTAGTGGATAACTTATTATACGAAAGATAGTTTTTATTTTGACAAAATAAAGGAAAGAATACCGACTTAGGTAACTAATGGTACTATGAAAAACACCTAGGTAGTTTTATTTCAACAAAATCAGGGAACGAGTAGATAACGACTTAGATAATTTATGATATTATGGAAGATAGCTTTTATTTTAACGAAATAAAGGAACAAATACTGATTTACGTAACAGAAAAAAAAACTGAAATATTTACGTTACACCTCAATGAAAATAATCACACAATGAAAATCAAGTTCGAATTATTACAGCGAAAACGAATCACAATAGAAAAAATACAGAACTGTTATCAGTAATGAGAAAGGAAGCGATTGCGACCTTTGCGACATCTGTTGCCCTGGTGCGTACTATACTATTGAATAGGGCAACAGATGGCGCTGAGGTATAGGGCGAGAGGCCGCTTCTGGTAGCTGCCACAGAACATAGAGTAAACTATGTATTCTATTTTCTGTGTTAGCTGCTCGTTCGGTGGCAAGGTGGGGGGATGAGTTGTGTAACTAGTGTCATGTGTCGAGAGTAGGTAACCCCTTCCTGATAAGACCGTCCCCATATTGAAAACCCCGATGTCTCCTATCGATATAGCTCCACACGCTTTCGATGTGTGTTCTGTCTAGTTTGCTGGTCTGGATCCTCGCTTCGCTCGCATCTCAAAAACAAAAAAGTATCCTACATCAATCCTTTGGTAGAAGTTCAGAATAGGGGGCCCTTCCTGATAAGACCGTCGTAACCCGATGTAAGTAGCAAATGGCGGGAAATGAACATAGTGAAATACATAGGTTACGCGTCTGGAAGGGAAAAAAAAAAACATCTCGGCTGACATCTACAACTGCTCTCATCTATCTCAACTATCTTATTCTCACCTCCAACCATGTCCGTATCACTCGCCAACAAATCCACACAAACCTCTCTAAAAAAACTACGCCAATCAGCAACAGTAGCCTCAGCTAGGTTCAATTCGAGCATAATGTGACTCACGATGTGCGTTCTAATGTGTTCTGTCTAGTTTGCTGGTCTGGATGCTCGCATCTCTAAAACAAAAAAATATCCTACATCAATCCTTCTAGTAAAGTGTAGATCAGTTGGACAAATAGAAGGTTGACAGTTGTGCTGGTTCAAGAACGAAAGGTTGAATAGAAGCGGGAAAGATGGCGGGCCTTCAGCTTCTCGAAGGTGGTTGTGCAAAGCAATCCGACATGGCAGCGGTATCGATATTATGATCCTATAAAAACATCGATCCTAGTACACATCGATATATTCTTCTTATCAGGAGGGGCCCCCTATTCTGAACGTCACCCAAATAGTGAATTGATCGTGTTCCACTCTTTTTCAAAGAAGAGACGGCTGAAGTTCAGAATAGGAGGCCCCTTCTAGGGATGGGTATCGATACCCGATATTTCAAAACATCGATATTTTACCGTTGCGTATCGATATTTTTGTATCGATACTTCAATTCCGATATTTCGAAATATGTTTGGTTAACCTTAGAATGGTTTAGGAAAATAAACCATGGTGTTTGAAAAACCTGCACTTCCTTAAGAAAAGGCCAGCTCACAAACTCCATATTCTCATTACCACCCATTAATCCTCCTCATTACCACCATCAAAACATTGAATTGATTAAATTTGGAATTTTGGATTTGAAATTGTGATTTGAGCATCATATTGTTCTTTGATTTTCTCTTTGTGATCCCTCGAAGTCATATGCAATTTTGAAAGAAATTTGGAGATGTTTCACTGTCGTACGATTTCAGCATTGAAAACTGCGCTTTTTTTTAGAATCATCCTTTTGCATTTTAACCAATGGAATAACACAGTTACGAATTATTTTTCAGAAACGCTTATTGTAGTTCAAGAGTCGTCGAAAACGGAAATAACTGGAGCTCTTGAAAAGTGTGGATTAAAAATAAAATATGATTTAGTGGGCATCCCGGGCGATGAAGAATGGGGCACTGCGGATTCCTTAAGGCATCTCCAAGAAACAGGAAAAATTATGGTAGGTTAAAATCAAATGAAAATATCTAGTGAGTATGATAGTTGAAGTTGAGCATTATTCTGCCATTCCAAACCTTGTTTCTAAGTTAACGTGTACCTTGATTTTCTTACTTGATATTTATTAATTTAGGACGATATTATGAACAAACATCTGGCGACGATTTATGTACCAAAATTTCGATCTGCTGTTTCAGGCTGATGTTCTAGTTATCAGTTCAGACTTGGTGACGGATTTGAACTTGGACCATCTGATAGATCTGTACAGGAAGAAAGACGCTTCAGTTTGTGGATTGTTTGTGCCTTCCCCCTCCAGCCCCACTATTACGACTCCTGGTCCCAAGTCCAAAAACAAGTCTGGTATGAAAATAAATAATTCTACGTTATATTATATTGTTTACAGTTATATTCATTTGAAATGTGTTAGTAAGGAAACTGTTTCCCTCAATGCTTCGGGATTGTCTGATCATCTCACAGGGCTCACTTGCACTATCCCATTTAGTGCAGGAGTATAATGGTGATGTCTAAAGGTAGCCCTGGAAAACACTATTTAACCCCAGAACGACACTGTGGGGTCAGGCTGACCCCAACACGTTGAGTTCTAAGGGAATCTCCCATTCCTGCTCAAACCTGTTCCTCCCCTCCTCCTACTTGATTCCTAGCTCCCGTCCTCTGATTTCTCCCCCGACCACCATATAGCCCTGATCTAGTTCCTTGGGTTAATCCCACTCGGCTAGACCATTTCTCCCTATTCAGCTATTTCTTGCTTGGAGTTATCGTGACTTTCGCACTACGGCTTTGAGCACCGATGTTATTTTTGAAAATTTAATTCTGAAACTCGTTGTTTCGAACCTTTTTCTTCGAAAAATGCAAGTTTGGACATTCTTTTCAGACATTGTTGACTAACTTGTCAATAATTGACTTTTTATGAGAGAAAACAAGATTCGGAAGACATAAGACTTCGCAAATTCGAACAATGACCACTCTCCGAGGTCCCTTAACACGTATTTAATGTGATTAGCCATGAACAATTTGATATGTAAACTGTCATGTTTCCATAATTCAGTGTACAAAACTGAAATTTCCGTTCTTCCATATCGGCATTTTTTATGATTCACGTTTACGTTATTTATATCTTGCAAGAATTTTACCTCTCCGTGGCTTTTATTTTTTCAACGGCGATCCGACGTTTGCCAGGTCATTTTCGACATTAAACAATTGATTCGACATACATGATTAAACTTGTTTCAATTTATTCCAAATATACCTGATAGAAAACGTGGTTTTTGATCCGCCACATCACCGTAACGATCACAAATGAAGTGAAAATTGGGGTTGGAGTCACACTGACCACACAGTGTCAGAGTATAGTGTCGAAATAAGGGTGTCGTTCTTGGGTTAATATTGAACATGTTCTAATGGATTTTATTGGATTTCTAATTAAAAAAAAATATCATTTGAGGGTTATTCATTTTTACAGTGTTGAGCACATTGATCTTAATTTTGTGAATTGCCAATTACTAAGAAAATTGGACTAGATTCGTTTGCTCGGCGTTGTTCTGTGTTCTATAACTGCCAATAATAGTTAAACTTTGGTTTTAAATCAGCAAGGATGAAAATCTGCAAAACAACAAATTAGCAATTACTTGATTTGGTAGTCTTAACAGTTTCTGAATTTGCCTCCAACATCTGATCACGACTCTCAATTGAATTTCAAATTTATTCGCTAAAATTGAACCTATAAAATCAGAGTGCAAGAACGAATGCTCCTAACTTAATTTTTTACAATTACGTCTTTCGGCACGCATGAATTCCAGGGTCATGCCTTAATCAATGATCTTAAACAATTGGCCATTAACGATGCTTGAGGAGCACGCGAAACAAAAAGTTTCAATAGTCAATATGGTTCATCCCGTATAACCGTGCAAATTGCAGCCGCTGCATTCATTGTGATGTCAGCGGTTATTGAGAACCAAGAAAAAAGCGACGTAAACGACGTTGATGGGTCAAAAAAAATCTGTCAAAATCGGTGCGAATATGGAAACAGGCTCCTAGAAAATGTGAGGTTTGAAGAAGATGCAAAATTTTGCGCGATTTTGTGTCGAGATTTCCCACAAAAGTTTTGGAGCGTTTACTTTTATAATTTCACCATTTCGTGAATCGCTTCTCCATCCATAGGCTTGGCCATGCAAATGCAAACAGGCTACACACAGTACGAATTGGCTTCCAGACCAGCTATAGCGTCTGCTTCTGCGTCTCCGAGAATTTGAATGTTTTGGAGACGCTGCTGCTGGACTGCTCTTGGGAGCAGTCCAGACCTCTTCGCGTTTAGGATATGCAAACGCACATCATACTGAAGCGTAACCTTGTCAATCTCGGCAATGCAGCTTATAATTCACATTATTTCAGTTGTTTGGTCTTTGCACCGAACACCAACACATCGACATTGCTTGAAGTTCAAGCGTAAAATTTTTCTTAATTTTTTCTTATTCTCGAGGTGCAACTTCACCAATGAACAAAAAACCCTCTTCCCTTATTTTTTTGTACATAGGCTCCACTGTCTTAAGCTCCGTTTTCGAAAAAACTCCTCCGATTCATCTTCCTCCATCATCAGCAATACCGCTAGTTTCCTTTTCTTTGACATCGCTTGCAGAGCAAGAAAAACACTGAGGAAACTGCAGTTGTACGCTGGAACATGCGGAACTGGTCTCTCAACTTCTGGAAGCTGCCATTCCGAGACGCAGATGCCCGACGCTGCTTCTCCATGTGGAATTCCACTTTTAGGGAGGTCTTTTTAACATTCCCGAAAGAAGGATATATAAGTAATCTAGGTGCAGCAAAACAGCCAATTCTTTAAGCAAGTAATGCATCAAGCAACGCCAATCGGAAACTAATACATCAAATTGGAATTATCCAAGTACCACATCACATAAAATCGAAATCAGTCACTACAAAAATCTTCTGATAGTACTTAACATATAAAAACATCAAGCTCAGAAAATTAAATTATTGATACTTACTCGTATCTGCGTCAGCTTATCGTCGAGTATCTTTGGGCTAAGAGGATTGTGATAGGTTTGAAAAAATTGAAATAATTTTAAAAACCAAGAAGTTTTTTTCTTTGCTGCACCTGGTGTAACTTATTAACAATATTGGATGCATCACAGAGTTTTGTTATTATGATGATACTTTCACTTTACTGCTTCACAAGTAAGCTCAAAATCGAGGGGAGAAACCACAAAACTGAACGATTTTGGGCCGTGAGTTCATTGCTGTACTCCTTACAAAAATTCGTGTCAGAAGGAGGCTCAATTTCTGTTGCTGCTATGATTACTAAGACTCAACTGACTTTGATATTTAAAATACACTTTGATGATCTGTTGCAGAGAGAGACTTGGTTGGCATTGATCCAGCAACATCCAGGCTCGTTCTACTAGCCTCAGCATCCGACTATGAGACCTTTCTCTCCCTCAATGGAAATTTATTGAAGAAATACGAGAATTTTTCAATTTACTCCAAGTTACTTGACGCCCACGTGTACATAATTCGAAAATGGTTGTGTCAGTATTTGGGGTACAATAAGTAAGTTGAACCTTAAGATCAGAATTACTCAGTCACATCAAGTGTTGTATTCTTAAGCATGAACAATTTTAGAAGAATTAGCAAAGAAGCGGTCTTCTGCAACTCTCTTACCCCTTAAGAAAGGGCCATCCTTAGCTCATATTGGTAGATTTCGAGAAGTACGTTATTCATTTAGATTTGTTCTTAAGTATGACATCCTATGATGCTTAACCTTCGTTGAGTATCAGGGTATTTACCACTGGTTGTATATGTTTTAGGGACCTTAGTACTTTGAAAGGAGAAGTTGTACCATACGTGGTGAAAAAACAATTACGCGTCAATAAACCTCATACAAAGGTGGATGACAAGACGTCTGTAGTAGGGGCTGACATCAAGACAGGTAAAATTTTTGCCAGTCAATCATGTAAAACTACAATAAGTACTAACTATGAAAAGCCTTAGTGTATTGTCCATCTAGCTTGGATTTACAATCAGCCCAGTTCAAACATTTTTACAGTTCGAGTGTATCAGGTCTGTGTTTTCAGAGCTCTCCCATTTCGCTCAGGAGGACGACTTGACGCTCAAAGTGAGGCAAATGTCCAGTTTTACCGACAACAGACGTAGTTCCGTGTATTCTGGGGATTCCATCAGATGCTACGCTGAAATCCTGAACGATTCTGGATTCACGATTCGTGCCAACACTTTACAGCAATACTGTGCTGCTAATAGGAGAGTAAGTAGATTTATTCTACAAAAATAGTTGGGTCAGAAGTATATACTGCTAGCCTAGTGGTAGTATTATCTCGCTTATGAATCTGAATTGGTTTTTATGTAATATAAAATAACTGGTGTGCCATGAACATATAAACTGCACCCTGAAATCTGTACCATTAAGATTGTGTTGTACCATGATTAGTATATTTTAGACCTGAAGACAGTGCCACATTTCAAAACGAATAATAGTTTAGTTCCAACAGCGTTACTTTTCACAACCGTTCACTGCAGACAAACTTTTGTTGGAACACTTAAGCCATCCAAGATCCACTCAACTTTAACCATTTAAGAATTTTCGATCACCAAAGTTTTCCATTGACAACAGCGACCCACTAGGTGCCGTCCATTTCCGTCCAGCGGTTAACTAATGTCAACAGTTCCTGCTTGTTGGAACATCTGTTACGACAATTGTTGGGTGGCTTGGATTGTTGGAATGGAATTGCAGTGCTTAACGTGCATGTCCCAGTTGAAAACTGTCAACATTTTGTTAACCGCACCTCTTGTTGGTACGAACCTAATATCATAACAGATTTTCACCAGCTTTTGCTGTCTTTCAGCTTTTTAAAGGGTTTTATACTTTCAAAATTTAATCAGAACGGTAACGATTAGTTTTCTATTTAAAAGTGAGCAAGTTGTCACAAATCTACTTTGAAAACTATTTTTGAATTCAATCTCACATCAAATTCCTATCAAAATGATGTGTGCGTAACATGTGAATCAGAGTTGATGAACATGTACATGTAATTGCTGCAGTTTCTGAGTAAAATTTAATGAATTGGTGGCATCTATTTATAATTTCTTATTCCGCCATTTTACGATAAGTCTCATGAACAGTATTCCAAAAAGGACTTTAATGAGCAGAAATTTTCGAAAGTCATCATCATTTTGGCTTTCTTATTTTGGATTTATCTCCCACACTGTCGAAAAAGATCCTGACTACCCTCTGGTATCAATTTGTAGTTCGAACCTCCACGTTGGTAGTTGAGAACTCCATGTATCATAGGAAGTTTCTTTTTAGAATATTTCTTGCAAGTGTGCAACTTTTTTGATTACTCATTTATGAAAGTAAGCAAGATTTGTATTCGCGCACAGTAGAAACAATGATTGTTGATTGATTGATGAAGTCATGCGGATTTGTATCCAGGTGGTCCCTTGTAGAGCTGTTGGATCAATAGCGTGTGTTCATGTGCAAACGTGAGTTGCTTATAACGTCCATTGGTCATGATCCACTGGTCTGATTCCGTTCAAGCTTGGGAAATAGTTAGATAAACGTTATTAGTGATTGTACTATGCATTTTTTTTGAAATCTGTGGAATAGCTGTTATTGCGCACTTGCAAACCTAAAACTGTTATTCTCAGGTCACACTTACAGACTGAAGGTTTATTTTTCAAAATGAACTTACTTAATTTGCAGATTCTTCAACATTGGACATCACTCACGAATGGCCGGGAATTGGTAAACGTGTCCCCTTTAGCAGAAGTGAGCTCTACACAACTTGACTCGAGCACCTGTTTAGTTGCCGAAAACGCCAAGATCTCCGAGAAAACGTCGCTGAAAAATAGTTTTCTAGGAGCGGGAGTAGTTGTTTCTCCCAAAAGCCTTGTCCAGGATTCTGTCGTTATGACTAACGCTAAAATAGGACAGGGGTGAGTTTGTCTTCAGTCTCCATTTCTTCCGAGACTTAAAACTTAATTCGTTTTGCAGTGATAACTAAATAAAAATTGTATGACAATTGTTTATAAACGATTTTAGCTTATTAATTGAAAATAGTACGTTTAATTATGGAATTGATTGGTGATATGACTAATATTTCAGATGCAAAATTAATAATTGCGTGATATGCGAAGACTCCATAATAGAAGACAATTGTGAGCTGAAGGACTGTATTGTTGGAAGTCACCACACTGTTGTATCGTCAAGTAAGTTTCTAAAATGAACATCATCACCGAATCTGATTTGGAAATAAGTTCCAGTTTTGCAGAATGTTCAAATAAACCAATTTTAGTCATTGAAAACATTACATTTAACCAGGGCCGCATTTAGCTTTATGCCGCCCCTAGGCCGGGTGAGATCTGCCCCCCCCCCCCCCCCCCAAGATGGTATGGTAATAATTATACGTCCCCTACTTTATATTCAGGTAAATTGACACCTCCCCAATAGGCGCTGTTTTGCATATATGAACAAGTAAAATGACAAGTTTGTTTAATATTTACAAGCCGTGATTGACTCATTTTTGTTATAGTTGCATTGTACTTAATACTAAATAACCTTCATACATTATGTTTATCAAAATTCATAAGAAACTGGATATTTTCCGTTTTACGTATATACGTATACCACCATTTAAACCCCCCAACAGTGCCACTGTACAGCACTCTGCTTAGTTAGGTTAGGTTATAGTATAATATACTAAGTATATGGGCCTACAGCCTACACTAAGCCTACATCGGCACTGTTTTGTAACAGTTGTATACTTATAACGGAAAAGATCCAAACAATTCATTTATTTTATCACAGACAACATTTGAAATGCTGATTTAAAGATTAATAATTACGTAGCATATTTTAAAAACTCAACTTTTATCTAATGAAAGGGATTAATTAAACGTACACTGAAATAGGTTGAAAATGTGTAAGAATTTGAATTACATAACATCGTACATGTTTTTGTGAACGCTCTGGGGCGTACTTCGTTTCGGCACAGTCATCGATTCGGCACACCTCTTATCACGATCTTATCAGATAAGATCGATGTGTCCTACATATCTAATTATCGATCTAATTACGAATGAAAGCAACAATTTCTGGTGTGAAAGCAAAAATCTCCTACCGTCTAGTTTGGTGGTCTGGATGCTCGCTACGCTCGCATCTCAAAAACAAAAAAATTTCCTACATCAATCCTTCTAGTGAAGTATAGATCAGAAGAAACAGAAATAGGAATGAAAGCAACAATTTCGGGTTTGAATGGTCGTGATAATAGTTTCAAGATGGCATTATATCGATGTAATAATCGATAATTAGATCGATGTAAGGACACATCGATCTTATCTGATAAGATCGTGATAAGAGGTGTGCCGAATCGAAAACCGCCGAACGCTCTGGCCTAGCGATGATACAGGATCAATGACACATGACACTATATATTGCGTTATTACGTTCATTCTGTAAAGTGTATCAGTTGTGTGGTAACTCTACTCTAAGGTTTGCCAAAAGTATTGGTATTTATTGTTTTCGATTTTTGCCGCTGTTGTTTTAAATTAGTAGATAATAAAATATAATATATGTAGCCAAATTTGCCGCCCCTGGATATCTGCCGCCTTAGGCCTCGGCCTAATAGGAAATACGGCCCTGCATTTAACTCAATTTTTCTCTGATAACACATAAACTAGCGAAAATCGTCTTTATGAGACAAAAATGACCCTTCTACATTCTTGTCTTTACTGATGTTTGGGTTGGGCTTAGTTTTGGGACAGTAGCAAATTCTTGTTCATAACGTTATATTCGTAAACATGTGTAATGTACGTATTTATTCTAATTAATGCTGTTTCTTCTGCAGGCAAGCATAATAACGAAGTGCTCACCGTGATTGATCGACTCATGGAGTTCTAATCTCGACATCTGATGTAAACCAATTGAAAACGTTACTGACAATTTTGTGTTCATTCCCGGAATTATGCGGAAATAATGTTACCGACAGTAATTTATTTTCATTTCAATCCTTTCTTTAATATATTCACGTTATTAATAAAACTGATGTTTAATTTCACAAACTGATGTTCATTTCCAGCGTATTAACCTTTCCTTCTACAAATGCCCTTGTTTAATTGTTTTGAGTATTACTGAATATTTTTTAGTTGAAATAATGCATTTATCAGAAAAACAAAAATACAGGTCCCTCAGAATTCAAATTACAGCAACATAATAGCTCCAACAAGCGTAGTATGCTAAATCCACTCCAGTTAAGTTCTTTCTCAAATGTGAGTCCCATTCTTGTACATTTGGAATGTACGTTAAACATGATACAAAACGCTGCAAATTCTTTCACTGAGGTTTATTATTCAATGATTCATGATTTGAATTTCTACTAAGCTTTGGAGTGTGCGTGTTTCACAGGTGATAGAGCGATTATTGAATTTCAGGAGGCACACAAATATGATCAACTGATCAATCCAAATAGGTATTTTGGATTGATAAGTGCTGTATGCATATCTCCTAAAATTTGATAATCGCTCTATCACCTGTGAAACACGCACACTCCAAAGCTAAGTAGAAATTCAAATCATGAACGCAAGCCAATTGAATAATAAACCCCAGTGAAAGAATTTGCAGCGTTTTTTTAAATGGTTATCAGAATGATTCAACCCGTGTATCGGCTACAAAGTCTTTTTGGAGTTCACTCCAGTATCCACATTACTACATCATCACTACGTCACTAGGTTACTAATATCAACACAAAAACAATAATAAACCAAAATAACGCGAATGTTGGCACCATAAATCGGGCCGTAGATCGAGAATGGTTTGATCTACGGACCTGGGGAAGGGCTCATTCGATTCCTCGTGGAGTGTTCTTTTTTATACTTTTTTTTCTCTCAAGAGTGAATACAATGGTTTATTATTGAATAATAAAAACCCGTATATTCATGTGGTTTTCTGTTGACTTGGTACATTCATAAAACTTTCAAAACCTTCGGAAGGAGAAGGAAAGAATGGAAAGCTAATTATTTGATGATTTCAGGCAATATTACTGTAAATTTTTCAAGAAATTACATTAGCGATATTGTTCAAGAAGACCATGCGCTATTCCACCGATACGTTATTTTATGATTTGAATTTGTTAACTGTCCATCTACTGTGCTCATTGAATATGCGCAAAATCAAACTAATAATTAGTAATAAGTATATCTTTTGCTGATAAGAGACAGTGGCAATCAGAATCGTAAATAAACTTGTAAACTAATAAGAGATAATCCGTATGAGTATTTTAAAATAAAATTAATAGTTTTATAATATTAATAACAATGTACTTTGCGTATCAACTAAGTGCATCATTCCACGGAAGTGAAATTTAAATTGTACCTAATAATTAATGCGGTATGACTATAGTGTTAAAGGTACTACGTAAAAATTAGATGTAAAAACCAACTCTGGGCTGGGCAGTAGTGTTACACTACCTAGCTCAGTCATCGGTTCTTATCAATTGAATAATGTAACATGTAAAGAAAAAGATTTAAAATAAACTATCTATGTATCCAACACCAAATTCGATTACCAGGGGGTATCCGATTTTGGGTTTCCCCATGGTAATCATAGGGATCGTTACATGGTAGTCAAAAATCACACTTCACGGACTCCTGGACCGCCAACGAAATACTTGCTTTCTAAAACTAAAACATGAATATTAACTGCGGTTTACGGGGTTCAAGTTGAAAGGGTTTGGAAAATTATTGGACTGTGCCTTAGAGGGAAAACATGATACCATGGTGATCAGGTGAATGAAAATACGCGCCCGTTCCTCAAGTCACGTCAAGCTCTAACGGCCAACTGACAAAAGCTAACATGCCAGTTTTTGGTTAGGTTTGAAGAGCAGCGTTGCCACATCAAGACCAGAGACTTTCCCCCGCACCAATTCCCTATCAGGGCTGGTGGGGGATTTTCATTCTTTGACCCACGGGAATAAAAAAAATCATTGAAAATTATTATTGACTAAAGAACTTCGTTCAATTAGGCGAAGTAAATATTGAATTAGGGTAAATTTATTGTTATGCAGGAGCATAACTTGAGAAAATAAAGGTAGGCATGTTCAACTAATGAATAAACTATAAAATATACCTAATATTAAAAATTGACATTGACGCTGAATGGATAGATCACTGAAGTGATCTCCCTGATCCTTCCCTGAAGTGATCCTCCAAGCTCGAGGCTAAAACTTTATTTTCTCTTTATTACGCACGGACCATCTTTACATCAGTCCGAACAATCCCTGAAAATTTCATCGAAATTGGTCAAGAACTCCCGGAGTTATGCGCGTAACAAGGATTTCACGTTTGCGCATGCGCAGAGACTACTATTGATCCGGGTGTCATGAAACTTATAGGGGACCATCTACACATCAAACCGAACAATCCCTGAAAATTTCATCGAAATTGGTCAAGAACTCCCAAAGTTATGCGCGTAACAAGGATTTTACGTTTGCGCATGCGCAGAGGCTACTATTGATCCGGGGGTCATGAAACCTATAGGGGACCATCTACACCCCAACCCGCACAATCCCTGAAAATTTCATCAAAATCGGACAATAACTTCGTGTAGTTTTGCCCGTAACAAGGATTTGCTGACAGACAGACAGACACGGAACCAAAATTGTTCAGAAAGGTCTAAAACGCAAAATGCGAGTGGAATTTTTGATTTTGGAGACAACAAAATTTTCACATTCCGAAATTGAAAACAATGCTTCGCTACCTTGGTAGACTGGGAAGCAATTTCCTGCGACAAAGTTCTTTCTCACTTCTGTCCAATCAACCATACCTTGCAAGCCGCAAACTGCTTCCAATCGCTGCAGAAATCGATTGGCCTCAAGAAAAAATCATGGAGATGTCTCACGAGTGATAAGGATGTCGTTTTCAGGGAAAATCATCTGTGAATATTAGATTGGGACAAAGTGTGCTTCAAGGTCCAGTAAAAAATAGGGACAAGTAAGTAGGCCTCTTTTTGAATCATGTTCTGGTAGAGGAGAGCACAGTTTTTTTTGACATCCTTTTATTTACGACCGTTAAATTAAATAACATACCGTATTGAGGAAGTGGGTTACGTTTTCAAAACGTTTGACCTTAATTAACTAGGAAAATTAATTAAGTACACGGTGCTTCTTTTGTAGCTAGTCTATGGAGATGAAGTTATTGGATACATAAGGGCGATTTGGACGAGGAGATTGGAGGAGATTAAGTCAGCGAGGGGGTTGTAGTGATCTCGGTTGTTGATGATGAAGGTACTGGTGTGTTTGAAGAGCAGTTTTGTGGATTGGAAATCGTCGTGAAAATTGACGTAGGGAGGAGAGTCTTTTATCGCGTTTTGCTGCTGTTTCGGGGATATCGTGCAGGTACTTACCCCAGATTGGGACGGTCCAGATGGACGATGAGGGAGACGGACTTTGTTATGGGTCAGTAAGTTAGGGTTGTTTTTATTTTCTTTATTTTTATTTTAATTTAGTAACTCGGTGATGTGGTCATGGAACGTTAATCTCTGGTATATGAACCCTTTGATGGGATTACTTCATTATAGATTCAAACCATGAAATTTTCTTGAGCCTCCATTTGGTGCACCACTGGCCCAGATCATGTAGCATTTACTGTAAATGATTAATGGCTGATTTTTTGACCGGGACAGCTCTTTATGCTGTTTATAAAAAATCGTTTAGAGCTGAGAACTCTGGGGCTTTCGGGAGAGGGAGATCGTAGCAGTAGAGAGTGTAGAGTAGGAGAGCACAGTGAAGAATTTCTGCAAGCCAGGAGCCAAAAACTCAACTTCTCGCCAAATGGTAGGCGTGGGACATTGAATTTGCCCTTTTTGTGAGAATCTCCCAATTACAGTAAGATTTTAAAGAAATTGTCAGTTTTTACTTCACATGTTTCCAATATTTCATCATCGTTGAATCGAATCGAGCAATACGAAGTTTTGTCAAGTCAATGAAAATTTTTATCACATCCCTATTTGTACTTGACAGTTAATAACGAGCAAACATTTTCTCAGTGATAATCTGTTAAAGAAACAAATTTCTACGAGTTTTTTACCATTTCTACGAGTTTTTTACCATTTCATCGTTTTTTTTTTTTTTACAAAAATTTCTTGTTCAAATTAAGGAAACTGAGTTTCTTTTAATCAATACTCCGGAGTTTCAAAAATATTTTGCCACGTTTCCTGATTCTTTAAAGTTGTATTTTTCTATAATTTAATAACCTTTTTTGTGTTCAAAAACTGTGTTGATGTAAAACAATTGGATCAATCTACACACGAGAATTGTCAAAATCTTGGAATGACTCCGAAAATGGATTGCCGTGAAGAAAACTTGGAGCCATGACATAACTCCATTTCTTTTGAAAATCCGTTGCACAATTCGAATTTTGATACAAAACGGAACTGCGACCTTTTTTTTAGAAATGAATAAAACAATATGTATATTAGTTCTTGTGATTTGTTTTTTGCCGGTTTTGTAATATTGTAATATCAATCTACTGACCGTGGACGGGAAGGCATGACACAATTGAACTCTCAACTGGTTCACCCCCTTTTGCATACCTCTATTAAGATTCAATCGATTTCTACGATAAGGAGATCTTCTCCGAAACGTTGGGACACAACTATTCAATCCGGGCGCAAGACCTTGCGAACAATGCGGGCCACGAAACACCAAACGGAGGTCTGCCGTCGGTTTGCAGGAGTACGGCGGTGGGGGGCGAGGGGAGGAATACGGTAGGTAAACCTCCGTCCAACTATTTAAACGGTCGCAGGAGCTGTCCGATTGTCATTCCAATTAGTTTATACCCCCGTCCAAGGAGCGTCATCATGCTTGTCAAGTTACTGCTGTTGGTTTGCTTAGTTGCTGCCGTCTCAACTATCGTGTGGGCCGCGGAAAATAATTGTATACCTCGCGGGCAACCGGTAGGTACCTACTAAATAAATGTTAATCTCTCCTTACTTGAAAAAAATAGTTACCTACTAATTGCTTCCGAGTCTACTAAGGTAGCGGAAGCATTGTTTTCACTTTCGGAATGTGAAAATTTTTTTGTCTTCAAAATCAAAAATTCCACTCGCATTTTGCGTTTTAGACCTTTCTGAACAATTTTGGTTCCGTGTCTGTCTGTGTGTCTGTCGTCTGTCAGCAAATCCTTGTTCCGGGCAAAACTACACGAAGTTATAATCCGATTTTGATGAAATTTTCAGGGATTGTGCTGGTTGGGGTGTAGATGGTCCCCTATAGGTTTCACGACCCCCGGATCAATAGTAGCCTCTGAGCATGCGCAAACGTGAAATCCTTGTTACGCGCATAACTCCGGGAGTTCTTGATCAATTTCGATGAATTTTTCAGGGATTGTGCGGGTTGGGGTGTAGATGATCCCCTATAGGTTTCATGACCCCCGGATCAATAGTAGTCTCTGCGCATCCGCAAACGAAATCCTTGTTACGCGCATAACTCCGGGAGTTCTTGACTAATTTCGATGATATTTTCAGGGATTGGTTGGTTTGATGTGTAGATGGTACCCTATGAGTTTCATGACCCCCGGATCAATCGTAGCCTCTGCGCATGCGCAAACGTGAAATCCTTGCCACAAGCATAACTTTGGGAGTTCTTGACCGATTTCGATGACATTTTCAGGGATTGTTCGGACTTATTAGGTATATTTTATAGTTTGTTCAATAGTTGAACATGCCTACCTTTATTTTCTCAAGTTATGCTCCTGCATAACAATAAATTTACCCTAATTCAATATTTACTTCGCCTAATTGAACGAAGTTCTTTAGTCAATAATAATTTTCAATGATCTATACAGTCATGTTATGGATACGAGGAAATGTGCCACACCCACTTGGCAGACGTTTTTTTTATCTAATTTTATATCATCAAAGTAAGTACTTAATTGACAGAAAACATGAAGTTTAAATTGGTGGAATATTTCGGATATGGGATATTTTTGGAATTCCCCTTAACCACCACCTACACGGGTGATTCTAACAAAAAACGCAAATGGTATGTTATTTTAGGATTCCTTCAGTTGTATGAGATCTTGTGTTGCATTTCTTCTTTCAAAATATTTTAAATACCAATGTGCATAATAATCATGGTCAATCAGGTATGTTTCTATTTATAAACCATTTTTTATTTTACGTTAAAAGCCTAATTTATCGTAATCACCACCTGTAACGATTCCACTCCCATTAGTTACATCCTATCTTAGAATGTGGGGCGTGTATTTTTTGTTGACCATTTTTTTTTAAATTCAAAAACGCTGCAAATTCTTTCACTGGGGTTTATTATTCAATTGGCTTGCGTTCATGATTTGAATTTCTACTAAGCTTTGGAGTGTGCGTGTTTCACAGGTGATAGAGCGATTATTGAATTTCAGGAGAATATGCATAGAGCACGTAAATCTGTTCTCAACCAAAATACCTATTTGGATTGTTCAGTTGATCATATTTGTGTGCCTCCTGAAATTCAATAATCACTCTATCACCTGTGAAACACTCACACTCCAAAGCTTAGTAGAAATTCAAATCATGAACGCAAGCCAAGTGAATAATAAACCCCAGTGAAAGAATTTGCAGCGTTTCATGCGTATCAGAATGCTTCAACCTGTGTATCGGCAACAAAGCCTTTTAGGACTTCACTCCAGTATCCACATTACTACATCACTAGGTTACTGCGATGAAAACATAAACAATAATAAACCAAAAAAACGCAAATGTTGGCACCATAAATCGGGCCGTATATCGGGAATGGTTTGAGCTACAAACCTGGGGAAGGGCTCATTCGATTCATCATGGAAATTTTTTCAAAAAAAGTCCAAATTTAGGCCACCTCGACTTTTTTTTTTGAGGTTTTTAGGGATTTTACAAAACTTTGACAACCCTTAAAGGGTTTTTTTAATTAAGTGAGAGAGCTGGCTCAAGAATTGGGGCGTTGTCGGACCAATATTGATTTTTCCTGAAAATTTCAGCTTTTTTGCTTCAGCCGTTTGGGAAAAATCGTGCGTACGCCGGACGGACGGAAAATTTTTTATTGCAGATTCGGATTCTAGACCCTTTGAAACGTAAACCATGAAATTTTCAGGGGGGCTTAGAATTTTTTTTTTTTCCCAAAGCGATTACAATGGTTTATTATTGAATAATAAACCAAAACGTAGTTCAATCTCAACAGAAATTAAATAATTTGTATTCTAATGTGAATGTTATGCCTAGAAACTCATTTGAAAGTTGGTAACCACAAAAATCATCATTACCGCCTACCAATGGGAAGGCTGCCCATCTGACTTCTCACCAATTAGTTGCCTGCAAGCATGAAGGTCTAATTACATTTCAAGGTCTCATTACCACAAATCTATCACTTTTCAGTATTGAAATGCACGCATTTGTTTAATTGATGTTATTTTATCTTAAAATGGCTTTTGAAAATCAATCATGGTGTTTGAGAAACCTACAATTTCTTAAGAAAAGGCCGGCTCATCAACTCCGTATTCTCATTACCAACATCAAATCATTGAATTGATCAAATTTGGAGTTTTGGATTTGAAATTGTGATTTGAGCATCCCTCCGTTCTTTGTGATCCCTGGAAGCCATATTAAATTTTGGAAGAAATTCGGAGATGTTTCACTTTGTACGATTTCAGCATTGGAAATGCGCTTTCAGAATCGCACATACACCAACTGTGTGTGCCTTTCTGCTTACCCCACTGAACATGATGAAGAACAGTCCGATTTCCTTTCTAAACAACTTGAAAGATTTTTCGTATACCCATGAGCTGTATCGAAATTTCATCCAAATACCTTGTGCATACAGTGACGAAGTGTATCTTTGTGAATGTAGATTAAAAAAAAATTAATGATAACATATTCAATAATATTTAATGCATACAAAATAATAATCGTAATTTATGAATGTTATGCAGCGTATGATACAAGTTACATATTACAATGCCATCCAAAATTTTCCCTGATGTATTATTTTCTTTCCAAATTGCAGTGCAATGCTGTAGGAAAGCCTTGTTGCGAAAGGGGACAGTTTTGCGCCTTTTACGCCAACCGTTGTGTAAGTACCCGTTTCTTTAGGTTTATAATGATTTGAGACTACTAATTTAATTGAAGTTGTATTATCGATAGTTATTAATTACACAACGAAGCTGTGTTGGTTTTTTCCTAAAACGCAACTTATTGTTTGTTGTTGTCCCGGTTGTTTACCCCAATTAGCTGTTAGTGAAGGGTATTAGAACTCGGCAGCACAACTTTGCTCAACTCTCCTGCATTTGTTTATGTAGATTTTCTTCTCGATTCTATGGAAAATAACACTGATTTGTACTGAACAATCACTTTAACTGACTGTTTTCTTGAAACTGAAGAAATTTTTCCTTTGAAGAAAAATATGGGCACGGTGTTAACGAATCTATAAACCATTGGTCAGCAATTATCGGAATTAGAATAGAAGCCTCAAAAGTTCGGATAATAATAAAATGGCCGGCATAATGGAAAATTTGTGTCAATGACAGAACCGTAGTTATTGTTGGATTCAGCTACAGAAAAAAACTAAAAAAATGGTGATTATTCGCTACTTTCCCTGAGAACTTTATTTTTATTATCATTTTTTAAACCTACTGTTTAATTAAATTTACAATTTTAGTAATAATTACTGTCATTAGTACAGATTTCCCCTTTGAACTGTCGATGGTCATTCGAATCTTAATTAATCTTATGAATTAATACCTAATTTTCCATTATTTACAGCTGTAGGAGGATGAAAGCGATGAATCTTCAGAAACGTTTGAAGAAAAGCCTACCTTCATAAAGAAAAGCCTTCCTACAGAAAAGTCATTCCTACTCACTTGTTGAACGATCCAGGCACCTACCCGATGTTGAATATGTGAAGAATAAATTATTTTCTGGTTTACTTTGCGATTTATTTAAAACCTAAATACTTCAGAATTGAATTGCCTAGACCACGGATCAGTTTTGCAGTCATTTAAATAGATCTAATAGTTTAGGTAAATTGTGAGTGTTTTATGAAGGTATCCAGATACCATTATTGAATGGTTTTGTATTGTGACGCAAATATAATGAGGCTGTAGACACGTTGAAATCGCCTCAAATTATTGTATTATCCAAAGGGTCATTATATCTATATTAGATACAAAATCCTTCTACGTAAAAAGGCAGAGCATCAGGGTTTTTGATGTTGGTTTTGTAGGTGACTTTTGGGTTCAGGATTTGGGATTATTTGAATGACGTGAATTTCTACGGATCTGAAACCTATCCCAGCCTATTCCGCGTCTAAAATTATTAAGAAATTGACACCCCCACTTGCCTACCTCAGCAAAGACCTCGAAAAATAGGCCAAGGTATACGATAAAATTACTGGGCGAAATTACATCAAATCTGAATTTTAGTGGATAATCCAGGAAGCTAAGGCAAAAAAGTGGTAACAGTTACGAGATCAAGTTCAGTGGCGGATCCAGGATGTACGTAAGGGGGGGGGGGGGGCAACCTACTGGGATCTGGGGCTATGGAAAAAACCCTACAGTGAAGGTGGGTAAAATTTTAAGAAAAGTAAAGGCAGAATGATGCGTTTTAGGCCTATATTTTTATATGTATACACGTACGCCATATACCAAAGGCCCAGGACGGCGGCACGAGTTTGGCGTCCATAAAGCGCCTCTTTAGACGTTTTATTTTACGTTAAAAATGTCCTTAGTTATTGTGAAATGAAATCTCATAAATTCGTCTGCAACATAATATATTTTGAATAAATGCCTCCCTGGTTATCATTGTTGAATGGTTATGCTTACAATCTCTATTAAGGGATTACTATTATAAAGGGCGATATGCCAGTTTATTGGTACCTATCCAACACCATTTACCTGTCTATATTACAGGAAAATTCCATTACAGTTTTGATGAATTCTAATTCCTCCGTAAATATGAAAAACGATGGAAAAATGCCTTGGTGTCTCCTAGTTACAAAGTAGGTTTGATTACAAAATGCTCTAATTCGATTAAGTACCAATTTTTTAAAGATTTTTCAAATTGTCATTTCCAAATTAACCGTGGAGCTGAGTTGCGTCATGTAATCAATCCGAATTCACAGGTTTATTCTATCAGGATTTATAAATCAGGATAATTGTGAGAATGAAGTGAGAACTTTTGTTTATTACTCAAAATATGGTAACATTTTATGAGAATACTCAAGAGAACAACGGTTATTGACTTTTCAGATAGAGGTTTGTTCTTGAACACGTAGTTGATTTATATCGTATTCAAAGTGGGGGAACAGTAAGCAGATAGAGGGAAAACGTAGCGAACAATCATGGGCGGTGAACAAAATACGTCCTTTAAAATGAAAATTTCTTGAAGCAGATAGAACAGCTTTGGTTTTGTGTCTGCCTACAGGTGCAGGCACATGAAAGTGTCTGTCCGCTAATCCTTATAGTTCCTAACTGGCAAACCTACGCGTAGGTACTGCCGACTAGATTAATCCCCAATTGATATGGAATTTCTAGGGAATTCGCACGTTGGGCCCCAAATGGTCTCGTATGAACACCATTGCTGCTACATCAAGCGAGCGTGTGCCGTTGTAAAAATCCTTGACTGGTAGGTAAAGTTTCCATGAAATTCCAACGGAATCCTTAGGTTGTGCATCTACATTTGCAAATGTGCAAACATGATATTTTCTGGAAAATCATTGTGAATTATAAGTTTCTCCCGACTTTTCCTTACCATTCAACAACATAATCATCTACAGACGTTAATATCGGCGAAAATTTTAATTTGAAAATGGAACAAAACCTATCAATGTGTCTGATCTCAAACGTACTTCATAAAAACATTCGGGAATATTTCACCTTCAGCCGAATGAGGTGTGGCAGACATCGATCGGCACAATATTAAGGTCGCAAGGTGATTTCAAAGGGCAGAAGTCTGTACGGGGGAGGAGAGGGCACCCAAAATTAGTAAGATTTTCAATTGTATGTAACTTGACTTTTTATATATTAGGTTATAACTTTTAGCTCTACAACTTTAGTGATCATGAAACTTGGTACATGGTGGTTTAGGAATTATTACAGAAACGCTGGAAAATGTTTAATTTTGTTTAGCTTTTCTGTGAGAAAGTCGTTTTGTATTAGGACGCCTGGTTTAAGATAGTAGAAAAAGATCTACTGACTCAAAATGGACTTAGTTGTCAAAATGTACCATACCACCATACCATACCATACCATTTTCTGGTAATCAGCTATTGCTTCCGAGTCTACCAAGGTAGCGGAAGCATTGTTTTCACTTTCGGAATGTGAAAATTTTTCTATCTCCAAAATCAAAAATTCCACTCGCATTTTGCGTTTTAGACCTTTCTGAACAATTTTGGTTCCGTGTCTGTCTGTGTGTCTGTCTGTCAGCAAATCCTTGTTACGCGCATAACTACGGGAGTTCTAGACCGATTTCGATGAAATTTTCAGGGATTGTGCGGGTTGGGGTGTAGATGGTCCCCTATGAGTTTCATGACCCCCGGATCAATAGTAGCCTCTGCTCATGCGCAAACGTGAAATCCTTGTTACGCGCATAACTCCGGGAGTTCTTGACCGATTTCGATGAAATTTTCAGGGTATATTTTATAGTTTGTTCAATAGTTGAACATGCCTACCTTTATTTTCTCAAGTTATGCTCCTGCATAACAATAAATTTACCCTAATTCAATATTCACTTCGCCTAATTGAACGAAGTTCTTTAGTCAATAATATTTTTCAATGATCTATACAGTCACGTTATGGATACGAGGAAGCTATGTGCCACACCCACTTGGCAGACGTTTTCTTCCTTGCATTCATTGTTCCCAGATTAGTTCATTCCAACAGGAGTAGAGAATAATTGCATAGTTATCCACTGTTTCCCAGTCATGAAAGCCGCTGAAGATAGCTTTTTCGCTTTCAGAATCAAAAACATTGTTGTCCTTCAAATTGAAATTTCGACTTGATACAGTTGCATTTCTCATTGATTTTTATCGGGACCGCTAAAATCGCTTATATCCCTCATATAAACTTTCCGATCACTATAAGATTGTCAGGAATTAGTTGCGTGAAGCTCTGGAATTCCTTCATGAATCAAATCGCTTCAACACCAGCGGTGCGTAAATGTGTACTTCTTGCAAATATTCCCTCCCAGGATTGTTAGCAAATTTCGATAAACTTCCTACGTTCTGAAATTTTAGGTTAGGATCTAGAATTAAATTCTATTCGAGTATCACCAACTTCAGCATTTACGGATCTAAAACAAACAGAATTACGTGGTGTTTAAACTTCTACTATTCCTACATTTCCTCTGCTCTATGGTTACTATTTATGCAAGTGAATTATTAATCGTAGCGGTGTAGTAGAAGAAGAACCACCATAGGAATGTTAGTAGTCGATGCAGCAACTTTTTGTCTTTGGTTTTTGCGCTGCCATACTCGGTACCTTGTAACTAAGAGAGCAAAATTAATAAAGCTGAAAAAACTTAGTAAGTACCAGGTACTTACTACTTAGTTAAGTAGGTATATTTCAAAATTGTATACAGCTTAGGACGACGGGAATCGAAATCTCAGATAAGTTGAGAAGAGTTGGATATTTCAAATATGAAAGCTCTTTCTGAGAGTCGTTTGAAAGGATTAGTACACTCCATTACGCTTGAGATCGCCTCAAGTTAATCTTCGGCAAAACATTATGGAAATGGGATAAGCCTCTTGAGTTTCAAGTCTTCTTTTTTTCTTCAATGAAGCAATGGTTGTAAAATAAGTATTTCTTTATCTTAATTGCCTACTTCACTCGATTGTCATCGATAATTTTTTTTTGCAGACGTGTCTTGTAAAACTTGATCGGAACCGATCCAGAGAAAATAAGATTTCAGTTTCTTTTTAGTACGCCAGATATCTACGTCTACAGGTAACTAAATGGCGTATTGCAAGGAGTCAGCATGAAGACAAAGACATCTAATACGAAGGTGAAACAAGGCTGTGTATATAACTTTCTTACAAAACAGAAATATCTATTAACTACTCACTAAGTAGCGCAGTCAGTTTTATTATAGCTATTTTGGTTGAATCAATCAGTATGCAAAAGGATCTTCGACAGTAAATTTTGTACACATTAGTAACAGTAATAAGTAGGATGATATCAATCGTTACCCCTTCCAAGGACTGAGGCGGTAATGCCTGCAACACTCTGAGGACATCCCTGACGCTAAAATGCGTCAGGTTCATGTTCAGGAGTGACAGTTGAAGAATATAGAAGGGGGAACTATCCATATCTATCATATACAAGGAGCATCCCAAAAGTAAGTTTATTTTTAAAATTCAAAAATCCTTCAAAAAATTCGGGACAAGTCAAATTTTATTTACTTACTGAAATAAAATTTTTTCTCGTACTATTTTCCCTCGTAGCCGCCATTATTTCGTACGGCATTAACGGTTTTTTTAAAATCCGATGTTACACCAGATCTGCGCCAAATTGAGCTATAAGTTTTCAACTTCCTGTTTGTCGTTAGCCTCTATGCCACCCTTTGCCCAGTAGATAAGTATTTTTTGAATTATAACCTTCCTAGAGGAACGACCATTAAACCAGATCGTTCTTGTGTGGCTTTGGGGTCGTTAAGAGTGGTGATTTTTATAGGAAACCACTTGCAACATTACGATGTGCAGTACCATTCGTAGATGTATTACTAACAAATAGCTTGGTATGAATCAGATTCATATCATCATTACAACGCAAGAAGTACACACACCAGTCCTATCCAAACGAATTTTGTAAACATGTGTCCTTGTCCAATCAACGATGTGTCTCCCTTCTGTTTGCAGTCTATAATATCCAGCCTGGTAAACAAGGAGGCCTTATTGACCCAATTTGCATGGATGTGGATCCAAATAGACCGAGTTAAAGTACACACAAATGTTTGCTTTCCAACTGCCGACGAATTTCGACAATTTATCGACAATTTCGGTTTATTGTTTTCAGTATTGAACCTTTGTAATCGACCAAGTAAAAAATTTTAGCCCCTCAAAAATTTGTAGTTATACGTTCCATGATGTCTAGAATCTAAAATGTTATAAGAAACACTACATATTATTACACCGTATCTGTTATTTCTGTATTAGATAACCCATCTAAATAAATCACTGATTTTTGTGTGGCAGACGCATTCTGTTGAACATTATCTCAATTGGCGCCCCCGCACCTAGTAATTGTATTTCAAATGACATAAAAAGTGTCTCATTTACATTTCAGCTCGGTAGATCGATTAGGGAATAAATTAGCCACAAAGGTCCTTCAGCTGATCAGTGTGTCCCCTACAGTGTATTGAGTTCTAGAGTGAGTTCGTCTTGAAAAAAACTTCATGAACACTTAGCTGAAATCTAAATACCTACAATGGTGCAAAAAAATAAGAAACTGAAATTTAACGAGATTAAATAAAATACCTACCTACGCGTTATTTTCACGCAAATAGGTGTCCCAGGAGTTATGCACGATCCGACTCCTACGTGTTCTACAACTCATTTCCGAACAAAAATGCCTTTCAGCATTTTTGCCAGAAGCCTTGTTTCCGAGTTATTCAGGATTTAAGAATGTTTTCGTGTTTTCGATGTTATGTCATTAAAACTGTCATAACTCCCTCAATTTTGGGGATAGCTTAAATATAATGACACCGTTAAAAAGAGCGTTAAATTTTCTATCTATTTGATGTCAGAAAACATTTTTTAAAATTGCATTGAAGATGTGCGATAGCTGAGCGAAATGGCAGTTTTGTCAAAATCTCGAAAGCGCAGCAATCGCACATCTTCAATGCAATTAAAAAAATGTTTTCTGACATCAAAGAGAAAGACAATTTAACGCTCTTTCCAACGGTGTCATTATATTTGAGCTATCCCCAAAATTGAGGGAGTTATGACAGTTTTAATGTCATGAGATCGAAAACACGAAAAAATTTTAAATCGCGAATAACTTGGAAACGAGGCAAAAAATTGCTAAGAGGCATTTTTGTTCAGAAATCAGTTGTAGAACACGTAGGAGTCGGATTGTGCATAACTCCTGGGACAAGCTGTATAACTAAAGAAGACCGAATGTTTGAAAATTGGGAAAGCTACGGAGGAGGCATTGTCTTGGTCAGGGGCCAGGATATGCAATGACCCGCACGACCCAGCGGTCTTGAAGGAGGGGTTGCTTTGTGCGCCGTGTACTGTCAACCCCAATCTGATTTCTCCGTAGCATTGGGCGTTGCAATGTTGATAATTTGCAATTTCTGATCAAATTCAATTTTAGTAAAATGTTTGTTGACTCGAACATGTTATCCAATTGTAGGACAATCGTAAGATATTGGGGTTTAAATTGAATTCATATAAATAGTTAGAGGTTAAACGAGATTGTTAAGATATACTTAAACCAAAAAAATAAATGTTTGAAAATTAAAAATGAAAATGAATTTAATGAATGAAAACGTTAGTTTGTAAACAGCATCTACGGTTCCTAAGCTGTCCAGCCAAAGTCAGGATTATCGAAGAGCCGAGAGACGGCTATTGTTCGTGTTCATTTACGATTGATTGCGATGAGTTGCTTTCAGTTGAGTAGCTATACCACAAGTGAGTATGTTGGCATGACATTTTGTGTACGCGTTTGCCAATGGTAATGCTTCTGAAGCAGCAAGGGAGTCACACTCCTCCTGTGTACAACTCACTCCCTTGCGAACACGTCGGATAGTATGAGGAAAAAATATTGGTAGATAATATTGTTAATGTCACTGATCCTTTTTTTATCTAGTAAATTATCCTTTTTTTTATCTGCTAATCCTTTTTTGTCACTAAGGTTTTGGTTATTACTACCAGCTATGTTCAATAGCTATAGCGCACCATGATGAATGGGAATATGCAATAGGGAAAACCTCGCTGAAGGACATACATCGAGGAAAGAGACGAAAAGGAAGAGTTGGTAATGATATGAAAGCCTGGTTTGATAAGGGTCTATACTGTCAGCAAAAAGATGAATGCAACTCATCGCAATCAATCGTAAATGAACACAAACAATAGTTGTCTCTCGGCTCTTCGATTATCCTGACTTTGGCCGGTCAGCTTAAAAATGCCGTAGACGCTGTTCACTAACGAACGGGTTTATGCATCCGACAAAACTAACTTGAATCGTCACTTGAGAGGTCCGGCGTTTTCACCATTCGATTCAGCGAGAAAAGTTACGTACCTATATCCCGCCTCCAACCTTTTTTCGTCGAGACTTTTGGAAAAACCTCAATTTTAACGGAAAACACACGTTTTTCTGCAGTTAAACACCATTTCCTTAACTAACATTATTTTTAAAAACCAAAACGACTACACCGTTGGAGAGCTGAAATTTTGGCACAAGCAGCTAGCATTAATGGAGTTTCTAGGCGAGAGTGAAAAACAGGCGATTTCAACATTTTGACAAAACTGCTATTCTTCGCGGCAATCGCATATCTTCAATGCGATAAAAAAAATGTTTTCTGGTATCAAATACATAGGAAATTCAACGTTCTTTCCAACGGTGTCATCATATTTGAGCTATCTCCAAAATTGAGGGGGTTATGACAGTTTTAATGATATAAGATCGAAAACAAGAAAAAAATCTTAAATCGCGAAAAACTCGGAAACGAGCCCTCTAGCAAAGAATTGCTATGATGCATTTTTGTTCGGAAATGAGTTGTAGGACACGTAGGAGTCGGATTGTGCATAACTCCTGGGACACCCTGTATGCCAGAAGTGTTAAAAAACTCGGTTTCAAAAGGAACTCTTACAAACAAAATTATTTCGCATATTATATCAGCTTATCCGATACTCTTATGATACTAGACGAGGGGAGACAAATTTTTTTCTTGGTGGCTTACAAAGGTTCATTTTTGAAAATAATAAACTGAAATATGTGTATGGGCGTTTTTTCCAAGTGGAAAACCATTATTATTCCATTAATAGAATACAACTACTTAGGGGAATTCATATCAAACGTTTCAGTCAAAAACACATCAAACTGACTCGTAAGGGCTGTAAAACCAACAGGCTTTTAAAAAAAGGCGTTATTAAAAAGAGGAACTTTAATGTGAAAATTAAATTAAATGAGCAAACTTGCGAATTTATTGATAAACCCTCTAATTTTGAGCCCACAAGGCTCGAACGTCCATTTTGAACCACTGAGTGCAGTCCGGAGCTTTTAATAAGAAATAATGGACCAAACTTGATGAAAATTGGTTAAAAAGCTTCAAAATATTCCGTAAAGGTTAATTATTTCTGGGTTATATAACCATTTTAAACGGATCACCTAGAACTGGACTGTCCGATCAGGGACAGTATTTAGCTTGGAAACAAGTAGAAATCCGTGAATAGGAAAACTTAGATTTAACGAGGCAAAATGAAAATGAAGAGAAAAATAATTCTTCCGCTTGTTCTCCTCAACAGTATTGAAGCGTAGGAGATAGCGTTAAGGATAGTACAATCTTATACGATCAACCGTGCTAAGAGCGCTGTCGCCAGCCATGCGGTCTCGCTCAGGTCTCGCGTTAAAAAAATTTTTGAAGTTGACTTTAGAAATCCAAAGATAGATCGTGTGTGATCTGCAACTCCACCACCGTCTCCTTGACCTGTCAAACATTCGGATTCTTTCAAACGGTGAGCGATCTGATGATTGTACAGCAACGCGAATGGTCTCATTCGATTCACGGAACTAATTTATACGTGAATTAAGAAAGAAAAAAAAACACTATGGGAATTTGGCTTTTAAGTAATTCAACCTCAAACATAAAAGAATATTAAGGTTAATTGGTCAAGTTGCCGAGATTACTGGCAAATCACAGGTCGATTTTTATCAACTTTGGTCCCGTGGTTACAAACGGATTTTGAACAGTGAGAGTTGAACGTGTTTTCGATTCGACTTGATCTCTCAAGAGTTAGTTTAAACTACGTACTAAGTTGTGACAGTACGTTTATGAAATGTATATTTCTCTCAATCTACTTCATGATTCTATACTTCAATATACCTACAATTTTTCGAATTAGTTACTTTTCCTTACGCAGGTACCTGCGAAATATGTCTGTCTTGAACTCCGGCGTTTCGAAACTCTCTAGATGTGCATTTTTAGAGTGAACAAATCATGATATACTTACATACTTATTTAGTTGCCAATGAACCTGTTCACTGAACAGTGTTCAGGTTTCAAAACGTCATAGCTATCTAATTTTTTATGATTCCAAAACTCCTAATACTTCTTTAGCGCAGGTTATCGTAACGATTTTTCGTTTTTAGGTGTCTAAAGAAGCCGTTTCAAGAAAATCCAAGAAACTTGATCGAAAAGACATTTATGGCAAAGAAAAAGTGGAGGACAAAAAGCAGCGCCGGCCTATCCAAAAGAATCGGTTCACCAATATCAGAGAACTCCTGAGTCCAACAAATAATAAGCCCTTGGAACTATTCGGTTCATTAGTGTTCAATTTTGCAAATGAAACGTCTGATGTACAAATTTCGGATAACACAGGAGATTATGAGCTACGGGTTTCCACAGAAACATTGACAGAATTCAAGCTTAAAGTTCTTTTAGGGGTTGATCACCGGTCTAGGCCGAAATTTACAATTTTGTTGGGCGACTGTCAATGCTACCCCGAATTGCCGGAAGGTACTCTCGTAATGAAAAAAGATTTCGATACAGATCGTATAAACGAAGATTCGGAAGAGCAACTGGGGGCATTAGCTAATGACAAAAGTCATTCAACCGCGGATGAAATGACCGAAAGAGCCGGTGATTTTTCCGAGAATAGGAGATCTAGTGCTGACACGTATGTCCTACCGAGGGACGTCAAGAAAAGAGACGACGAAGTAGAATCTAGAGAGAAATCTAAGGCGGATGTTGAGTGTTTTGATCAACGATCAAAGCTGCTGGGAGACGTTTCATTTACTGACGACGATCTGACAAGGCAATCCAAGAAATCTGGGAGAGAGAAAAACTCGGAGAGACATCGTAACAGGGATTCTAAGAGAGATTCCAAAAAAACAAGATCATGTAAACTGCAAGACAGCGCTTCGACGTATTTGAGTAATCTAGATGGTTTTATCAAATTTTTAATTAATGACGACGTATGCGCTACGGCAATGAAGAAAACTAAAGCTCGAAGAAATGTGGGAAACGTTTCAAGGCGGATCGTTAGTGGGAGAAACATGATCAGATATTCAGATGGTAAGGAGTTCGTTATTACTTTTGAAGAGAAAGACACTCCCCCATTTAGGAAAACATTGTCAGTTGATAAAATTGGCTCGAGCGAATGCCCTCCGAATAGCATCAAAAGTGAAAGCGACACAAGCCTCACAACTTTAAGAGAACTGCTGTCAGCGAGTGATGATAGAACTGGTAAAAGACTTGAGGAAGAGTTCAGGGCCAGGGAGCAGATGAAGAACGCTAAGGAATTCGTTGAAGACGTGAGAAAGGAACTTATAGAGTGGCAAGCGAAATGCGAAGAGGCCGATATTACGATTGTTGATAGTGAAAAAAGTACTTTCCCCGAGGAACAAACGGAAGTAAAAGTGACCACGGAAATCCCTGATTTACTGAATTCATTGCAAAAAATTGAGGACGTTTATGAGGACGCGGCTAGTTACAATAGCAACGTGGCTCAGGCAGATTCGCTGGAACACTTCTTCATTGAGTTGGATAAATATGACAAAATGTCAGTGAGTAAGGATTCAAAAAATACTGCGAATCAACAAAATACAAGAAGTGAAGAGTCACCCTCAGAAGCCATTGATAGCAAGAGCAGCCCTAATAATAAAACAAATAGTGGGATCCATTTTAAACAGGACTACTCTCCTCCTATACCTCTAAATATGACGTCGGCGTCAGATATCGAACTTCTGTGGTCGTCTTTCATTAAACAGTTTTGTTCTGGTGATGAAGTGGTGAAGTCCAATACATCTAATATTGTTGATGATACTTCTCGCAGAAGGCGTAACACTGATTTGATTATTGAACAATACCGACAGCGATTTTCCGGCATTGAATGCAGCTCCAAACTCAACGATTTGACGAGCCAGAAAAGTTTAGACGCTAATGTATATCCGGGTCAACATTGTATCCCTTACTTCGTTGAAGCGAATTTGAAAAGAGTGAACTCGGTCATGAACTCTTACAAAGTGACGACGTCCCGAAAATCGGTGGTCAACCAGACGGAGCTCGATTTCGGGCAGGCGGGGTATTCAAACGGACAACCGAATTACATTTGGCCAAATGGGATTAAAATCATCAACTCCAGCAAAATGAACTCACTACGCGAGTGGAGAGATGGCTACCGTCCGCTGCGCACAACAAACACAGTCACTCAAGAAAGATTTACAAGTCGACGTAACAGAATATTTTTCAATCCGAACGTCTCCGCTGGTGATTGGTATTAAATTTCAAGCTAAGATAGAATTGTTTTTTTGTCATTCATGAGTCGTCTATGCTGGAGAGATAGTTGAATAAATATGAGGACTGAAAGTTAATGAGTGTCTACGCTAGAAACAAATATTGGTTTTAGATTTTGGTTTATTATTCAATAATAAACCATCGTAATCGCTCTTGAAAAAACAATTTTACCCCCCCTGAAAATTTCATGGTTTACGTTTCAAAGGGTGCAGAATCCAAATCTGCAATAAAAATTTTTCCGTCCGTCCCCCGTACGCCGTACGCACGATTTATCCCAAACGGCTGGAGCAAAAAATCTGAAATTTTCAGGAAAAATCTCATGTTGGTCTGACAACGCACCAATTCTTTAGCCAGCCCTCTCACTAATTTAAAGTGCCCTTTAAGGGTTGTCAATGTTTTGTAAAATCCCTAAAAACCTCAATAAAAGTCAAGGCGGCCTAATTTTGGACCTTTTTAAAGAACTTTCCATGAGGAATCGAATGAGCCCCTCCCCAGGTCCGTAGCTCAAACCATTCCCTATGTATGGACCGATTTATGGTGCCAACATTTGCATCCACATTCACTACATCACTAGGTTACTGCGATCAAAACAAACAAGAGTTTTTTTGTTTTGATCGCAGTAACTTAGTGATGTAGTGAATGTGGATACTGGAGTGAACTCCTAAAAGGGGTTATAGCCGATACACGGGTTGAAGCATTCTGATATGCATGCTTCGTCTTACGAAATTTAAAATTTTCAAATAGATTATTTTTCCATTGTAATCGCTCTTGAAAAACGCTGCAAATTCTTTCACTGGGGTTTATTATTCAATGATTCATGATTTGAATTTCTACTAAGCTTTGGAGTGTGCGTGTTTCACAGGTGATAGAGCGATTATTGAATTTCAGGAAATATGCATAGAGCACTTAAATCGGTTCTCAACTAAAATACCTATTTGGATTGAACAGTTGATCATATTTGTGTGCCTCCTGAAATTCAATAATCTTTCTATCACCTGTGAAACACGCACACTCCGAAGCTTAGTAGAAATTCAAATCATGAATCATTGAATAATAAACCCCAGTGAAAGAATTTGCAGCGTTTTTTTCTTCGTTTATTTATTGGCTTCGGGAAACCTTTCAGCCGTTACATGTTTTTGTGATACATGAGTAAGTTCACTTGTTGTAAACAAATTACTAAGTTCAATTCTTAAAATTAAATTCAACATTTCAAAATAAATTCAATACTTCAAGATAACAAATAGATTTATTAATGTTTCAAAATGAAAAGGCGGTATTTGGAAGAAAGTCATGAATGCCTGAATAAAGTTTCAGGTTTTCTAGCGCAACGAGGGTGTGTAAATTGAATGGAGATTGTGTTTCCTTTGGAATAGATGCGAGGAGGTTGCTCCTCTCTACTTCATAGCGCGGACATTCCAGGATTACATGAGACATACTTTCTTCTTCTCCTACGCAATGAGGGCAACCAGATGAGGTTTGTGGGTCGTACATATGTATGCGGGAGTTTGTTTTTCCGTGGCCCGTTCTTAATCGTATAATATTTCGTTTTAGATTTGAATCTCGCCGGTATAAAACAGTTTTCTACAGAATTCCCAATACCTAGAGAAACATCTTAGTCGGCCGAATCAGAAACTGACTCAAAATCAGTTGATAAATTAACCAGTAGGTATCTTTGCCTTTACCGTGTTCAAAAATCTTAAAGACATACGATGTACAGTTAGTGTAATAAGTGCGGTATGTGGTAATTTGCAGCGTTTTCTGTATGATCAAATCCCTGGTAAATGAACTGTTTTTGATAGATATTCAGACATCTACATTACATGATTAGTTTGCATTTCTGTCCGCTGTCAGCCAGCTTCATCAAAAAAAGGAGGTTTCCTGTTTTCTGTGGTGATTTGTATTTCTTATGAACACAAACTTGTGGTCTAGCAAATTTTGAGCAAAAATCTGGAAATATTACATATAGAAACAACAAAAATTCTTTAATTAAATACCTTTATCATTGATCAGGTGGTTTTGTTGCTTGGTGTTATTCAAGCGTTGATTTTGTCTTGTTTTTTTTTTTTTTTTTTTTTTTTTGTACTTACTTTTGTAATGATATTATAAACAAGAAAGAGTTGATTTTTTATTTGTTATGAATTAACTCAAATTCTACTCTGGCAATTTAAAATATTCTTTCACTATTAGGAAGCTACAACTTAACTGAGTAGCATAGACTAAATTATTACGGGTCTGATACGCATGAAACTCTGCAAATTCTTTCACTGGGGTTTATTATTCAATTGGCTTGCGTTCATGATTTGAATTTCTACTAAGCTTTGGAGTGTCCGTGTTCCACAAGTGATAGAGCGATTATTGAATTTCAGGAGGCACACAAATATGATCAACTGATCAATCCAAATAACAGATTTATTTTGGTTGAGAACAGATTTACGTGCTCTATGCATATCTCCTGAAATTCAATAATCGCTCTTGAACGCAAGCCAATTGAATAACAAACCCCAGTGAAAGAAATTGCAGCGTTTTCTCATGTGTGGGTTGCCACTCACCTGTTTTGTTTCCTCAAACCAGGTAGTGTGTGATATTTTAATCAGACACTTTTATTATCATCATTGATACCATCCAAGAAATCAACGCTATGTAAAACAGAATGGTACGGGTAACTTTTAAATTTTGACAAAATTTAAATCTATCATTTGTTCAAAATTCTCAATCTAAAGTGTGTTCCTAAAGCTTCATAATGGAATCTGTAGCTTACTGCAGGTTTTAATGGTTCTTAGATGAAAATAAACATTGTGGTAATGTGACGTCGTAGTTATAGAAGCCAACTCGAAATGATCATACTTTAATACATAGTGTTTGACGTGGACCCCTGTTCTGGAGAAAAATACCGTACATAGCAAACGAAAACAACTTAAACTGCCCCACACTGTGATTGGACAAGACATGCCCATAGCATCTGCCCTCGACATTCGAACCCCGGAAAGATTTGAATTCCAGCTCGCATGAGTCGGCCTCCTGAGCGCTATGAATCTTCAAGAAAGGTTGGTTTGCCGCAATGATTCCGTCAAAAGGTCCAATTATGCTTTGAAATCTAGGGCTTTCATGACGTGCGGAACGCCGCCCCTCAATAATGGAACTAAGGCTAGGTCACGTATTGTAGCTGTAATGCGCCGAGATAAGGGAAGTAGGTTGCCTCAGGTCACTGGCTACACGAGATCACAATAAGTTCAAGGAAAAAAACCGTTCGTTTCATCACTCCTAGAATGTTAATTAATTAAAAAAACTGCTGACGGTGACCATATATCATTAAACTTAATATAGGTAATAGAGTGAAAATTATAGAGGTACCGATATGTAACAGTGAACACTAAACATTCAGTGAATTAGTTAACGAAGCTCTTTCCCAACTCATGCA